>WAAF01013532.1:137063-159893 GCA_013400475.1 Tricholaema leucomelas
TTTTATGTGAGTGGTGAAGCTGAGATAAGGGTCCAGATTTTGCTGGTACTGCGAGAGGTCAGACATGTTAGAACTTCATTGTCTGAACTCTCCCAGCTCAGCTGAAGACCAAATGCAGAAATGCTAACAATAGCAAAACCAAAATAAACAAAAAAAAAAAAAACCCCAAACAAAAACCTACCCACAACACAAAACCTGAACAAAACAACAAAAAACCCAAAACCCTTGAACAAACCCCCAAACAAACAACAAAACAAAACAAAACAAAAAAAAACTCGGTTGTCCAAGTACTAGTCAAATATTAAATCCGTGATCTTCCCATCCACAAGACGCTGTGAGTACAAAGCACACAGGCAGGATTTCTCCCATCAAATCTTCTGTTTCTGTCAGCCGTGCAAGTTAATCACTAAACAGGAGAAAGATCTTCTCTCTCCTCCTCTCTTTCCGTTCCACCCCTCCTCACCACAAACAAGTGCTGTGAGAAAGAGAAGGAAAGATAATATCTGGGCAGAAGAAACACTGCTGGATTCAGAAATTCCTTCATAAGGAAAAGGAGAGAAAACATCAAAACTGGGGATTCCTACTAAGACTACTGTTTCCGTGCAGACAAATAAAGCGGACACCTCCTAAGAAGCTGATAAAAGAACATTAAGGAAAAGGGAGGGACTGTCTTTATGACTGCCAGAGTGTGCATGTGTTCTGACTGCAATTTTCTATAAATCATCCTCTTCACAGGAAGAGAGTCTCTGGGCTTTGCAATCTTTGACGTACCATCTACACTGAGGCAGATAATTCACCTCTTTGTCTCTCAGCATTACATTAAAAAAAAAAGGTGAAAAAAAAAATTACAGCAACTCTGCAGCCACAAACTCCAAAACACCTGACTTCTGACCAGCCACCCTCCAAGGAAATGGCATTCCCATTTCGCAGTGAAGGCTTTTGGAAGGCATCAAACCTCAAGGGAGGAGAAATATTAAAAGAAAAAAAAAAAAAAGGAAGAAAAAGAAGAAGAAGAAAAGAATAGGGGAAATAGAAAAAAAGGAGGAAAAAGAAAAAAAAAAGGCAAAACAAGGTGAAAAGAAAATAGCATAAAGAAAATAAAATTAAGAAAAAATAACAGAGAGGGAAAAGAAAAAAGGAAAAAATAAAATAAGAGAAAATAAGAGAAAATAGAAGGAAAGGAAAGAAAAAGAAAATAAAAGAAAAGAATAAAAGGAAAAGGAAAAGACAAGAAAAAGTAAAAAAAAATCAAAGATATTTTCATGGAGATAGCCTTGGAAACGTTTTCCCACTGTATTCCCCAGTCCTTTGGCAGAGTAGAGTGTTCCTCCTTCGCTGGTCCCATAAGGGACCACTGCTTTCTGGCAGAGAGTGCAGGTGGCTGGGCACTTATGATCCCAGGTGGTCAGAGGTACCCTGGCACTAGAGGGCAGTGCTGGGGGCCACGGGGAGGGAGGTTTCTCCCTAGAGTTTATGTGGTCCATAACTTCCTTCCTCAGGCTTTCTGCCATCCCCCACCATGCTCAGAGCACTGCCAGGGAAAGCCAACAGCAAAGTGAACACATTGAGATGGGAAAGTCCTACCAAGAAGCAAAAAAGACAGTGGGAACATGCTCCGGAGCCCACAGTGTCAGTGGGCTGCTGGTTTTGCTTAGGAACTGGCAATTCTGGCTGCTGAGTCCAGAGGAACAAGACTGGGAGGTGCAAGACCCCTCATGGGTCGTGAGTGGGCAGGAGGGATAGGACTTTAGCTGCTACCCTGGTTCGCTCCGGTGCTGTGCAAACATAATTGACACCTCTGGGTACTGGCTTTTGGGTTGCCAGGGTAAGTCAGCATCTAGATAAAGGCTCTGGTAATTCGTGTGCCAGGCTGCCTAGCTGAAGGGTGGGACTGAGCTTGGCACCAAGTTGGAGCTTGACACCTTGACTCCTTGCCTGTGGCTGGGAGGTCAAGGGATGCGGCAAGATGGGATTTCAGTTTCTGTCTTTCCAGCAGGGATTGTGTCCCTCAAGTGTCTTGGCTGAAGCCCTAGGAAAGGCATGTTCTTGTTTTTTAAATGAAAGGTTAAATCCTCCTCTGTTGACTTAGGGTAGATGGTTGAAGTACCACCATGGACCCAAGGAGATGAGGGCCTGAAGTGGGGGAAAAATATTTTCCAGCCTCCTGGACTGGCTACAGTCTTTTCTCATCCATAAAATCTGACCAACCCAGGCCTAAGCACTCGATCCTCAAGCCAGATCTTTGCTGATGTGCAGCAATTCAGCTTTGTATTGCCCTGAATGACACCTATATTCCACTCCTGATGACACCTATATCTCACTTCTGGAGCCACTGGAAGCCTGTGTGGGTTGCACAGTGATCCTCATGATGGCAAGGCAATAGGCACAAGAGAGGTGAGCAGGCTGCAGAAAGCTCAAGATGGTGCAATTTTTCCTTCATGTCATTTGTTTTTTTAGTTTTCAACCAAACACTGACCAAAGACATAGCTCCATGGGCTCTAATTAACTTTTCAGGATGGGACGTGCTGGAACATTTAGCATGGAGAGTGAATATAGTTTTAGGAAAGCAGTTTAAAAAATAAGAATCTGAAAGTGTATGGCTTTATTTATAGCCAGTAGTGATGCAGTGTCGTTAATGTCCCCTCACGGAACTGAAAGTGGCTTCTTTTCTTCCCTCACGTGTATATCGGGGGCTGGGAGTCGGTGGGAGAGGGAATAAGCTTCCGGCGTCTTGTCAGGGGTCTTGCAGCAGCACCTTGGCGTTAGCCTGGACGCGTGGTGGGGCGGTGAGGGAGAAGGGGCTGAGTGGAAAACCGTCTCAGAGCGGTGGGAATCAGGAGTCTGGGAGATGTTGTTTGGGATATGGTGACCCGGGGCCTCGTCTCGAAGACGCTGTGTCTGGGCCTGATTCAGCCTCTAAACCTGTTTGCTCTTTGCCCTCTACTTTGTCACTTTTTGGTCTAAAAAATGCTGGCAATGTAGCTAAATGCTCTCTAGGTCTGTATGACTCCTTTGGTTCGTGTGGTGGTGTTGCTCAGAACTGATTCTTTCTCTCGATTCAAGTAAACCTCACTCCTATACGTTTTCGCTTTTAACGTGGGACTGCTAACCGGTGCCACATTTTCCCTCGTATGTAATAAGCTCTTTCCTGCTGCTAGTCTTGACTGTATCCCAGCTGGAATTTCAGTTAGTCTAGACTTCTCTTTGGGCCAAGTACTACTCCAAAGCCATAAGTTGGAAAGAAAAGGAGGCAGATATTTTTTGTCTTAAAGAGCTGTTTAGGATCTTGAGCATACTGTACATTTTTAGTGATCCCAAAGAGATCACGGGTTTTGTGACCTGGAGTGTGAGTTGATAACACTTATGTGGGAAGATCTCTGTGTACTTCTGCTTGTCTTTGCTTTCTTTGGGTTTCAGGTGAATGCTTTAAGATCACTTAGCAGAGCACAAATTGTTTGCTTGTGATATTTTTTCATGGGACAAGACTTTATTGTCCTAGGCTAGGGCTGGGTGCTAGGTTGGACTGGGTGATCTTTGGGGTCTCTTCCAACCTGACTGATTCTATGATGAAGAGTTTTCTTTCTTTTCCTGCAACAAGTCTGTCTATTTATTCTCTAACTTCTTTATGGTTGTTATATCTTTACACCGCAAGGTCCCACCATCCTTATGCAAGAGGCAAGCATTGTATCTGCTCACTGAAAAACTGAGCATCACTCTATAGAATATTATGTTCTGCATATTAAGAGAATTTCACTTTCCTATCTAAGAAGTTTAGAAATGTGCTGTTCTAACCTTAAGCCTGGCAACTCACTTGTTTCTTTAACCTCCCAGGCTTTCCTTATTGTGAAGGACTGTGAAGAAAACGTGGTTGGTTGGAAGGAGAGTCCATGAAAGACAAGGGATATCTAATGAGACAAATTTTCTTTTTACAGATGACAGTGGGTTCAAGAGGTTTGCATGTAAATAATCCAAATCTAAGCTCTTAAGAACCCTTCAGAAAATTCTTCTATTGAAATCTGAAACTTTCATCCTACTAATAGAATTTCAAATGTTTTCTTGTTGGCAGAACTCACACTGAAATCTCCAAGCGCAAGCTTGTCACTATGAGATGGACTTTGTTATCAACAAGGACACCTCATAATGGAGAACATGTGTTGCAGACCCATATAAAGATACCTTTTAATACTGCTGATAAAGCTTTAGAGAAGTATAACTGTGAGGACCAGGTTGGGTATTAGGCAATTATTTCCTCATCTGACAGGTGTATATAAGGAAACTGGTAACTGTTAGAGATACGGTTTTGCTCCTTTGACAAAACTGAATCTTCAGCAGTCAGATGTTTGGATAAACTCATGGTTATGTTTTACACCTGTCTCCAGACTCAGATGCTCTACACCAGGAACAGGAGCCCAGAAGTCACTTTACAAACAGAACCAGTCTTGCTCCAAACCCTTTCAAATTAGTCTTGAGTCAGGAAAAATGGGTATATGGTGTTGGAAGGCTATGGTAGGCTTTCAGGTGAATTTGGTGTGTACCAGAGGTTACCACTTCTCCAACCTAAGAACAGACAAGTGGCAAAAAACCTTGTGTTTAGAGCCCTGTCAAACTCCTAGCAGAGTTAATTGGGAAAGAAAAAAAAAAAAAAAAAGTAGTCCTGTAGTGTTAACGGAGCACATCCTTAGTAACTGAAACATGAATCACAAATGACCCTAGATATTTCAGATGTCATTGGGATTTATCATGTTCTCAGTGATCAGTTTGATCTAATAAAAGAATATAATGCAGTCTAGTCAATGGCTGTTTTATCTATCACCAGAAGACAGCAACAAGATCGTTTTGAGGAAATCTGTAATTACCATGGCAAGTTTGCTAAGCAACTAAAGGCAGACTTCACTTCTTACTGTTAAAAAAACAGTGACCATGAAGCTTAATTAAATTCACTTTGCACTTTTGAAATCTTTAGAAGCAAAATATTCTTTGTTGTAAGTGCAAATGAAGTTTTACAAAATTCAGTTGTTCCAAAGACGCAGTTGGATTTCATTTACCTTCTACTTTGAGATGGAGTCAGTGAAATTGAAACTGCAGTCACTTTACAGCATCTGACCTTCTGGATCATGACAATTGTTCGCTGGCTACTATGGGAACACTCATATCCCATCATCATATTATACCCACTACTAAGAAGGCTTCAAGAGAGAAACAGTTTGGGTTTGTTTTCAGAGGGGATATGTACTAAACAATTTGTGACATGATTTTTAGTTTATTGGACAGATACAAAATGTGTTTACTGGTCATTTTTTCCTCATTTTTTCAGTCCGTCCTCCACCCTGTATATTTTACTAGATTTATGCAACTCAACACAGAGTTGTTCTTACTTACACACCTCTTTTCCTTTTTAAAAAACATAGCTGCAGCCTTCACATCTCTTGTCTGTTTCTCTAGCACTCCAGTATTTTTAAACCTTAAGCTTTCAAATGCCAGTCAAATAATTTTTAATTCTATATACCCTATTCAACCTCATTAATAGGTAGCCTCTGGTAGATTTGAGTTCCATTTCCTAGACAGTATTTCTGATACCTAATTTTTCTAGACTCACCATAAAAATGAACAAGCCATCTCTGGCTTTGTAGGGAAGTACCTGGTACTTTTGAATAATCTGCCTGGTATGTGCAGATTGATGACATTTTTATTGATACATTGCAAATTTAGCTCAACTTTAATTTTTTTTTTTTTTTAAAGCAACTCCAGTAGGTGTTTTCGTTTACCATGGAAACATTTCAGGCATAGTTGATTTCACATGTTGCATGTCTTTGGAGATCTAAAAAGGAAACAGTGCATTTTGTCTCTCACATTTGAATTACTTCAACTTACAGTTTATTTCCTAATGAAGTTGTTTCTTCTTCAGCTTTTGCTGAAGTCCCAGCTGTACATGTGGCTCAGTTCCAGTTAATTTTCCCTGTGAGCACAGGGATAGACACTACAGAAAGCTGGACACTACTGAAGTGCATGCCAGTACAGTGTTCTTCTAATAATGTCACACACCTGGGCACACCTTTAATGTGGAGATGTTTCAGCAGATACTGTTGAAGAGTTTTCTTGTGATCTTAAGTTTGTGACACGCACAAAATGAAAATCTTCATCTGTCTGCTGTCATTTATCTCCACTAAAAGACTGTTTTTTTTTTTCCCCTATTTCCACGACCCATGCCTGGCTCATTCTTGCATCTGATTGGGTTAAATTGAAAGAGGGGAGATTCAAACTAGATGTTAGGAAAGAGGTCTTTACAGTCGGGGTGGTGAGACACTGGAACAGGTTGCTCAGAGAGGTTGTGGATGCTCTCTCCCTGGAGGTGTTCAAGGCTAGGTTGGATGAGGTCTTGAGCAACTTGTTATAGTGGGAGGTGTCCCTTCCTATGGTGGGGAGTTTGAACTGGATGATCTTTGAGGTGCCCTCCAACCTAAACCATTCTATGATTCTATGATTTTATAATCTTTACCAAATACTTTCAATACTTTGGTTATTTCTCTTTTTACTTGTAGGTGTTATGTATTGAAAGTACATGTTTTTCTCCATTACTGTTTTCAGTGTGTAACACTGATATCTCATAAGGTGTTACTCTGTTTTGAAAATGCACATTTCTTTTCTGCCACCCTTTCTGATCTATCCAGTGTTACTCAGTTTCCTGATGCCCATCTTGGCTTCCTACATTTTTAATTGTAGCATTTTGCTGAGTTTCTTTCTGCATTAATTTAGTTTAACATCCTGTATTTCAAAATAGCTTTTCTTCTCATTTTTTTCTTCTAATTTTTTACTGATTTCATCCTATTTGTGAAGACACTGTTTCTAGTAGTTGTCTTTACAGCTAGCTGTCACGTTCTCTGGAATTTGAAAGGACACCATTTGTAGTATGAATTAGTGTTTACAATGCCCTTTCAATACTGATCTAGTCAGAGGTGGGCAGTCATATTCTCATAAAAGATAACAGCATATGCAAGAATACAGGTGTTACAGTGTAGATTTCAAAATACAGTTAATACTTTCTGGCAGATCTCATCTGTCTTGAGATTGCCCACACTCGCGTTTCTGTGCGAATACGTGGAAGTGTCTTGATGTGTTTTGCTTCTCTTTTGGCAACACCATTTCAGTATCAGAATTTTCAAGCTCCGTAAGGAAACACAGGCTACATTTCAGCCTTCAAAGTAACTGGGTGGATCGCTTTAAAAGGAAGAAAGCAGGACCAAAAAAAAGAAGACACAATGAAGAACACAAAAAGAAGTCTCTAAATAGTGCCAGTACAGTTGGGGAAAAAACTCACCTATAATTAAAAAATATTTCAGCATCCCATTCTGTATTCAAAAAGGTAACAATTATTTATACATATCAGTCTCTGTGTAACTACCACCTGTCCAATCAATATATTAATATTTGAATTAATTTCAAAAGAAGATCACAGAAAAAAGCCATCATTTCCTCAGTAATGAACTAATTTATCTGAAAATCTGACAACTGCAAGTGGGCGGAACTCTTTTCTGTGTAGTCTTACAAAAGATACTGCTGCAGTCAAGCTGGTACTTACTATTCCAGTAGTAAAACATGCTGAGCATCAAAACTTGATGTGGAATGTAATGAGAAGTGATATGATTGAGCAGAGATTTAGCAAATATATTAGTTATGTTAGGCTGGTTTCCCCAGTTAGGGCAAATCCCTTCCCTGGTAGAGTAAACTCACTACAACACGAGTTTTTGGAAAAGTCAGGAAAAATAAAATGGTATTTCTTATAGTTTAAATGTAACAGTACAAGGAGAATAAACTACTACAGAAATATAATAACCTTAAGGAAGATGGGGAAGGGGTCAAGTGGCAGTGAAGCAGCGAAAGCAGCAGCAGCTACAGCAGCGGGGGAAGATAACAGTGGGTGCAGCAGAAGCAGCAGAAGCAGCAAGGGGAAGGTACACGCTGTGCTTCCAGACATAAAGCTCTTGGTGCTGCAATGAAATGATAATAGCTTACCCATTGTTGCCATTATGTGGCCTATCCCTAGAATGTCCACCTCTCCATTCACAACTTGTTTGGAGGTTCTAGCAGGGGAGCGCAGCTACCATATACCCTTAACTGATGAACAGTACCGTCTCTGTCCGGGAAGGTCGTCCTCTTGGACTGAGCGCGCAGGTTCGGGAGGGACGCACATGGAGCGGTGAGGGAGGAAGGAGACACCCACCTAGCCAACCAGCTCAGATGAATCAACCCCGGCGATCAATGGGGTGACAGATGTCGCAGCCAGATCACCCTCATCAGAGCTTCCACTTCTAAGTTTCTCTGTTCTGACTTTGTTTAATGTCTGAGCTAGAAATCTAGCTAAAACAGACACAATCCACCGCTTTAATACAATTCCCAT
Organism: Tricholaema leucomelas; assembly: GCA_013400475.1. Taxonomy (NCBI): domain Eukaryota; kingdom Metazoa; phylum Chordata; class Aves; order Piciformes; family Lybiidae; genus Tricholaema lacrymosa; species Tricholaema leucomelas. The sequence continues at coordinate 145,459 of WAAF01013532.1, forward strand.
TGGAGCATCAAGTCATTTAATTTAATTAGATATCACATCAGTGTCATGGACAGTAGTCATCCAGGCATCAGGCATTTTCTCCGATTCCTGGTCATCCATCTCCTCATTTCCTCTGTCTCAGGCATTGGCTAGCTCAGAGGTTTCAGGAAACAAGTATTTTCTTCAGTAAATGGGATGGAGCAGGACTCTTAGCACTCACAGGGTTCATGCTTATGTATGGTGGGATCTTAATGGGTTTTATGGGCACCACAATTACCTGCAAAAGAACTCATAACAACTTATATCTACATTCTCTCTGCTAATGTTAAGTTCCTTTGTGGAATACATTGTATTTCACCATTCTTTTGCACAGCCCAATATGTATGACAAGGTCCCTCAGCAGAAACCACCCTTCGGACAGGCATAGCCTCCCTTAAAGGGGAGAATACCCAAACAGACTTCCCCAACAAATTCTTTTCATGAATGACAGGAATCCTGTCACCTTCTACCTTTTGTAACACTTCAGACTGAGCTGGACCAGCTCGATTGGCAGAACCTCTGCTATTCACTACCCAGGTAGCTTGGGCTAGATGTTGCTCCCAATCTTTAATGTTCCTCCCCCCCATTGCTTTTAAAATTGTTTTCGGCAAACCATTGTAACGTTCAATTTTCCCTCGGGCAGGTGCATAATAAGGGATGTGATATATCCACTCAATGCCATGCTCTTTGGCCCAAGTTTTTATGAGGTTATTCTTAAAATGAGTGAGTGCCATTATCTGATTCAGTTTGCTCTATAACGCCATGTCGCCACAGGATTTGTCTTTCCAAGCTAAGANCAGCCCAATATGTATGACAAGGTCCCTCAGCAGAAACCACCCTTCGGACAGGCATAGCCTCCCTTAAAGGGGAGAATACCCAAACAGACTTCCCCAACAAATTCTTTTCATGAATGACAGGAATCCTGTCACCTTCTACCTTTTGTAACACTTCAGACTGAGCTGGACCAGCTCGATTGGCAGAACCTCTGCTATTCACTACCCAGGTAGCTTGGGCTAGATGTTGCTCCCAATCTTTAATGTTCCTCCCCCCCATTGCTTTTAAAATTGTTTTCGGCAAACCATTGTAACGTTCAATTTTCCCTCGGGCAGGTGCATAATAAGGGATGTGATATATCCACTCAATGCCATGCTCTTTGGCCCAAGTTTTTATGAGGTTATTCTTAAAATGAGTGAGTGCCATTATCTGATTCAGTTTGCTCTATAACGCCATGTCGCCACAGGATTTGTCTTTCCAAGCTAAGAATGGTGTTATGTGCAGTAGCATGGGAAACTGGATAGGTTTCCAGCCATCTGATGCTTCCTTCTACCGTGGTCAGCACATACTGCTTTCCAGTCCGAGAACGAGGAAGAGTGATGTAATCAATCTGCTATGCTTCACCATATTTGTACTTTGTCCATTGCTTACCATACCACAAGGGCTTCAGATGCTTGNTGTAACACTTCAGACTGAGCTGGACCAGCTCGATTGGCAGAACCTCTGCTATTCACTACCCAGGTAGCTTGGGCTAGATGTTGCTCCCAATCTTTAATGTTCCTCCCCCCCATTGCTTTTAAAATTGTTTTCGGCAAACCATTGTAACGTTCAATTTTCCCTCGGGCAGGTGCATAATAAGGGATGTGATATATCCACTCAATGCCATGCTCTTTGGCCCAAGTTTTTATGAGGTTATTCTTAAAATGAGTGAGTGCCATTATCTGATTCAGTTTGCTCTATAACGCCATGTCGCCACAGGATTTGTCTTTCCAAGCTAAGAATGGTGTTATGTGCAGTAGCATGGGAAACTGGATAGGTTTCCAGCCATCTGATGCTTCCTTCTACCGTGGTCAGCACATACTGCTTTCCAGTCCGAGAACGAGGAAGAGTGATGTAATCAATCTGCTATGCTTCACCATATTTGTACTTTGTCCATTGCTTACCATACCACAAGGGCTTCAGATGCTTGGCATGTTTAATAGCAGCACAAATGTCACAGTCATGTATAACTTGCGCTATAGCACCCATGGATATGTCGGTTTCTCTATCCCATGCCCATTGGTATGTAGCAATTCTGCCTTGATGTCCCGAGGAATCATGACCCATTGGGCTAAGAACAGCTCACCTCGACGTTTCCATTGTAAATCCAAGTTACAGTTTGCATCTGTTTGAAACACCTTGGCAGCCAAATCTGCCTTATGGTTGTGTCGGCGTTCCTCAGTAGCTTTACACTTGGGCATGTGGGTGTCTATGTGTCATACTCTTACAGGAACTTTATCTAGACGGGTAGTAATGTCCTGCCATAAGACAGCAGTCCAAACTGTCTTTCCTTTCTTTTGCCAGTTATTTATTTTCCAGTCCTTTAGCCAACCCCATAAGGCATTGGCCACCATCCATGAATCAGTGTAGAGGTAAAGCATGGGCCAGTTCTCCTGCTCAGCCACATCAAGAGCAAGTTGGATAGCTTTTGCCTCTACAAACTGGCTTGATTCGCCTTCTCTGGCTTTTGCTTCAGCCATTGCTCACACAGGGCTCCAAACTGCAGTTCTCCATTTTCACTTGTTTCCAACAAGGCAACAGGAACCATCTGTAAATGAAGCATAGTTCCTTTCTTCATTAGACAAATCACTGTAAGGAGGAGCTTCCTCAGCCCAAGTTTATCACTCCTCTGGAGGATTTATACAGTTTGTGCCTTCCGTCCAGTTGGTGATCATCTCCACTGTGCCAGGTCACTCAAAACTCTCCAGGCATGCTTGCTGCATTACGAGAGCCACTTAGATCCAGGTAACATCAGTTGCATGATGCAGTGATGACACCTTTTCTTTAAACATCCAGTTCAAAACTGGTAATCTGGGAGCCAAAAGAAGTTAAGAGTCTTTTCCAATTACTTCAGAAGCAGCTTTTACTCCTTCATAAGCAGCAAGGATCTCTTTCTCTGTTGACATATTTTGCTCCAGAAACCAAGTGGTCGGCCACGTTTTTCTCCTGGGGCTCCTTGCTGTGAGGACCAGGTTGGACCACTATCACTTGCAGACATGTACAGAATGTTCTTAATTTCTGGACCAACGCATGCAGGTCCCGAACCCATTGCATGAACTACTTCTTATTTTATCTGATCAAAGGTCTCTTGTTGTTTAGGTCCCCACCTAAAGTTGGGGGGGGGCGGGGGGGTGCTCTCAAGCCATACAAAGGTTTTACAATGTGACTATATCCAGGGATGTGCAGCCTCCAAAATCCAACTGTTCCTAAGAAAGATGATGTATCCTTCTTATTCTTGGGATTTGTCATGGAGGAAACTTTATTATATCACATCCATCTGAACATGACAGTGACCAGCTCGCCAATGAATTCGTAGAAACTGGATTTCTCTAGCAGGTCCTTTCACCTTGTCTCGCTTTATGGCAAAACCTGCCTTCAGGAGAATGTCAATTACTTTGTTGCCTTTCTTGAAAACTTCTTGTGCTGTGTTCCCCCAGACAGTGATGTCATCAATGAACTACAGATGCTCTGGAGCTCCACCTTTCTCCGACACAGATGGATGACTGCATGGCAAATCACTGAGCTGTGCTTCCACCCCTGGGGTAAACGATTAAATGTATGGTGAATCCCCCTCCACATGAAAGCAGACTGAGACTTGTATTCCTACACTGTTGGAATAGAGAAGAAAGCATTAGCAACATCTATGCTTGCATACCACTTGACCTCCTTGGATTCCAGCTCATTCACAGCAGAACTCATAGGTGGAGTTACTTCGTTTAAGCCACAGAAGTCAACTGTCAATCGCAATTCTCCATTTGTCTTTTGCACAGGCCATATTAGACCATTGAAAGGTGAATGGTTTTTTTTTTTATTGACATCTTGGCACTCCAGATGACGAATCAGATCATGTATGGGCACCAGAGTCACGGTTAGTTCTATATTGTCTATGATGTGCAGTTTGAGTGGCAGTTGAGAACGTCACATCCTCTATATTATGCTGTCCAGCAACTGCAGAATCATCTGAGAGTTCAAGCCTAATGGACAACTTCAGTCTGTCTCCAACAGCTTCTACAGTTGCTATTCCAAAGGTCCATTTATAACCCTTGGGATCTTTGAAGCGCCCTTCTCTCGGAAAGTCAATTCCCAAAATGCAAGGTGCATTGAGACCTGTTAAAATGGAATATCTTTGCCAATCATTCTCATTTAAACTTGTGTCTGCCTCCAACCTCATCAATTCTTGAGACCCTCCTGTAATTCCAGAAATAGTCATAGATTCCATTCCTTTCTGTTTTGAAGGCATCAACATACAGTGAGCACCCGTATCCACTAGAGCTCTTTATTTCTGAATCTACCAGGCCATCTAATACACACATTCCAGTACATCCTGTTATCTTCCTGGTCTCTGGCCTCTGCCTGGTAAGAGGCATGGCCCCCCCAAATATTGACCATTGCAAGTACAATTGGCACAGTATTATCTGAATCATTGCCAGAACTGTTTGAGTCATTTGGGGAAACTGAGGCAACTACTCTTTTAGTCATGTCATTTTGCAACTCTCTTTTCAGGAGAAGTGAGGTAGATTTCCCATCACACTTATCCATGTTTTCACCAAACTGGTCCCGTAAGATTACCCAGAGAGACCCACATGACTGTTGTTGTCTATTTTTAAGCAAGTTAGTTTGAATTGGTCTTCTGGGAGGACGCCTATCTCTGATGGTCGAGACACATACCCACTCAGATGATGAAGAGGAAAGGTCATTGTCTTTCACTAACTGGGACATGGAGGATTTAAATTCCTCCTTTATTTGTTCCATGACACCTTTTATCTCTTCAGCTGTAGTATTTATAGCTGACACCATAGCATTAAATGTAAGGCTGTCCTCCATCTGCCTCATCTGAGCAGCAAACTCACCAACAGTCAGAGGAGTTGTTTCATCATCTTTCCCCACCATTTTACTTGCCAGTGTGTGGGCATAATTGGAGGGAGCAAGTTGAATAAGTTTCTATAGGAGAGCATGGCTCACAGGTACCTCATCAGGGTCCTCTGTTGCATAATCTCTGTAGATTAACTCTCTTATGGCCATCTCTCACAAACACTGAACACCTTGTTCAACCATATCCCAGAATGAAGGTCTCCAGGGTAAATCATCCCTGTTGGGGTACTGTAGTACCACAGCTGTCAATATGCGTGACCAGAGCTTAGAATTGTCTCCAAGATGTCCTAAGTGCTTATCTATGCCAGTATCTCTTGAAAAAACTCCCAACTACCTCACTGTCTGAGAGTTTATTTCTATGGTATCCATGTCTCCATCCCAACATCTGTTTAAACAATTCATCAACATTTCTCACTCGTTCCAGGCATAGTCTTGCCTAATATGCCTGAACTCCTTCCTTGGTGATGGGGTTTTCTCTTCATCATCACGATCATCCATTTCCTGAGCATATTTTCCTTTAGCAATAGCCTTTCCCATTCGTTTTATCTACAGGGCTACCAGCCTTCACACCAGCAGATGTACTCTCTCCTGGATCCTCTTGTGTTTGCTTCGTGAGCTGAGCAACCTTCTGAAACTTGTCAATAGCAGCAAAAGGGTTCCTAACAGTTCCCTCCTTGAGATTACCTTGCTCTGGTTCATCCCCATCATCATTTGAGCTATCTTGACCCCCAATACTAGCTGCCATTTTCCCCTTTGTTTTAGTTGGAGCAAGGGAGACCTTAACTCTTCCATTCAAATCTTCCTGCTCACTGCCGTCTGTCTGAACTTCTTTGCTTAGAGTAAACTGTGTCCTAGTCTGGGAGGTGCCTTTCATGTAATCGTTTAAATCTGGTTTGTCTCTCTAGCTCTGTTCTTTACATGGTGGTGGAATTGGCGCTGAGGCAGAGGGACCCCTTCCCACAGCAGCAGCAGCCGGTTTGGCAGAAGAAAGTGGGGCTAAAGCAGGAGCAGCAGAATTAGCAGGCTCAATGGCATTAATGGGCTCACCCTCCAAGGACCTTGCCACATCCTCTGGTACCACTTCCAGGCCCCCCGTTGCAGACGAAAGAACGTTTGCCTCAGCAGCATCTCCAGTGGCGAATGCTCCAGTGTCAGGTACTCTCTTACTGATCAAAACCTTCGAGACGCATTTTCCACAAACAAGCTCCTCAACATTATCCATCCAAGAGACTTTGCCATAGCCCACACTGTCTGCAGCCAAATCTGGCATCGCTGCTACAGCCCTCTGTGACTGCACCCCCGCAGGGGTTCCACTGCTTCTACCCTTACTTTCCTCCATTCTATTCGGTGCTAATGGGAACCAGATAGTTTCCAACTCCATGCTTCAGGGTCCGTGGGGTACAGGGCATGTCCAACTACTTTTTCCTCTTTCAGAGGTTCTGAGGCAGGATATTTTGCTGCTCTGCAAGCAATCCTTTGTCCTGGTGCCGTGGCCTTCCCTCCCCTGCTTTGGTTGCCGACTGTGTCTTTAAACTCTATCTACCTGCTACTGCCTCCAGAGAAGGTAAAGACCTCACTTGTAGCCTGTTTATCCCTGCATTTCTGTCTTCTCCAAACTACAGTCAGACCTACAATAGTAGCCAGAAATGTCAAATTCAAACATATTAGGCAAGCCACTGGATAACTCAGGTCTCCCAAATAACTGTCAGCCTCTGACACAAGCATAATATACGGCATATTCTCAGCTACATCCCTAAACCCTAAAACATCCATAACAAAATTTCTAAACCTTGTTAACACATCCTTTACCCAGTTCCAAACCACCTCAGCAAAAAAGGAGCACACATGATATTGCACCATGGTAGTAAAGCACTGCTGAACCAGTAAGGTCAAAATCAAAGCAATAATGGGCCAGACGATACCAAACAAATTTATTTTCCTTTGACTTCTTTGTCCTGATTATCAATCAAAAAACCAAACCAAGATCATGCCTCACGTTGGGTGCCAAAATTAATGTCCCAGGTTAGGGCAAATCCCTTCCCCAGTAGAGTAAACTCACTACAATGCAGATTTTTGGAAAAGTCAGGAAAAATGAAATGGTATTTCTTACAGTTTAGACTGAATGTAACAGTACAAGAAGAATAAACTATTACAGAAATATAATAACTCTAAGGAAGGTGGGGAAGGGGTCAAGCGGCAGTGAAGCAGCAAAAGCAGCAGCAGCCAAAACAGCAGTGGGAGAAGATAGCAGCAGTGCAGCAGAAGCAGCAAGGGAAAGGTACAAACTGTGCTTCCAGACATAAAGCTCTTGATGCTCTAATGAAATTATATTAACTTATCCACTGTTGGCATTATGTGGTCTATCTCTAGAATGTTCACCTCTCCATTCAGAGCTTCCACTTCTAAGTTTCTCTGTTCTGAATTAGTTTAATATTTGAGCTACAAATGTAGCTCAAACTGCCACACATGATTTCTGCTCTGTGTCTTGAAATCTTTACACACACACACAACTTGATGAGTAAGACAGTTTCTTGTGGAAATTGCCTTACAGGAAAGGCTTGGAAGATAAACCGAATGTGGCCAGTGTAGGGTAAATGCTCTGTCTTAGCCAGATGGAAGAGGTTAGTATGGCATATGTAAAATGACTAGTTCAGCAAGATCCAGTGCCCCTTTTTTTCATCCTGCTGATAATGTACTACAAGCAACAGGGAGAAGTTCAAACATGTCCTTTCCTTAAAAATAGGGACAGAAGGAGAAGGCATGCAAATAACAACAGAAAGCAAGGTACTCTGCAAAGGCAAGGCAAGACAGGCTGCTATTTTGTGGTAGTATTTGGGACAGATTGAAGGGGATTTATTGAGTATCAAAAAATCCATCACAACAATGACTGTGGCACAGTTAATCAGTCCAGAAGTTTGCATAATAGCTACAAAGACATGAATAACTTCAGGGAAAACAGTCAGATTTCATGTTTCAGATGAGAAAGGTGAGGGCAACAGCAAGTGTGCAGCTCTTCAGAGATAAAAGTTGTACATGGTTTATGCTGTAGCCAGTTAGATCCAGTTCAGTTGAACTTGCACGGAAAATTGCTCCATGACTCTAGACTGCATTATCATAGTTGCCACTGCTTGCCTCTTCTGTTCTTGGATCATGATGTTTTGCTGCAGGTGTTGTTACCTGTAGAAGCTTCTTCTCCATACCCAGTTGTTCTCCAGAGTCCAAGTATGCATATTGAATAATATGTTTCTAGTCATTGTGGCTGCAGAGGAAATTCTAATAGATGCACCTCAAACACCAGCTGGTGCAGGTACTTCTGAGTCTAAAGAGAGCCTAGAGCAATAGCTCCAAGAGGTTTGAACCTTCTCATTCATCTTGTTCTTAAATTGTCATTCTTCACCTTCTAACTTAATCATCAGCTTTAGAGCCGGCCCCACATTTTTAACTTTCTCTTTTGATCATTTCACAGAAGCCCTCTGAAGTTTTTATTCCCTAATTTCAAAGTATTTCTTATGCCCTCAGGTGAGAAAGTCTAGAGCTGAAATGATATCTGTTTTCCCTCTTGACAACTTGCAAGCTGCGGATGGGAATTGCCAGTGCAAGAACCTATGGCATACTAAAAAAACATAGAGACTCCAATAAATTAATTGGTTTGCCTACCTACTTAATTGTCCTTGGGATTAATGTACTGAATGATTAATTGCCTTCATAGCTAGTTAATCATATTTCAGTATATTCAGTGTAAAATCAAGCTGCCATGTAATTTCAAGCAACAAGACTCTTAGGTGTGGTTTGCTGTTGAGGAGGCATGGACTTCTAAACATCTCTATCACTCTTAATTTTACATTCTCTGGGTTAAAGGGCTGGTGTTAACTAGTTTTATTTCATCAAATGCTGCCTATTGCACTGATCAAATGTTAGTTCATGATACTTTAGTATTCTACAAGTTTATTCAAATATCCATCCTCTCCTTCCTTTAAGTTTTCCTTGGGTAGGAGAATTAACACAAGCAGAGGAAGTCTGAGACATAAGGACATCATTGACATTCCTGTGAAATGTGCAGTTGGTGTCTCAAGTGTTCAAGCCAGAAGGACTCCAGTTTTCTAGCTAACATGTGCACCTGTCAGAAGTTGTTTTCCTTGGTCTTCCCCAAGAAGCAGGACTCAAAGATCTGTGGTCTAACCAGCTCTGAGATAGCCACTGTTTAGCCTGATGGCTGCCAACCATGCAACTTCGTAAGAATTTCTTTACTTTGCCAAGGATTTGTTTACACTGATAAACTGACCATCTAAACTATAGCAGTATTGTCTTTTTAAATATAATAAACCAACCCATTGCTTATGTAGACAAGCCCTTAGACTAAGCTTCTTGCCTGACCCAGGCCCCAGTTGCAGAAACCTTGGATTGATTTGGAGTCTGATTCCATTCCTAAATGACAAAGTCTGCCAGACCTTTTCATTTTGTTCAAGGTTTCCTGTCAATTCAGCCCTGGAACAAATGTGATGTCAGATCTCTTGCCCATCAGCCAAACCTCTTCAGCCAAGCTACATAGATTCTCCTACCAGGACGCTTCTGGCTTTAACAAGGTCAAAATCCTTCTCTGTTTTTCTCTCCGTGGCTATCTAACTTTGTTCAAATATGAATGAAGTGAGCAATGGACAGCTGGAAAGCAGAATACATGCTTGAAGTTAAACAGGTCTATTGCTTTTCCTCATTGCTAATTTTCAAATAGATGGATGCAGATGTCTCTGCTTCTGAAAGCTGTGTAATAGAAAGACATCAATACACTCCAACATCTCTAATGTTACCTGATGAAATCAAGAATTTCCACCATTCCTCTTCAATACTTCTCATAGTTTAAGCACCAAACATTGATTTCATGAACTTACCTCTGTAAAAAACAGTGGACAAAGACAACATTCTTCTGCTCTCTTTATTTCATGGTTTTCTACATTCCACTAATTTTACTTTAGGTTATTTTATATGTTACAATTCAAATTACATGAAGAAAGCATCAAAATTCCCAGCAGGTTTGCAGTGATGCTGATGTGTAACATGACGGCATCTGCGTGCAGGTACATGTTGGAGACTGGGTGTATTGTTTTGATTGGTTTTCTTTCTTTTTTATTTTTATTTTTTTTTTTAATATTTGCTTAGTATAATTCTCAGTTTTAATTAGTCTCACACAGTATTCCTATTTTTTTTGTATTAAAGTCCCAGTTAGACCAACAAGAGGAAGCTTTATGGAGATTTTGGCATTGTGGACATGTTATAAAAAGACTGAAACAGGCACACAAATTCCACTGTATAGAAATAATTATTCTTCTTACTGTTTGAAATTAGCAGTACAAAAGAAACCCACTGCTCAAATCCTTTCAGGTAGTAAATGTGGTAACTCCTGCAGACTGCCAGCTTGTTCCTTTATTGAAGGAAAAAAAATACTGCTATACCTATATCCCAGTCCATGTGGCAGGGGGTTGGAGCTGGATGATCCTTGAGGCCCCTTCCAACCTAAACCATTCTATGATTCTATGATTCTATGATTTCAACCTTGTTTCTACCAAGTAATGCGAAACTGTAGTATTATCAGAGCCTTCTACTGGATCCCAAATATCTTCTAACTCTCTGCCTTTTACTGCACCAGGCTTAGGCCTGATAAGCATTTCTTTCCTCTTGCATTTGCCCAAGACCTTGGAAACCACACCAGTGTGTAGCCTTCACTTGTCCTTCATGAGGATCTGTTTTCAAACAGGGTTGGCAAGACCCATGGCTTAGAAGGACCCAGTCACTCTCTCTTTGAAGTCAGGGAAGGGATGTCTTCCTACTTCCAATCACATCTTTAATCTCTCTCTGGCAGTTCATTTTTCTCCACTGAGTACGTCAGGTTGAAGTCAGGGCTGCAAAGGGCCTTGAAGAGCAGAGAACTGACCTGGAACATAAGTGTTGGAACCAAATGCTATGAAGATGAGGAACTGTGTACCTAGAGAGAAATTTGACCTTTTCCTACCTTACAAAAAAACCAAACAAACAACAAAAAAACCCCAAACACAACACAAAAACAAAACCAAAAAAAAAACCCTTATGAAAAGGTGAAAACAAACTTTGAAATTTTTACACTTGAGTATTGTTGGTGACTGCTGTCACCAACAGAATTTTCAAGGTTTTGATCTTGGGGAACTTTATATGGCACCAGGTCTGCTAGCAGCTGATGGACTACATCTGTCTCAGAGCGAGGAAATATCCTGGCAGACGATTTGACAGTGCTCGTTGAAAGGGCTTTAAACTAGGCTCATAGGGGGAGGGGGTTAAAGTCAGGAGTGCTAGAGATGAGCCTCAGGACAGCCTTCAGTGGGAGATGATGACTGTATCAAAATTATCTGTGACAAGTGGCAAAAGGATATATCAGGCTTGGAAGGATGGGGTGATACTAAGGGCCTTCAACCTGTTGCCCTGAAGCATGCTGTGAACACTGCAGGAAAGGCAGGATCTTACAGAGCTGAGCCAGGGACCTCTGAGGTAATGGGAGACAGGAGAGTAGCTCCCGTGAAACAGCTTGGGGGAACAATGGGGTGCCCCTCTAAAAAGGTGACATGGCCAACATTCCAGCTGAAATGTCTCTACACCAATGCATGCAGCATGGGTAACAAACGGGAGGAGCTGGAAGCTACCCTGCTACAGGAAAGCTATGACATAGTGGCTATGACAGAAACTTGATGGGATTAATCTTCTTACTGGAGTGTGGCTGTTAATGGCTACAAGCTGTTCAGAAGGGACAGGAGAGGAAGTAGGGGTGGAGGTGTTGCCCTCCATGTAAAGAAGTGGATAGAGTGAAAAGAGTTGTCACTGAAGAACAGCCATGAGCAGGCTGAAAGCTTATGAGTAGCAATTAGAGATCAGGAAAACAAAGGGAGCCTTGTGGTAGGTGTCTACTACAGGTTGTCCAGTTGAGCAGAGCCTGTTGATGAAGCCTTTTTACTCCAGCTTGGGGAGACATCATGATCATAGGCTTTCATCCTTCTAGGTTATTTTAACCACTCTGACATCTGTTGGAAAAATAGCATGGCTAGATGTAGGCAGTCTAGGAGGCTCCTGGTGTGCCTATGAAACAACTTCTTAAGACAAGAAAGTAACAACCCTACACAAGAGGATGCATTATTGGACCTGCTGGTCAGAAATGCGGGTGAAGCCATCAGGGATGTCAAAGTTGAAGGCAGCCTGGGCTACAGCAGTCATGCGCTAGTGCAGGTTGCTGTCCTAAGGGTATGAAGCCTATTGGAAGTATAGTTAAGACTCTGAATTTTAGGAAAGCAAGTTTCCAGATCTTCAAGGAGTTAGTAAATAGGACCCAATGGGAAACAACCCTCAGGGACAAAGAAGGAGAACAGAGCTGGCAGATCTTTAAGGATGCTTTCTGTAGAGCACAAGAGATCTCAATCCCCACATGTAAGAAACTGGGCAAGGAAGGCAAGAGAACACCATGGCTGAGCTGGTCAAACTAAAGGGCAAGTTGGGACTACACAGGAAATGTAGGGACAGGTAGCCTGGGAAGAGTGCAAGGACATTGCCTGTTTGTGTGGGGATTGTGTCAGGAAGGCCAAGTGTGGCCTCCTCGCCACAGCCAAGGCACAGCTGGAACTGAACTGGTAAGAGATGTAAAGGAAAATAAGAAGGGCTTCTACATGTACATAAACCAGAAAAGGAAGTTAAAGAAAGTGTAACCCCCTGACAAGCAACAGTGGGGAACTTGTATCAGTGGATGAGGAGAAGGCTGAGATGCTCAAACATTTTTGCCTCAGTCTTCACTGGCAGACCCTCTCCTCATGGCTCTCATGTTGATGGCTCACAGCAAGACAAATTCCCTCCCACTGTAAGCAAAGATCAAGTATGTGATTATCTGAGGAACCTGAAGATATACAACTCCATGGGACCTGATGTAATGCATCCCAGGGTCCTGAGGGAATTAGCTGATGCACTTGCCAAGTGTCCTGGAGTCCCATATACCCCAAAATTCCTCTCCCTCTGTGGTTTGAATGGGAGAGGAAAAGGCGCGAAAAGACCTGTTCCCCCTGCGGGGAGCAAGGGACCTTTCTGGCACAAGGGATGCCCCATGCCGGGCCTGCGCTGGAATCGGCTGGGGATTGGCTGTGTTCTTCGCGCCTAGGCAGTGGTAACTCAGCTCTTTGTCTAGGAAGGGTATAAATATTGGGGGGTTTCCGCCTTGGGGTGTTCCTGCCTTAGAGTTCATCCAGCCTTAGAGTTCTCCCCTGCCTGGATAACTTCTGCAGAAGGAGCCCCTGATGCTCCGAAAGACAAGCTTTGAAGGATGGCTTCCACCTTAAGCACCCCCTTTATGCAGCTTTATAGCTCTTAACGACCCTTGGAGGCTTCTGAAAGACCCGAAGGGACAAGCATCTGGACCGCCCTTCCATTCAGCCAGCCTGACTCACCTGTGAGTAACTTTGGCTCAGCCTTGCCTTGATAGTGGGGACGCTATATTTAATAGCTGAAGCCTTTTCCAACTTCTGATTTTCAAAATAGTCAAGTCTACCTATGGTACCCATGTACAACTTCTCAACCAACTGAACCTACTAATTAAAACTAAATTAATTTCTGTATATAGTTTTGGGGGTGGTTTTTGGGAAAATAAAATAACTCTGTTTTTCTATAAATTCCTGACTTGGCCGCATTAATTCCCTGCCTCCATAACACCAAGCCACTCTCCATGATATCTGAAAAGTCCTGGCAGTAAGGTGCAGTCTCTGGGGTCTGGAAGAAAGGAAACATCACACCCACTGGTAAAAATGGTGGAAAGAAGGGCCCTGAGAACTACCGACCTGTCAGCTTCATCTCCATGCCTGGGAAGATCGTGGAACAGATGCTCTTAGATGCAATGCTGAGGCACATGGAGGACAGGGAGGTGATTCAAGACAGCCAGCATGGTTTGGTAGGGGCAAATCCTGCCTGACCAACCAAGTGGCTTTCTATGACAGTGACTATGTCAGTAGATAAGGGACAACCTATGGATGTGATCTGTCTGGACTTTAACAAGCCTTTGACACAGTCTCCCACAACATCCTACCCACTAAGTTGGAGAGATATGGATTTGATGGGTGGACTGCTCAGTGGATAAGAAATTGGCTGGATAGTCTCATCCAGAGAGTGGTGCTCAATGGCTTGAAGTCCAGATGGCGAGCAGTGATATCCCTCAGGGGTCCCTACTGGGACCTGTGCTGTTTAGTGTTTTTATCAATGCTACATACAGTGGGATCAAGGACACCATCAGCAAGTGTGCAGATGACACCAAGCTGAGAGTGCTGTCTGTATGCCAGAGGGGCAGAATGGCATCCAGAGGGACCTGGGCAAGCTGGAGAGGTGGGGCTAGATGAACCTCATTAGGTTCAACAAGAGCAAGTGTAGAGTTCTGCACCTGGGCTAGAACAATCCTCACTATCAGTACAGACTGAGGGATGAGGAAATAGGAAACAGGAAGCAGCCCTGTGGAAAAGGACTTGGGG
>WAAF01013533.1:0-40043 GCA_013400475.1 Tricholaema leucomelas
TTCCTGTAGGCCCCCTTCAGATACTGGATATTGGTTTATCTTTTTGATTTTCTAATCTGCTTGGCCTCTGGCCTGTGAGTATGAGGAACTAGCAGGCTTGTGGAGCAGCCCATGTTTGTCTAAGTTCATGCACACTAAACAGTAGTTCCTTGTCAGATACTCTTACATCCCATTTACCAGTAAAAACATTCCATCTGCATCATCACCTGTTAGGCTGCAGAGCTGCCTGGTGGAGCTCTCTTGAAGGAAGGGTAAACTGCATTAATGCTATGTGTGTTGTTTCCCCCCCCCAGCATTCTAAATAAATCTGTTTCTGCCTTGCATCAAGAGGCCACTTATTTCCATGTCATTAGTGCAGGCTGTTTGACTTGGCTCATGGATTTAGTGTTGGCAGCACCAGCAGCTTCCTTCGTGCTGCTGTTCATTTGAGCCTGGTTATCTCCAGCTCTTCTCGTAAATGCTTCGCTTCCTACATGAGTTTTATTTATACTCTGTAATGTTATTTTCTGCAAGGATTGCAGCAGTCATGTCTGGGCACTGTTAACCCCATCTAAACTGCAGAACAAAACTCGTGGTGGTCTGAGGATATCCTGTCCAGAGCAGCCTGTGCTAATAGTCTCAATTAGAAGCAGCAGCAGCACAGTCAGCCCTGTTTTGTTGTAAGCAGGCCAGCTGGGAGAGCTTTATTTGGTTTAGATCAAAAAGGCCAAATAAACCAACAATCTGCCAAACCCAAGTTTTCCATCCAACCCCACTGAGCTATAATTTTCCAAAGGTGTACCCTGAAAAGAAGTTCTTTGCCTCACATAGGAGCAAATAGAAGAAGTCTTATTTTTCCATTGCTGTGTCTTTGAAATATCAATGTGTGCCCGGGTCAGAGGAGATGTTGTGAATGGCAGCTGTGAGCCATGCTCTGTACTCTTGTACCAATGGGAGGGAGCAGCTGCATCTACTTAGAAATTCAAAATAACATCCAAGCCAAAGTGGTAAGAATAGATGCACTATTAGAGTCTTTCCCAAGTCATGAGTCCTTTAAATGTCATCTAGTCCAACCCTCCTGCAGTGAGTAAGGGCAGGAAGAGACCTTCCAGGCTGGAAGAGACCTCCAAGCTCACCCAGTCCAACCTAGCACCCAGCCCTAGCCAGTCAACTAGACCATGGCACTAATTCCCCATCCTGGCTTGTCTTGAACACCTCCATGGACGGCGACTCCACCACCTCCCTGGGCAGCCCATTCCAATGCCAATCACTCTCTCTGCCAACAACTTCCTCCTAACATCCAGCCTAGATTTCCCCTGGCGCAACTTGAGAGTGTGTCCCTTTGTTCTGTTGCTGCTTGCCTGGCAGAAGAGCCCAACCCCACCTGGCTACAGCCTCCCTACAGGTAGTTGTAGACAGCAATGAGCTCTGCCCTGAGCCTCCTCTTCTGCAGGCTGCACACCCCCAGCTCCCTCAGCCTCTCCTCACAGGGCTGTGCTCCAGGCCCCTCACCAGCTTTGTCACCCTCCTCTGGACACCTTCCAGTACCTCAACATCTCTCTTGAACTGGACACAGCATTCAAGGTGTGGCCTGACCAGTGCTGAGCACAGGGGCAGAATAACCTCCCTTGTCCTACTGGACACACTGTTCACTGCTCCTGATCCAGGCCAGGATGCCATTGGCTCTCCTGCCCACCTGGGCACGCTGCTGCCTCATGTTCAGCTACTCTCTACCTGCACCCCAGGTCCCTTTCTGCCTGGCTGCTCTCCAGCCACTCTGTCTCCAGCCTGGTGGTTCAACCTGACCTTGAATGTTTCCAGGGATGGGGTATCTACCACTTCCATTGTCCTTAAAACTAAAGAATGGAGCAAGGGTGAACCCTGGAGTGGAAAGAAACCTCTCCACCTCTGGAATCCCTCTTTGTGGTGTCTTGTCAGATTTTTTGTGTTGTGTTGGCCTGGAAGACCAAGGGCCCCCTGGTGCTCTCTGCCTGGAGGCTCTGTCTAGAGGTGCTCCAGGGGCAGGGCTGGGGAATGGGAAAGGAGGGTCCTTGGGACACTTGGCAATCAACTGTGGAGTACTAGGAGACCTTGTGCATGCCAGCTGCACTTCCTTGTCCCTCTGGCAGGATATCTGGATGCTTTGCCCCCTCACAACTGCTGTTGAGCATGGGAAACTGAGTTACTTGTGGTGACTTGGGTCAGACAGGGGTCACTGAGGACCCTTGTTCTTCACAGAACAGTGGCTGTCATTTTGTCCAGGCCTTCCTAATTTCAAGCCCTAGAAAAACCGTCTTTGGCCACACACATTGCCGTCACAGTGGCCTCTTGGTAACAGAAGCCACCTCACTGCCTTCTATTCTGAGTCCTATGAATACAGGACCCTGGCCACTGGCACACAATTTCCTGAGCTTTGAGGCCTTTGAATTCTGAGGATGGTAGAAAGCAGCAAGGTGAGGGGGAAGGCAGATAGGTAATTGCTGGAGACTTGAAGGAAGAGGAAGCAGTGTCAGAGGTGAAGCACAATCAGCTGCATGGTAGCAATGGTCATCACTCATGGTGTGGATCAACCCAAAGGTTAAGGAGAACTAATGGAGGTGGATTAGAATTAGATGATCCTTGCAAGTCCCTTCTCACTCAAACCATTGTGTGAGGCAGGCGGTGCTATGATGTGCTGCTGCACTCACTTGCCCTGCAGTTTTGTGGCCTTTGCTAGCAAGTGCTGGCAATCACCGTCCCTCTCTTGAGAAGTGCCTGCAGTCACCATCCGTCCTTTGAGAAGTGCCTGCAGTCACTGTCCCGCTCTTGACAGTCACCATCCTTCTCTTGAGAAGTGCCTGCAGTCACCATCCCTCTCTTGGCAGTCACCGTCCCCCTCTTGAGAAGTGCCTGCAGTCACCGTCCCTCTCTTGGCAGTCACTGTCCCCCTCTTGAGAAGTGCCTGCAGTCACTGTCCCTCTCTTGGCAGTCACTGTCCCCCTCTTGAGAAGTGCCTGCAGTCACCATCCCTCTCTTGGCAGTTGCTGTCCCCGTCTTGAGAAGTGCCTGCAGTCACCGTCCCCCTCTTGAGAAGTGCCTGCAGTCATCGTCCCCGTCTTGAGAAGTGCCTGCAGTCACCATCCCTCTCTTGGCAGTCACCGTCCCCCTCTTGAGAAGTGCCTGCAGTCACCGTCCCTCTCTTGGCAGTCACCGTCCCCCTCTTGAGAAGTGCCTGCAGTCCCCATCCCTCTCCCTGTCCGATATTCAGTCTGTGGAACAGGCTGTGCAGCAAAGCCAAGCGATCCGTCAGCTGTGCAGCACTACCTTCCTGCTTATCCCCTAAATGCTAAGCCCGCATCATTTCTTTTTCAGCTTCTTGGCTGAAACTCAAGCCCTGTGCCTGTAGGCTGCTTTAGCTCTGAAGAACTCTTCCCAGCATTTATAATTTGTATGCTCTAATTCACCATTCCCAGAATCATTGTGTCCCTTCCTGCTGATTCCGAGATGGGCACCCAGACAGCAGTCTGGGTATTATTTGATAACCACTTCACCTTTCTGGTTTTCTTCCTCTGCTTGTCCCACAGGTTGTGTAGTCTCTTTTGCTTAAGCCCAGTGTGTGCAGCTTTTTGTAATCCATGGGTGATGACTCTCTAGGACTGTCCCCCTGCCCCACAAACATCTATATGGATCTAAGTTCACGTGGGTCCTGGAAAGAGCTTCAGTGACAAACACAGCCTAACTGGTGGCCTGTGAAAGAAAGACTAGTGAAGTGACACTGGGTTTGTGTCCGTGCACTGGGCAGACCCCCAGCTGTGAGCAGCAAAAGCCGTTTGGTGTTGTCTGTTGGGGAACAGACCCCTCTTTATAAAGATGTTTTAGTTCTTCAGGGCCTTAGCAATGAGGTTTGGGAGAGGAGGAGCATGGTGAGCATTGCTTCATCATCACTTTCTGCCCTGGGCTGCTCCAGCTCTTTTCTGGCATCTGGGTCGGGGCAAGCCCAAGCACAAATCCAGACTGGGCAGTGACTGCCTTGAGAGCAGCTCTGAGGAGAGGGACTTGGGGGTGCTGGTGGACGAGAAGCTCAACATGAGCCAGCAGTGTGCACTTGCAGCCCAGAAAGNAATGGAGCAAAGCTGGAGAAGATTAGGTTCAGGCTGGCCATGAGGAGGAAATTGTTGAGCATGAGAGTGGTGAGAGCCTGGACTGGGTTGCCCAGGGAGGTGGTTGAGGCCCTGTCCCTGGAGGTGTTTCAGGCCAGGCTGGATGAGGCTGTGGGCAGCCTGATCTAGGGCAGGATGTTTGTGCCCATGGCAGGGGGGTTGGAACTGGCTGACCCTTGTGGTCCCTTCGAACCCTGACTGACTCTGTGATTCCATGGTTTCAGGAGCTGTTCCCAGTCCAGCTCTGCTGCACTTCCTGAGGACAGGAAGATCTTTGTAAGGTGTGTTCATTGGATTACAGTTGTGCTAGGCTGAGTTGTGCTATGTTGGGAGCTTATTTTGTCCTTTAGTAAATGGATTCCAATTTTGTCGTTGCTGTTTTGGCCTCTTGTCTCTCCAGGGAATTGAGTGTGCTTTGTGAGGCCAGGCCTCACAAAGGAAGGGGCGGCCCAGGGAGGTGGGGGAGTCGCCGTCCCTGGAGCTGTTCAAGGCAGGATTGGACGTGGCACAGGTAGGGATCTGACAGCCTAAAAAGTCCCTCCCCAGCTTTCTTGTAGGCTCCCTTAAGATACTTAAAGGTCACAATAAGGTCACCTCGGAGCCTTCTCTCCAGACTGAACAGCCCCAACCCCCTCAGCCTCTCCTCATTTGCCGAGCTTCCTGCTGCCTCTGCTCCTAACCCTCGGAGCTGCCTTTCTTTCCCTACCCCTTGGATGTGTTTTCTGTTACGCAGAGGGCCAGGCTTTTTTAATGGCGATCAGTGCAAGTTTCCATCCAGGCACAAGGTAAAACTTGCCCTGGCTCGACGCCTACCCCAAGCCCTGACTCCCAGAGCAGAAGCTGTGAGGTTCCGGCCGTCAGCCTCTGCAGGCAAGGCCTGCCCCCGCAGCGCCCATCTGACGATAGGCCGCGGGCGGCGGAGGCAGCGCTGTGGGAAGGAGCCGCAACAGGCTCCCGTACGAGCGCTGTGTGCCTGGCCTGGCGCTAGGGCCTGAGGTCGCTCCAGGAGTCTGTAAAACACATCTGAGCCTGCTGTAAGTTTGCAGCCTACATTACCGCGTGGGGCAGAAAGCAAACCCTGCGAGCACGGCCTGAGTCCTGCGAGCAGATCCCCTTGGGAGCTGCCCTTTGTCCTTGCTTCAGCCCGAGCCGGCAGGGCTCCTACCGTGCCTGCCACGGCTGTACATGTAGCTGGCATGTGCCAGCTGAAGGCAGCATCTCCCTGCCCCTCACCTCCGTGCTGCCCAGCTTTTCACGGCGGTTGAGCTGCGGCTGCCTGGGTGGAGAACTGGAGGCTAAAATTAGCAGGGAGCTCTTCTCTTGCCAAATGCTGTGTTTGACCCAGCTGAGCCTGGTGCAGGGAAGAGGAAAACAGTCTTAGATCTCCCTGCACTGAGTGCCCAGCATGCCTGCCAGCTTCTTGGTGGTCTCATTGCACGGGGAGTGGACTCCCCACCATCGGGAACTTGGGGGGGACTGCTGGAACAGTGGAGAGAGTAGGATATTGCAAGGATAATTCTCAGGACACAGTAGGAAATCGTGATTCTCACAGCTCTGTTTCCTTCTCAGCCTCCCTTTGAAGATCATTTAAACAGCTAGGGAGGCCAAGTCTTGCTCATTTATCTCGTCAGAGCTGCAAACATCTTCTTGCTCAGGGGGGTTCCCTGCCTTAGGAAAACTACCCTGTGTTTACTGCTTTCACCCCACCAGAACAACCTGCTGCAGATTTTGCTGGCCCTAAGTAGCTGCCCCACGCTAAATGGGCAGTTGTTGGTGCTCCGTTGTGGGGCAGGCTCCAGGAAGGCACCGTGGTCTGATAGTTACAACACAGCCCTGGTGTGGTGGTTACAGCAGAGATGAGAGTGCATGGCTGTGCACACCAGCCCTCTCTGCTGCTGAGCAGCCAAGACTTTGGAACAAGCTGCTTCAGCAGCCCTTGCCCCAGCTGGGCTCTATAGCAAACATGTCAATGATAATTGCTGTTTATCCTTGTGAAATTCTTAATGCCTGTGAATCAAGAAACATTACTTTGGCTCCAAATGACTTGAATGCAGGCAGAAAGCCTCCTCTTTCATTACTGATTGCGGTGCTGGACCTAGCCTGCCATGTGGGTACAGTCCTGCTGGTTTGGCTGCTCCAGGCATGCTCCCATGTCTTTTGAGACTCAGCTTTGCTAGTGTGTGTAATGCAGCAGCAGGAACTTGCGTAGCCCCTGCAGAACACAGGTCTTGCCTCTGACTTTCCCTGTTCATTGCACAGTCTGGGGCACGAAATAAATGGAAAGATGCAGCAGAGAGGGACCTGGTACCTTGAAACCTGTGTTTCATTCGTGGCCTCAGGAAAGGCCTATCTGCAGTATGTGCAGGGGTAGCACAGTGGCAAACAGTGACCGTTGCAGGGAGGACTGCAGAGCTGTGGATGTTATATTGGTTCTGATAGCTCAGGAGGAGGCAGTCTGAGAGATGCCAGGGGTGTGATGAAGCAAAACAAGCCCCCCTGACAGCCTAGTGAAGCTCAGGATACACATAAATGAGGTTTGCATGGAGATCTTTATTTTCAACAAGGGTTAGTGGGTGTTGATGTGGGGCAAAAGCTGCACCAGCTGCAGGAAGGCATGCTCATGGTCTGCCTGACAACTGTTTCTGCTGAAAGGGAGGTGAAATACCCCTTTCCTGTAAACAGAAGTGAAATGAGAGCAGCTGAGATGGGTGTCTGCACTACCTGTGTCTTGTGCATTTGACCAGCTGGTTTGGGAAGTGGGAGTGGTGTGTGGTGGTGTGTGCAGAGGATGCACATCAACTTTGCCAGGTCTCCCTTGCATTAGGTGTGTGGGAAGGAGAGAGCTGCAGGACCTGGAGAGGATGCAGTACTGCTAGAGTCCATCCTTGCTCCAGTGTCAGCTCCAGACACAGGTGCCTTCACCCTGCGAGCACCACTCTGGGGTTTTCGTGCCAGTAAAGGAAAGGAAACAACTTTCAAGGGAGTCTTCAGCTTCCCTTTCCTCTCTCTTGCTGGGGGTAGGCTGAGGAATGTCTGCATGAAGGACATCAAGGTATTTTTAGCATGGCAAAATACAAAGTAGGTGGGAAAATATGTCTCCTGCAGCACAGAGGAATTGCACTCTGTGCTGGGCCAGCTGGGGACTACTGCTTTTGCTGGAGAGGATTGACGTGCCTGAAACCCAGCAAGGTGGAGAAAGCACCACCAGCTGCAGGCTTGCCAGGAGGCTGGGGGAGAAGGTGCCTGTGTCCTGCTCTTCCTCCTTCATACAAATCTGACAAGCACTTTAGTACAAGATTTATACCTGGTGCTGGCACCCTGCATTCCTGGCAGTTCTTGGCTCCCTGTGTTGGCACTGGGAATGCACAAGGGCTGGGGCCGGAGTGAACCTGTGGGGCATTGGCACTGCTGGGGCTGAGTGCTTAAGCCAGTTGTGTCACTTTGGCTAACAAGCCTAAGAGGAAGGAATTGTATTTGCCCAGATAAATACTGTTCTATGATGAAAAAATGTCTTTTTCCTGTGCTTGCTGGTAACAATGAGAGGGACCTCCTTGCTCTCAATAATCATAATATACTGGAGGAGGAGGAGGAAATTGTTCTTCCATGTTCTCTTCCCCTTGCTGAACTCTGCTCTGGCATTGTCTCCTGGCAAAAGCACTGATCTCTAACGAGACAGACACTTGAAATGTCCTGCCTATGCTGCCTAATGCTATCCAGGAAGAGTCTTCTCTAGCAGCTGCAGCGCTGGGCAGCTCTGTCCCTGCCAGGCAGGCTGCCAGCATGCCAGCACAAGGCCCTGCAGAGCTGCTGGGGAGATGCTCTAAGACAGATGCTGTGTAATATGGAAGGACCCCATATGGAGGTGTTGGGAGGGGGCTGATGTGTCCCCTGAAGATGGGACAGCATGTGCTCCCAACAGCTTGGCAAAGGAAGAAGTTAAACTTCTCCCTAAATTTACCTCTGTAGCCAGGGTTTAAAATGCACTACTGCATTGTTGGCCTGGAGCACAGGGGCTGTGAGGAGGACAGAGCTCATTGCTCTCTACAGCTCCCTGAAGGGAGGTTGGAGTGAGGAGAGGGCAGCCTCTGCTCCTTGGTACCGAGCAACAGGAACAGAGGAACAGTTCCAAGCTGCAGCAGGGGAGGTTCAGACTGGATGCTAGGGAATATTTCTTCCCAGGGAGGGTTCTCGCACCTTGGAATGGTTTGCCCAGGGCAGTGCTGGAGTCCTCATCTCTGGAGGTGTTCTAGCAGTGTGTGGAACTGGTGCTTGGGGATGTGTTTTAGTGTTGACCCTGCAGTGCTGGATTGAGGCTTGGACTGGATGAGCTTGGAGTTCTCTTCCAACCAGATGTGTTCTGTGATTTTGTTATTCTCCATCTGAGTTGTAGAGAACGTCAGAGCACAGTCATGTCTGTTTACACTCTCCTCCATTGTCAAAACAAAGCTGCTTTGGACTATATTTAGTTTAATGTTGACCCTTCAGTGCCGAATTGAGGCTTAGACTGGATGAGCTTGAAGGTCTCTTCCAGCCAGATGTGTTCTGTGGTTCTGCTGCCTCTCCTCTGCAGAGCTGATCACCTGCAAGGTCTGCTGAGATTGCTTCTCAGCGTCAAGTTGCCAAAATCTACAGAGATGCCTTTTTGGGCTCTAAAGATGTAAAGACTGCTTATAATTCATGTGTCAGGCCTTGGAGTGGTTCAGGTGGCCTGCCAGTGCCACCTGCCACTACTTCCCCAAGGTGGTTCATTACCTTTGCGAGGTAAAGCTCTCCAGTCAGGTGTAGAGAGATGAGAGTGAAGCTGTCCAGACTCAAGCATCATTTGTTTGAGGGAAACACCTGTTCTCCTTGACATGTGGAAAATTGAGGTACTGGTTCTTGTTTGCTCTTTCAGTGCTGATCTTCTGTGTGTATTTTCTGTCTTACTTTCATTTCAAAGTTACTTTTTCCATTTTACACCCACTTTTTCCCCTCCACTGTTTCATACTAAAACTGAACCAGTGTCCTGTGTAGTATCTTTCTTTTACCAAGGAGGGCAATTTCTAGCTCCATTGAAAGTATACAGTTGGTTTAAAAATGTTTGGCACCATCCTACAAACATAAAGACCTTCCAGAAATGACTTGAAATCTTTTGGGTTTCCCTCTTCTTCCCTTTTTTTTTACTGCTCTATAGCTATTACCTGTGTCTTGTTCAGTTGATATTGAAGTGGGTGGTAGACTGAAGAAAACTGTAAATTGGCTGCAGGTTTGGGATATTTTTTAACTGTAGAAGGAATATGATAGCAGTGTAACTGGAGGCTTGTAGGAGAAAACTCCTGGAAAGGCAAAGTTTGATATTCAGTGGTCTGCAATCATAGAATCAACCAGGCTGGAAGAGACCTTCAAGATCATCCAGTCCAACCTGGCACCCAGCCCTTTTTCCTTGCAAAACATCTTTCATCACGCTGAAATGTTCCGTCCTGTCATCTCTGAGGCTGTCCACCCACCTCAGCTCACAGCTTTGTGCTGCTCAGTGCTCTCTGGGTGTGTAGATGAGCTCCCCCTCTTACTCCTTTTCACATGTACCTGTCCACCCCAACCTGTAAGTGCCTGCATGCCACCGACCTTGCCTGCTTAGTGCTCTTTGGAGTGTTCATAGCCTTTCTCTCTCCTACCGAGGGACTGGGACTGCACAGCTTGTTGTACTTTATGGTGTTCCACCCTTCTGGGGTCCTTTGAGCTGCAGAGCAATGTTCATAGATGTGAGATCCTGGAATAAAGAAGCTGTGACATGGCCATGGCACTTGTAAGTTTCCTTTCTAGAGTTGCAACCATAGATTTCCATTTCAAATTCTGACACCATCCCGCTCCGGCTGCTCACCAACTTGAGCCTTGCACTGTGGAGGGGAGTCGCAGCCTCCCCCAGCACTGGTCTCCCAGTTCATCCCAACTAGCAGTCCCCTCTGCCTTTGAGCACCTGTCCTTGTCCCTCCCCTCCTCTTCTGCACATGTTGAGATACTGCAGCGTGTCCAGAGAAGGGCTACAAAGCTGGTGAGAGGCCTTGAGAGGAGAGGCTGAGGGAACTGGGGGTGTGCAGCCTGTAGAAGAGGAGGCTTAGGGCAGACCTCATTGCTGTCTACAGCTACCTGAAGGGAAGTTGTAGCCAGGTGAAATTGGTCACTTCTCCCAGGCAAGCAGCAACAGAACAAGAGAACACAGTCTCAAGTCTCAAGCCAGGAGAGGTCTATGCTGGATGTTAGGAGGAAGTTGTTGGCAGAGAGAGTGATTGGCATTGGAATGGGCTGCCCAGGGAGGTGGTGGAGTTGCCATGCCTGGAGGTGTTCAGGCAAAGCCTGCATGGGGCACTTAGTCGATTGGCCAGGGCTGTGTGCTAGGTTGGACTCGATGTTCTTGGAGGTCTCTTCCAACCTGGTTGATTCCATGGTTCTCTCTAGCCCTGCCCTTTCTCACTGTGCATGTGGCTCGCAGTGCCTGTTGCCTGTGCTTGTTTTGTCTGCAGTGAGTTAACTTTGGTGAAGCATTGATCCGAAAGAGAGCAGGAGTCTCTCTGCCCGTAAGGCACAGTACAACACACAGCCTGTTGGCACTATGCAGTCAATAGGCATTTTCTTTCTGCCCCCCTTAGCTGCTTGGTGAAGCTCACTCAGGGCTTTTATGCAGCTTTTGCTCTCCTTGGCCTGCAGCATTCCCTGCTGATCCCAGCCTGGGTCTTTCTGCACTGTGTGTGTGCCTCTGCAGAGCAGAAGTACTCCTGGGTGTGAGTGTTTGTGTAGAGCCTGTAGTTACTCAGGGAGTGTACCCACGTTCTTTAGCAGTTTGTTCCTCGGGTGTTTTACAAAGGCTTTCTTAATCTCTTTTGGCTTGATCAGAGCTGCCAAGATCTTAATTCTCTCCCCAGTGTTGTTTTTTAGTTTCCAACTGCTGGCAGGTATGCAATCACCTGAAGGTGTTGGGCACCTTCATAAAGCAAACACCAAGAAACGATTACGCCTCATCAGGCAGGCAGCTTAGATCAAAGAGTTGCCACTTGTAGCTCACTAGGGTGAGAAGAATATTACTGGGGGAAAAAAATCAAATTTCTGAGAAATCAGTCTTCATTTCTGAGAGCCTTTGTGCTCCTGTTAGCCAAGGTAATAGATACTGTTCATAGAATCAAAGAATCAGCCAGGTTGGAAGAGACCTCCAAGATCATCCAGTCCAACCCAGCACCCAGCCTTGTGCAGTCAACTACACCATGGCACTAAGTGCCTCGTCCAGGCTTTGCTTCAACACCTCCAGGGATGGTGACTCCCTGGGCAGCCCATTCCAATGCCAATCACTCTCTCTGGCAACAGCTGCCTGCTAACATCCAGCCTGGACCTCCCCTGGCACAACTTGAGACTGTGTCCCCTTGTTCTGTTGCTGCTTGCCTGGCAGAAGAGTCCAACCCCACCTGGCTACAGCCTCCCTTCAGGTAGCTGTAGACAGCAATGAGGTCTGTCTTGAGCCTCCTCTTCTGCAGGCTGCACACCCTCAGCTCCCTCAGCCTCTCCTTATAGTCTGTCCAGTCACTGCAGCATCGTCTTGAGACGTTAACAGGGCACAGCAGTGCACGAATAGCACCAAGGCAGTTAGCAGGGATATTGAAATTTTAACTCTGTAACAAATCCTCCCTTTTCCCCCCATTAAACTTCACAACTGAATGTGAAGGACACAGCCTTCTGCCTCACTGATGATGCATGGGAAAGGGACAGGTCTGTCTCATCCGCATTTGAAGGGAACTTCAAATGGTGTGACCAGCAGGAGTAGGGAGATGATCGTACCCCTGTACTCAGCACTCCTCAGACCACACCTTGAGTACTGTGTCCAGTTTTGGTCACCACAGTATAGGAGGGACATTTTGGTGCTGGAGCAGTGCAGAGAAGGGTGACGAGGCTGGGGAGAGGTCTGGCAAACATGGCCTTATAAGGGGCGGCTGAGGGAGCTAGGCTTGTTTAGTCTGGAGAAGAGGAGGCTGTGAGGAGACCTTATTGTCCTCTACAACTACCTAAAAGGAGGCTGGAGCTGGTCTCTTCTCCTGAATTACTAATGATAGGACAAGAGGAAATGGCCTCAAGTTGCGCCAGAGGAGGTTTAGGTTGGCTGTTGGGAGGAAGTTCTTTACTGAGCAGGTGGTCTGGCACTGGAACAGGCTGCCCAGGGAGGTGGTGGAGTCACCATCCCTGGAGGTGTTTAAAAGGAGAGTGGATGTGGCACTTGAGGCTATGGTCTGGTGATGAAGGATGCTGGGATGAAGGTTGGACTGGATGATCCTGGTGGTCCTTTCCAACCACAGCGATTCCTAGTGCTGAGATGTTGTGCAGAGGGATTTGGTTTAGTCAGGGACTTGTCAGTGTGGAACTAATGATTGGACTCGATGGTCTTGAAGGTCTTTTCCAACCTAAGGAGTTCTGTAACTTGTGCAGAGCGTCTCCTTGGCAGGCCATGTGCGTCCTGGCCTCTGCAAGATTTCCTATCCTGGCACAGCCCATCAGTGATGGACTTGATAGGTTTCCTGCAGGAAGGCTTTGATGTGAAGGTCTGTGTGGGGAATTGGTGTCAGTTACTGCACACTGCCTCTGTGCTCACTGGAGGAGGCTGTGCTGCCTCCCAGGGGCAGGCCGTTGCAGGAAGCTTTTCTGCCTTTTCATAGCCCTAACGCATGGACATTCCCTGCCCTGCCTGAGAAATCTGCCTTTAGAAATTGAAGATAGAAAAAGGCAGCTGTGCTTCAGGAGCAGTGTGGCCAGCAGGACAAGAGAGGTTATTCTGCCCCTGTACTCAGCACTGCTCAGGCTACACCTTGAATATTGTGTCCAGTTCTGGGCTCCTCAGTTCAAGAGAGATGCTGAGATACTGGAGCATGTCTAGAGGAGGGCGACAGAGCTGGTGAGGGGCCTGGAGCACAGCCCTGTGAGGAAAGGCTGAGGGAGCTGGGGGTGTGCAGCCTGCAGAAGAGGAGGCTCAGGGCAGAGCTCATTGCTGTCTACAACTACCTGAAGGGAGGCTGTAGCCAGATGGGGTTGGTCTCTTCTACCAGGTAAGCAGCAACAGAAGAAAGGGACACAGTCTCAAGTTGTGGCAGGGGAGGTCTAGGCTGAATGTTAGGAGGAAGTTGTTGTCAGAGAGAGTGATTGGCACTGGAATGGGCTGCCCAGGGAGGTGGTGGAGTCGGCATCCCTGGAGGTGTTCAAGCAAAGCCTGGCTGGGGCACTTAGTGCCATGGTCTGATTGACTGCACAGGGCTGGGTGCTAGGTTGGACTGGATGAGCTTGGAGGTCTCTTCCAACCTGCTGGATTCTATGATTCCCTACAAGTGGTGCAAGCGATTTCACTTGTTTGAGACCTGCATCATGTAGCTTTTTTCTCCAAACCTCCATTCACCAGAATCAGACTGAAGCAACTCAGTGAAGGTCTCATGCAGAGCAACCACCACTGGAACACTGTTGCTAGGTGGACTGGGGATAGTGCTTGCAGGTTTGCAGTATCTGAAGGGGACCTACATGAAGGCTGGGGAAAGAAAGGGCTTGCAGTGCTAGGAGGAGGGGCAGCAGTTTGAAACTGGAGCAGGGCAGATTTAGGTGAGACATGAAGAGAAAGTTCTTTAGAATGAGAATGGTAAAATACTGGAACAGGTTGCCCAGGGATGTGGTTGAGGCCTTGTCCCTGAAGACGTTCAAGTTCAGCTGTGATAAAGCCCGGAGCAGCCTCACCTAGTTGAGAGTGTCCCTGCTCGCTGCAGAATAAGAAGACATTTGAGGGTCCTCTCCAATCTGCTGCAGTCTGTGAATCTGTGCTGGCCTGTGGTAGCAGCAGGCAGGTGTACAGTGGGGAAGGAAGAGCTCCAGTTTGCTCTAGCAGCCACCTCTCCTTCACACAAGGCACTGGAGAGTCAGCTGCAGTAGGCTGCACCTTACTCCATCTGATGTCAGCAGACATTTCACAGCTGATCTCCAGGGGAAGACTATTTGGCTTCTGTCCTTTTGCTGAAGGATAGGCACAGGTGCCTGGAAATGCATAATAATTATGGTTTATGTTGGCACCCAGGCCAGCTCCAACTCCTTCTCATACCACATCTAGCATCTACTTTTAATGAGTCCCCGGTGACACAGTTTCTTACTTCACTGTTGCACTATTCCCAAGCAAAGTACTCAGGGTTGTTGTTGTCTCTGCAGACTTTTGTCCAGCAGTATTTTGTCACAAATGCCAACCCCACCTGGCTACAGCCTCCCTTCAGGTAGCTGTCGGCAGCAATGAGCTCTGCCTTGAGCCTCCTCTTCTGCAGGCTGCACACTCCCAGCTCCCTCAGCCTCTCCTCACAGGGCTGTGCTCCAGGCCCCTCACCAGCTTTGTTGCCCTCCTCTGGACACCTTCCAGCACCTTAACATCTCTCTTGAATTGAGGAGCCCAGAACTGGACACAGCACTCAAGGTGTGGCCTGACCAGTACTGAGCAGATGGGCAGAATATCCTCCCTTGTCCTGCTGGCCACACTGTTCCTGATCCAGGCCAGGATGCCATTGGCTCTCCTGCCCACCTGGGCACACTGCTGCCTCATCTTCAGCTACTCTCTACCAGTACCCCCAGCTCCCTCTCTGCCTGGCTGCTCCCAGCCACTCTGTCCCCAGCCTGTAGTGCTGCTTGGGGTTGTTGTGGCCAAAGTGTAGAACCCAGCACTTGGCCTTGTTCAATCTCATCCCATTGGTCTCTGCCCACCCATCCATCCTGTCAAGGTCCCTCTGCAGGGCTCTCCTACCCTCCAACATCTCCACACTGGCCCTTAGCTTGGTGTCTAGTGAAGGAATTGCAGTAGCTCATCTGCCATGTTTATTTCAGTTAGTGGGTTTGCCTGTGGAACTTCCAGGAGCAGATGAAAGTCTCCTGGTGCCTTATGTGGGCATCGCTTTTGGTCCTCTGGGTCTGGCCACGGCCTTGCTCTTTGATAATCCAGGCCTGCTGTGAGTATTTGCAAGAAGGGAGTTACAAACTGGGCCTCTCTGAATAAAGGAAAACACAAGCTGAATATATCTGGGGGTTGATTCTTCCAGGGTGGTTCCATTGCTCAGAAAACTGGGAGAGAGGCTACCTTGATTACTGGGAAGAGGAGAAAAAGAATCCTTTTAATGTTGCTGGTTGTGGCAAGTTGGTTTTGCTGTGTCCCTTCCGCTCCTGCAGCTGTAGAGCATGGTACAAATCGTATCCAGCTGTGCACACAGGAGAACAGCTGGGCAGTGCTGACCACTGGGCAAGATCCCTGGTGGGTGGTGTGGTGGTTTTGTTTTTTTTTTAGGAGTAAAAAATAACCTGGCTTGTTTTTACAGCTTGTGGTTTGCACAACCTTCACTTTGAAAACATCCTTTTAACTTAAGGATGTTAAAGAGAATTTAAGGATTAAGGGAACTGGAGCAAGCTACTGAAAGAGAATCATAGAATCAGCCAGGTTGGAAGAGGTCTCCAAGCTCATCCAGTCCAACCTAGCACCCAGCCCTATCCAGTCAACCAGACCATGGCACTAAATGCCTCATCCAGGCTTTTCTTGAACACCTCCAGGGATGGTGACTCCACCACCTCCCTGGGCAGCAGAGAAAACAGAGGCCACTGAGATGCTGTCCTGTATCACCTCTTGGACTGCAGGTGTGTTTCAGTATCACTTTAAAGCCTGCACATTGTGTGGTGAGAAAGTGCTCCATGGCAGCTCCTGCCTTGCTTGTGCTGTTGAAGCAGCAGGGATTTTGCTAGGGATTTAGTCTTCTGTCTCAGCTTCACCAGATTGTCTCCAGATCCTCCTCCCACCAAGCCATTTGAGTTCAGCTCTACATCTTGTCAGACTTTCTTTGCTGTAAGAAATGTGACCTAGCACCATGAGGACCTCTCCTCTCAACCCTGACAATAAGCGTTGACTGAAAAGGACTAGTTTAAGGTCAGTGGCTTCTATACTGAGCATCTCTCTTCACACTCTTTGTCTTGGAGAAAGTCCTTGTGGATTTTTAGGCCCTTTCAAACCTATGCAGTGTGCGTTGATGGCTGTGCTAGTTTGAGCCTAGCTGGGATGTTTTGGTGAGAAGAATTAGATCATAGGCTGAGAAATGAAAACAATGGTGAGGTCTGCTTCGCTCACAGTCTTGCTGAGATGTGTAAAGAAGAAAGGCAAAACATTAGATAAAGTCACTTTGCTCTGCACTTTGTGCTGGGCTGTTCTCTTCTGCTTTGCCTGCTGGGGAGAGCTGAGGCTGCTGGCTGAGCTCCATCTTGCTTTCTAACCTCACCCTCCATTTGCTTTGGCTGATTTCACCTTTGCTTCTTAATCCTCTTGGCTGAACCTCCATTCTTCCTTGGGACTGGGGTAAGGTTGAGAGGGGTAGGGGGAAGGTGAGGGGNAAAACTCTGAGATCCACCTCTCCCTTGGGCTACTCATACCTCATCTCAACACTAGAACAGGTTATCCAGGGAGGTAGTTGAGGCCCCATCCCTGGAGATACTCAAGGTGAGGCTGGACAGGGCTCTAGGGAGCCTGATAAGCTAGTTTGAGACTAGCTGGAATATTTTGGTGAGAAGAATTAGATGGTAGGCTGCAAAAAGAAAGCAGTGGTGATGTCTGCTTCACTCATAGGCTTGCTGAGATGTATAAAAACAAGAGCATAAATACAGACAAGGCAGTCACTGTGTGTCTTTGGGTGCCTGTGCTCTTCTCCCTGGCCTGCTGTCTGTGTAACTAACCCTTCTGCTTTCTAACCCCACTGGCTGATCCTCCAACCTCACTTTGCACGTAATGCAAAGTCTGGGATAAGGTAGAGGGGTGGAAAGGTGGTTGGGAACCCTTTCTGGGGACTCAGGTTTCTGGCAGGGCTGTTGTGTTTCTGCATTACCTTTACCTTGTCTCTTTCTGTCTCCAGCTGTAGATATTGTAACTATCTGCCTGTATCTTGTGCTAAGCTGTGAATATAAAGCTTCATTCCTTAACCTCCAGCCAGCTGAGTCTAGTCTGGGTGATTTCATAAGGGGGGTGGGCAGGTAACACCCAAACCATCACACCTGATGTAGTTGAGGATGTCCCTGCTGACTGCATAATTGCATGACCTTCGGAGGTCCCTTCCAGCCTATGTCTATGACATTCTCAGTAAGGGTTCCCCCAGGCCCCTGTAGCAGGCTAGGAGTCAGCAGGGTCGTTTGGTGTCTGTCACACCCAGCCCTTGCTGGGGCTCTGTGAGTCTGCTGTAATGTTTCAGTTGGTGCTCTCCTGATGCTTGAGGTGGGGAGGTCCTGGGTGTGATGAATAACTCACACGTTTCCTCATGTGGCAATTGTTCTTTCTCTGTCTCCTCATTGTTTGTTTTCTCAGCTTTACCCTGTGGTGAGGGATGAGTCACAAAATCAACTGATTTTTCATCCCAAGAGCTGAGCCAGTATGGAGCAGGTTGTAGCAGGAGTTCTTGGTGGCCATGAGGGAGGATGAGCTGTCCACAGCCTTCAGGTGAAAGGTGATGGTGCCTCAAGGTCTGAGGCAGCTGGGGAAGACCTGTCAGTGGAGATGACCCCTAGAGGATGCTGAACTGGGTGGGAGCTGTCCTTCACTCTGGACCCATCAGGTCTTCACCCAAGCAGAAGGATGAAGTGGCTCAGCAGAGCAACGTTTTGGCTTGCCCACCATCCTGCTTAGATGAGAGCCTGGCCTGCAGTCAGCCTTGGGGTTTGATGTGGCAGCACCACAGCTTGCTCCTTGCCTCAGCAGTGGGCAGCTCACTTAGCAGCCAAGGAAGAGGAGATGAAAGGGAGCAGAGGGCACAGCTATCATTTATTCATACTGCTGGGTTTTGTTTCTCTCCAGTGAGGTAAGACTAGTGCAGGACTTGCAGGCAGCTGGTGAAAGAGAAGATGGAGCTCACCAGGAAACATGAGAGAACTTGAAGGAGGACTTCCAAGAGGCTCAGTGGGAAAACTTTCAGAGGCTGGAGGAGCCTGAGAGAGCCAGGGAATAACAGGAGGGAAGAAATGAAATAATCAAATCATAGAATGGTTTAGGTTGGAAGCGACCTCAAGGAGGCTGTAGCCAGGTGGGGGTTGGTCTCTTCTGCCAGGCAAGCAGCAACAGAACAAGGGGACACAGTCTCAAGTTGTGCCAGGGAAGGTCTAGGCTGGATGTTAGGAGGAAATTCTTGCCAGAGAGAGTGATTGGCATTGGAATGGGCTGCCCAGGGAGGTGGTGGAGTCACTGTCCTTGGAGGTGTTCAAGCAAAGCCTGGATGAGGCACTTAGTGCCATGGTCTGGTTGATTGGACAGGGCTGGGTGCTAGGTTGGACTGGATGAGCTTGAAGCTCTCTTCCAACCTGGTTGATTCTATGACTCTATGCTCTTTCACTTTGTCCTGGGACATTGCTCTGTTCATTTCTCTGTCTAGTCTGTGTTGGATCTAGTCACTCCTTTTAACCCAGACCGGCTCTGATACCTCACCTCTGATCTCAGTGATTAACACCTAAGCTCTGCTGTCTGCTACTTTGTTTTGCTTGTCTGTCTGAGATAGAGGAGGGGAGAAAAAGAGGGGGTGGTAGCTTTAAGTCCTTCTGGGCAGTTTCCTTTTGTCTGGGAGGGAGTTTGGATTTCTGTATTGTTTCTAACTTGTATTTAGGTGTAAATACTTGTAAATATTGTGTGTACATGCCTGTAAGCTTTGAAATGCTTTAAATAGAGCTTCATCTTACTTCTGAATTGGTCTGGTAAGCTTCAAATAGTGGAGAGGGAGAGCTCCTAATCCACCACAGCTCCCCAGTGCTCCTGGGAAGCAAACAGGCTTGTGCTGTTGTCACCATCAAATGATGACTGAAGACCAGAGCACACTGGCATTCATCTAGGACATGCCCAAATTTCACCACATGGGTGCAGCTGCATGCATGGCCCAGTGCATCCCTACTGACCCTGGTGCAATACTGACTGGTACTCATTCCCTGTTTGCTCTTCACAATGTCTGTCCTCTTACTTCCATGGTGCTGCTCTTAGGATTAGTGAAATTTCAAACATGAAGACATCTGCTTTTTGAGCAGGGTGAAAGCTCCATCTTCACCATCATGAGATCATAGAATCATAGAATGGCTTAGGTTGGAAGGGACTTCAAAGATCAACCAGTTCCAACCCCCTGCCATAGGCAGGGACACCTCCCACTAGAACAGGTTGAATCATAGAATCATTCAAACTTCATTTACTTTAATAGAAAATACATTGTTTAACTTCTGTCCATAACATTTTGTTACCATTTTTTGTTGCATAGAATCATAAAATCAGCCAGGCAGGAAGAGACCTCCAGGCTCAGCCAGTCCAACCTAGCACCCAGCCCTAGCCAATCAGCTAGACCATGGCACTAAGTGCCTCAGCAAGGCTTTGCTTGAACATCTCCAAGGGTGGCAACTCCACCACCTCCCTGGGCAGCCCATTCCAATGCCAATTACTCTCTCTGCCAACAACTTCCTCCTAACATCCAGCCTAGACCTGGCCTGGCACAACTTGAGACTGTGTCCCCTTGTTCTGTTGCTGCTTGCCTGGCAGAGGAGCCCAACCCCACCTGGCTACAGCCTCCCTTCAGGTAGCTGTAGACAGCAATGAGGTCAGAAGTAGTGCTGAAGGCACACTTAGAATTTCAGACAATGCTGCCAGAGAAGCCTGATAAAATTCACTCAAGCTTCTCAGGTCCTTGGAAGCACATAAAAATCAAGGATCTGCTTACTTCAAGGGGCAAGTAAGAAAGTTGGGAACAGATTTCTTTATCAGGGCCTGTTGTGAGAGGACAAGAGGCAATGGTTTTAAAAGTAGAAGGGGGACATTTAGACTAGACAGGAGGAGGAACTGTTTTATAGTGAGAGTGGTGAGACCCAAGGCCCAGGTTGCCCAGAGGGGTGGTCCATGCCCTATCCTGGAACCATTCCAAATCAGGTTGTTCAGGGCTCTGAGCAACCCACTCTAGTTGTGGATGTCCCTGCTGACTGCAGGAGGTTGGACTAAGCCAACCTTTAAATGTCCCTTCTACCCAAACCCATTCTATGCTGTATGTTGTGCAAGTGTCACTTTTTGTGTCAACTAAAAGAGCAGAGGCATGAGAGAGCCTGATTGGGCTTTTCTGAAATGGTGCTGTCTTCATGCACTGTGTCAGGGTGTCCTCCTGACTAAATTGTCACTGAGACCCAGGGCAGAGAAGCCAAAAAACCAAATGAGCCTGGCAGAGGTGAGCAGTTTTGTCTTTGCCAGTATCCCTGTTACAGCTAAGCACACAGACAGTATCCTTGTTACAGCTAAGCTCACGGACAAGAGGCACATTGCATCACTTTGGCATCAGTTCTCCAGGCAGAGGAGTGTGTCTAGCAGTGGAAGTTAAATATGCTCTGAAATAGAATAGGAAAGCCCTAACATCCTGCAGCAAACAGGATTTATGTTCTGCTCCATCATTCAGTGGAAGCAGTGTGTAGCATATAAACTGCCCTGTAGTGTTTGAAGGCACCAGAGCTGAGGTGCCCTGTGGCTTTGTGAGTTCCTGGGGGCAGTGGCACACAGGGGACAGACAAGTCCTTTGGCAAAATGCAGCAGAGAGAGAGGCCAGCTGCTTTTCCTCACCAGAGCACCAAAGCACTGGGTGGTTTGATTAAGTTGTGTAAGGCACTGCACTCAAACCAGCATGGAACTGTGCCCAGTTCTGGGCTCCCCCAGTTCAAGAGGGACATAGAACTGCTTGAGAGAGTCCAGTGCAAAGCCACAAAGATGCTGAAGGGAATGGAACAGCTCTGTTGGGAGGAGAGCCTGAGGGAGCTAGGGCTGTGCTGCTGGGAGAGGAGAGCCTGAGAGGTGACCTCAGCAATGGTTATCAATATGTGCAGGGTGAGTGCCAGGAGGCTGGAGCCAGGCTCTGCTGGGGGATGCCCAATGCCAGGACAAGGGGCAGTGGTGGAAGCTGAGGCATAGGAAGATTCGTTTAAACATGAGGAGGAATTTTTTCCCTGTGAGTGTGACAGAACCCTGGAACAGGCTGCCCAGGGGGGTTATGGAGTCTCCCTCTCTGGAGATATTCAAACTCCACCTGGCTGTGTTCCTGAGTGATCTGCTGTAGGTGATCCTCCTCTGTCAGGAGGGATGGGCTGGATGAGCTTTGGAGGTCCCTTCCAGCCCCTGACATCAATTCTGTGATGCTGTGATTCTGTGAAAGAGAATGAAGCCGAACAGCATCAGTGCAGCTCAGTAGGAATCACAGGAGGAGCCTGTGGAAAAGGTCAGGAAAACTCAGCAAAGAGGCTGAGAGCAGTTTGGAAACCTCACATCAGCATGCAAATGACTAATGTCAGATGGCATTTTCATTGATATTTATTCTGGAGCCAGTGCAGGAATTACTGTGTGAGCTTCCTGTCCTGAGAGACACGAGGTGGATTAGGCAGTCGTTAGGGTCTCATTTGTCCTTAAGTTCATTAGGCCCTTGTGAAATGAGTGCTGGGCAGCAGAAACCTCTCTTCCTTGACTTATGGAAATTTCCAACCTGTTGGAAAGCAAACAGTCATTTTGTAATCAGTCCTTGCAGGCCACCTTAAACATTCAGCAGGGCAATGTTAATGCTCTGATAGAAAGCTGTAGCACAGTTAAATATTCCACTGAAACAGGATAGCTCTGTAAGGCAGCTGGCCCAGCTCCAAGGTGACTAACCCAGCCCTGTCCTTCTAGGTGAAGGATCACCTCCTGGAACCCTTCAGGAGTGCCTGCTGGTGGAGAATGGGGGCCCTGCAGCAGCGTTTGGCTGGGCTATGACATATTTTGCTGCTTCTCAGCTTGGGGACGGTTCCAGGTTTCCTCTTTTTGGACAAAGAGTGATTTCTGGTTCCCATCTTAGGGATTTCATTGTCATGCATGTAGCACAGGCTGATTTGAGACCCAGGGCAGGACACTGATGTGTGATTTAGTCAAGAAAGAGGAGAAATAGTATTTCAAAAGTTGGTTGCATAATAGTTCCACAAAGAGAGTCTGCAGAACTGATTCTTCCCCATAGCAACCCATGGTACATAAATAAAGCCAGCTCAGAAGCAAGTGTCAGTGATTTCCAGCCCTTCCCATTGCAGGGTGTGCATTTGCTTGGATGCCCACTGGGAGGACTGGCAGCTTGTTTTGTCCACAGGAATTTTGAGCCTGTGTTGTGGAGGAGCTTGAGTGTGTGCATGCACCCTTAGTGCTCTGAGGCTTGGTATGGGTTTTAAGATACAGGTATAGAGTCATAGAATCAGCCAGGTTGGAAGAGACCTCCAAGAACATCCAGCCTAGCACCCAGCCCTAGCCAATCAACCAGACCATGGCACTAAGTGCCTCATCTAGGCTTTTTTTGTTCAAACATCTCCAGGAACAGTGACTCCACCACCTCCCTGGGCAGCCCATTCCAATGCCAATCACTCTCTCTGACAACAACTTCCTCCTAACATCCAGCCTAGACCTTCCCTGGCACAACTTGAGACTCTGTCCCCTTGTTCTGTTGCTGCTTGCCTGGCAGAAGAGCCCAACCCCACCTGGCTACAGCCTCCCTTCAGGTAGTTGTAGACAGCAATGAGGTCTGCCCTGAGCCTCCTCTTCTGCAGGCTGCACACCCCCAGCTCCCTCAGCCTCTCCTCACAGGGCTGTGCTCCAGGCCCCTCACCAGCTTTGTCGCCCTCCTCTGGACACCTTCCAGCACTGCAACTTCTCTCTTGAATTGAGGAGCCCAGAACTGGACACAGCACTCAAGGTGTGGCCTGCCCAGTGCTGAGCACAGGGGCAGAGTAACCTCCCTTGTCCTGCTGGCCACACTGCTCCTGACCCAGGCCAGGATGCCACTGGCTCTGCTGCCCACCTGGGCACACTGCTGCCTCATCTTCAGCTACTCTCTACCAGCAACCCCATGTCCCTTTCTGCCTGGCTGTTCTCCAGCCACTCTGTCCCTAGCCTGTTGCACTGCTTGGGGTTGTTGTGGATGTTCTGTGCCATACCAAACCCTTAGTCCATCTTGCACACTTGTCTGCCCTCCCTAGCCATCAGTATTTTGGTGACAGCTTGGAGGTGTTGTGGTTGTGCTGTGTTGAGCAGTGCAGGCACAACTCCTCACTGAAGAGATGAAGGCTGGCATTTGGGTCTAGGTGTTGAAGCTTTGGTCTTAGATTTGGTGCTGTCAGCATCTGATGAGAAATTTCATACTCTTGTGAAGAATATCCTGACATTCCAGTTGCCTCTTTTCTCCCATTTTAATTGACATCTGATGCTCTGTGTCCCTGGAGCAGCAGCTGTAGTCTTGGATTTTGGATCAGAATTGTGGAGCTGAGCTTGCACACAGGATCTACATCCAAGTTCCTGCAATTCTTGAAGTAGTTCTCCAGCCTTATACCCAGCCCATGAACATTAATAGAAGGATTGAATCTGACTCAAAGTTCACTCATCAAACTGTTTCTAATCTGACCTCCCTAGAAAGCAATGCCAAAGTAGTGCCTCAACCACTCATCTTTGTTATTTGAAAGACTTGTTCTGTTTCCTTGGGTTTGGTACTCCTCACTATGCCTGCTTTTGTTTCCTGCCCAGCACAGCTGTCAGATCACTGTTGTGTTGTGCCACCTTTAAAAGTGTCTCTGACTTCAGGGCTTTGTTTGCTGTCAGAGCAGGATGTCCCACGCAGACTGCTGGGAAGTCCAATTGTTCTACTGACCTGAAGAACATAAGAAAATGGAAATAATTGAAATAAATCATAAGACATTTCTGGAGGGGCCTCTAGGAGTGGTGCTTCCTTGCCTCAAGGTCACATCAACCCTACCTGCGCTGTTTCTGGCAGCCTGATCTTGATCTTAAGTCCTCTCTTCCTGTTGTCTTGGCCCTGGACTGCCTCCAGCCACCACTGAATGTGATGGCTCCAAACCATGCTGTCTGGGGTGCACAGCACAGCATCACAGCTTGTCCTCACGATCTCACTGTCCAGAAACATTTGGTAGCTGCACCACAGCCTCACTGCTCATGCTCAGTGTTATAGGGAGAAGGCAGTCCTAGGTGCACTGTCTGTGTGTTGGGGTGCAGTCAAATGAGAGCAAGTGCACTGCCTGTGAGAGTAGAAGTAAAGTTGAAGCTCACGTTAAGGGCAGGCTTGATGCATATGTGTGTGTGAGACTGCAAACAGGTCCCTGAAGTGAGCTCCTCTGTTATGTTCCATTACAAGCAACCTTCCCCAGCATCTTTTGGGCTGGTGTGATTGCAAGGCACCTAAGGGTAATATCTGAGGGAGTGGAGTACTGCATCTCTATGCCTGCTTAGCCAGAACAAGGCAGCTGATGCTGAACAGAACTCCTGTTTCATATCTGCCAGATTTTTCATGCCCTGTCCAGGCAACGAAACAGAAGGAAAGGAAAATATTTGTGTGCAGATCAACCTGGTGGACCTGCTGTTTCCCGAGGCTGCTAAATGAAACCCTTTAGCAGTGTTCCAAAAGGGCTGGATAGCCTGTGGGTGTTAATGGCATTTGCAGCTATGTATGCAGCAGTAACAACAGCAGAGTAATTAGATCTCATCCTTCAGAGGGGAAGCTGATCACCTGAGAGGGCCTGGCCTTTCTTCCTTGCCCAGTCCTCAGATACCTTCACAGACTAATTGAAATGTTGAGTGCTGGCTGGGGCCAGAGGCTTGACAGTGGCTGGCTGGATCTAGGCTCCAAATAGAGCAACTCTGCTCATGCTCCTGCCTCGGGGCCTGAGAGCTCCCCAGCTGCTGCTGCTCTTGTCTCTGGCTGTGGCTCTTTGCTTTTAAATGTTTATTTGTTTGGTTCTCTTGAGCACAGCTTCAAGTGCGTTGCTCCAAAAGATTCAGCCATATGATCCAGCAGTGTGCCCAGGTGGCCAAGGGGGGCAATAGCATCCTGGCTGGGATTAGAAATGCTGTGGCCAGCAGGAGCATGGAGGTGATTGTCCCCTTGGGCTTGGCTCTGGTGAGGCCACAGCTCGAGTGTTGTGTTCAGTTTTGGGCACTGCAATACAAGAGAGATGTGGAGGTGCTGGAGCAGGTCCAGAGGAGGGCAATGAAGCTGGGGAAGGGTCTAGAGAATAAATCTGATGAGGAGCAACTGAGGGAGCTGGGGATGGTGAGTGTGAAACAGAGGAGGCTGAGGGGAGACCTCATTGCTGCCTGCAACTGCCTGAAGGGACATTGTGGAGAGGCTGCTGCTGGGCTCTGCTCACAGGTAACTGGAGACAGAACAAGGAGGAATGGCCTCAATCTGAGACTGGGGAGGTTTAGATTGGACATGAGGAAAAAGTTTTTCATGGAGAGAGTGGTGAGGGACTGGAATGAGCTGCCCAGGGAGGTGGTGGAGTCACCCACCCTGGGTGTGTTTTAGAGTGGTTTGGGTGTGGTGCTTAGGGCTGTGGTTTAAGGTGAAGCTTGTAAAGTAGGGTTCTAGGTTGGACTTAGTGATCCTGAGGGGCTTTGCCAACCTGCATGGTTGTGTGATAACTGCTGGATGAGATCTCCCCATCTCCACTTGCAGCTGAGAAGAGGCAGTTGTGGCCCTGGGCTCTGACTAGACCCAAAGCAAGAAGCATCCTCATCTTATTTCCTCTTGTTGTGGCTTTTCTGTCACTTTACAGTTGGCTTTCTGGCTCTTGGAGCAAGAGATTGCCAACAGACTGCCTTTTGTGGGGGTTTCTGCTCTGCAATACAGCAACTGTCTCAGCCTCCTCTTCAGCCTCTTTTCCTTTCCTTTGTGTCCATCTGCCTCTGTTTCCAGAAGCAAGTTAGAGTCCTGAGGTCTTTTCATCTCAAACCAGCAGGGCAGCCCCAGTGGGCATTTGTGTCCTTAGCCTGGAATGGGTTGCCCAGGGAGGTGGTTGAGGTGTTCCTCATGTTCCTGCCAGCCTGCCTGACAGGAACATGAAGAAAAAGGACCTGATTTTTCTGAGGAAGAACCACTTTAATGGTGCTAGGCAGTAGCTGAGCCCTGTGAGGCACTAAAGCAGAAAGAAAGGTGAAGCTCAGCTTGTAGGAAGTAGCTTGGCCAAGGGCCTGGTTGTAGGCACAGGGAAGGTGTCATGGCAGTTGGAGTGAGGTGAAGCAATGCAGTTTGGATGCACTCTGTGCAAAACCTCTGTCGTTTCCATCAATCTTATCTTCCCTTCTGCCCCTCAGTTGTACCTTTGAGAACATCTCCTTGCTCTTCAGGTCCCTCTCAGCGCAAAACCATACAAATCCCTCTGGCCACTGTGCTCTGCTGCGAGCTGCACCATCCCAGGCAGGAAGGGTGAAGGTGTAGGTCTGATGTCACACCACACACAGAATCATAGACTCATAGAATCAGTCAGGGTTGGAAGGGACCTCAAGGATCATCTAGTTTCAACTCCCCTGCCATGGACAGAGACACCTCACACTAGATCAGGCTGTCCAGAGCCTCATCCAGCCTGGCCTTAAACACCTCCAGGGATGAGGCTTCCAACACCTCCCTGGGCAACCTGTTTCAGGCTCTCACCACCCTCATGGTGAAGAACTTCTTCCTAATATCCAGTCTGAACCTACCCATTTCTAGCTTTGTTTCATTCCCCACTGTGGGACAGGCTGTGCCCAGCACCTTCACCTGTCCGTGGGACAGGCTGTGCCCAGCGTCTTCACCTGGATGTGGGACAAGCTGTGCCCAACAGCTTGTCCCCAGGAAAAGCCAATCTTTTGAGAAGGAATTGGAGCACCAGGAACTTTCTTTCAGGGAGCTTTTATCCTGTTATTTTCTGATAATAATTTCTCACCACGATGGGGAATTAGCCTGCCAAAGTACAAATTATCCAGCAAGGAAATCACTTCCTGCAGGTTAATTCCTGGCTGGTTTCTCTCTCCCATATCTGGCTGATATGTTAGATAAATATGTTAGGTAAATATGTGTTAGATAAGTTGTGCCAGGGAAGATAGAGGCTGGATATTAGGAGGAAGTTGTTGCCAGAGAGAGTGACTGGCATTGGAATGGGCTGCCCAGGGAGGTGGTGGGGTTGCCGTGCCTGGAGGTGTTCAGGAAAGGACTGGCTGGGGCACTTAGTGCCATGGTCTGGTTGATTGGCTAGGGCTGGGTGCTAGGTTGGGCTGGCTGAACTTGG
Organism: Tricholaema leucomelas; assembly: GCA_013400475.1. Taxonomy (NCBI): domain Eukaryota; kingdom Metazoa; phylum Chordata; class Aves; order Piciformes; family Lybiidae; genus Tricholaema lacrymosa; species Tricholaema leucomelas. Next base: position 27,225 of record WAAF01013533.1, read on the forward strand.
AGGTCTCTTCCAACCTGCTTGATTCTGTGATTCTATTTGTGCATCAAGGAGGACTGCACCACTTTCTTCTCCTTCCCAAGGCTCAGAGAAATGTCAGCCACTGGCACTTGTGTGTAGCTTTGCTTTGCTGCAAGGCAGGCTCCATGCCAGCTGTGGGCAAGAGCTGAAGTGCAGATAAGTCCAGGAGCCCCTGCAGTGGCAGTGGCTGGCTGTGGTGGCCAACGTCCTCTGCCCAGGAGCCCCTGCAGTGGCAGTGGCTGGCTGTGGTGGCCAACGTCCTCTGCCCAGGAGCCCCTGCAGTGGCAGTGGCTGGCTGTGGTGGCCAACGTCCTCTGCCCAGGAGTCCCTGCAGTGGCAGTGGCTGGCTGTGGTGGCCAGCATCCTCTGCCCAGGAGTCCCTGCAGTGGCAGTGGCTGGCTGTGGTGGCCAGCATCCTCTGCCCAGGAGCCCCTGCAGTGGCAGTGGCTGGCTGTGGTGGCCAACGTCCTCTGCCCAGGAGCCCCTGCAGTGGCAGTGGCTGGCTGTGGTGGCCAGCATCCTCTGCCCAGGAGGCACAGGCTCCTGATGCTTTATCCTGAGCTTATTCTGCTGAGCATTGAAGTCCTGAGTTAAACAATGAAAGAAAATAATCTTTCCCCTCTGCACAACAGAAAATAACCTCTCTGTGTCTTCCCTTCATGTATCTCCAGGAACAAGCCAACTTTTGTTGCCCTTTAAATTTCCCCCCCTGCTTTCCTTGGTACTTTATCATGTCCCACTCTATTGGGGCTCTCCTCTCTCCCTTCTCCCACCAGGGCAGTGAGCCCTCAGAGCAGTGAGTGTTGAATTTCAGTGTCTTTCAGCCCCATTGGAAGTGGGACCATGTAGCCAGCTGCAGGACACTCGGAACCAGCGGTGCCTGCTCCTCTGCTGTGAGCGAGGTGGAAGCTGAGCAGTGTTACATTCTTGTGTGTGCAGACAGGAATTCCTTCTTCTTTCCCATGGCAGCCTCTGAAACACGAGAGATGCTTAGTTGCATTAATCAGTAGACTACTCACCCAGAGTGTCTGACCGAAAGGTCTTCTGCAGAAGGGAAATATTGATGTTGATGTTGATGTTTGTAGTCACAGACTTAAACCTGTAGCTTCAGATCAGAATCTGGGGGTGGGAAGACCTACAATAAGAAATGTGTGGCTGCTCAGTATCTAACAGGACCTGAATGAAACTCATACATCTAAGGCAACACTCAGGTCAGCAAAAGCAGGACACAAACCCTGTTTGTAGAGGAATAGCAGCCTAAGGACTTAGCCCAGCCAGGGAGGGGAATTTGTCAGAGAGTTGTTTGTGAATACTATTTCCTGGAGTTGTTTTGGGTTTGCCTTGGCCTCTCTATAGCCTGAAGATGTTCTGGAGCTGATAGTCATGTGGCATGTAGATAACTCCTCCAAGGCATGATTCTTCTCAAACCACAGCGAGTCTCCTCTGCTGCTGGGTTGGGTGACCGGGGTGGAGATGGACATGATGGCTCCAAAACAGTAGGGGCTTCCCCAGCAGTGGCTTGTGCTGCCTGCCCACAGCACATCTCTGCCACTTCTGGCTTCAGAAGCAGTGTGGAGGACTCAGACTGTAGTCTCAATACTCAGCTTCGAAGCTGGTGGGATAGTTCCCAGCCAGCTGCTCTGGTCCTCCTGGAGCTTTGGGCATGGAGTTGGTGGAGCCTGGCTCTGCTCCTTGGTGCATGGAGACTGAGCTGGTCCACCAGCAGCCTGGGAGAGACAAGTGCTTGTGGGCATTTTGGCACTTGCACTCTTTACAAAGAAGCTATCATGCACCATGGGCACTGCACCGAGCTGCTGCCTCCTTGGTTAGTTGCTGACTCAGTGCCAAAATGTTTAGCAAATCTGAAACCCACAGTGTGAGACACTTCAGCGCTGCTGGGAGGTGTGAGCTCTGCTCCCCAGCACTGCCTCGTTAGTGGTAAGGACTGCAGTTACAGCTGCAAGCTTGGGCTGCACCTTGCTCATCTCTGTGCTTCCCAGCACTGCCTCGTTAGTGGTAAGGACTGCAGTTACAGCTACAAGCTTGGGCTGCACCTTGCTCATCTTTGTCCTAAGCTCAGGAGGCCAACAGGGTTGTAGAAGGAAAGAAACCAATACTGATCCTGGATCAAGCAGACTGGGAGGGGAGGAAGTGTCAAATGAAGCTGCTTTGAACCTGGGAGCTGGCTGCACTTTGTGATGCCATTAACTGCATCACTGCTGTGTTTTAGGCATTGCAGCTGAATGTCCCATCAGGTGCATTCTTTGCCTTCATTTCCTTCCAGAAAACTGAAAGCTTTTATTGTGCAAATATGTACATGTTCAGAATATTCTGTGGCTGGTTAAAGCAGTTAATGCTCTGCTTATCATGGTACTCATTTCCCTTTGGGATTGCTTGTTAAAAAACAATGATATTCTTGTCCTGGGTTACTACAGCTCTCTCACAAGCCACCCTCCCACCACACAGACAGGAGGGAAAGTAACACAGAAGATAACCTTTGCTGAGCTGAAGAGTTTTACTGGAAGTAACACAAATGCACAGCCACCTCAGCCTGTTTGCAGAAAAGCTCAGCAAAAGGCAGCAGCAGAAGCCAGAGACAAAATTTCCCCCCACAGAGGAAAAGCCCAACACCCCAAACCCAGCAAACAGAAGCAGCAAGAGGAACAGGAAACCTCTCATGCTGCAATCTGAACTTCAAGCCCCAGGATACTTTGCTCCAGCCAGCACTTTGGTTTGGAAGCTGGCATGAAGGCAGCAGGTTACTGAATATCGGCAGCAGGTTCACCTCAGCCCGTGACAGTTCTTTGGTTTGACCAATGGGGGAATCTGGGGGACCCACAGAGAGGTTCCCAGTCCTGTGGTGACTAATGCAAGCTCTGATGTGTATTTTAGACCTGTGATCAATCTTTAATGTAATAAATGAATAAGGAAGGAAAAGCTTTTAAGAGAGACAAAGGCAGTTTATTCTGTCTGTCAATCTGCCAGCTCCGAGGAGCGCAAACAACTCCTGGTCTCTGCTGGACCATACCAGAGTGTTAGAAGGCTCTCAGCCTTGTCAAGGAGCAGTTTATTGTGGTGAGTGCTGCAGCATCTTTTTTCAGCCTGTACACTGACATCTCTTTGTTTCCTCCGTGCAGGATACAAAAGCTGGAGGGAGCTGGCTAAGGCTCTGGCAGACAGCAGTGTCCCAGGCAGGGGCCCAAACCTGCAGTTTTACTCTCCACAGAAGCTGGGACAGCAGGTGAGGACACTTGAGATGTTTTCTGGAGGTTTAGAAGGGCAGAGCTTCCCTTCTGATGCTGGCTCCAAGAGACAGCTATCTCTTCACACAGCAGAGAGAGCATGCCACAGGGCGAGAGCTGGGCTGACTCACGGTGTGAATGTGCAGCGACTCCACTGGAGTCAACGACCTTATTGTAGGTGCACTAAGTGGCAATAGTGGGCTGAAGCTGGCTGGGTATGTGGTACAGGAAGGGAGCACTGAACGAAACAGAAGCAGAAATGAAAGTATGGGAGTTGGTTTGCAGCTCTCTGGTGAAGAACATCTCAGTACTGTTGCCTGAAGGAAGCATTGGTAGAGTCCATTGCTTGAACCTTTTGAAACAAGGCTGGGGAAGAAAAGGGAGAATGAGCCAAGTTCTAACTCTGTGCTAGCAAACAGGTACAAAGTGCTGGTATCCTTTGTCCTCAGTAGCTCACCATGGAATGCCCCAGCCAGGGAACATTTTCACATTTCCATGCCCATAATAGCTCACTTAGAATCACAGATTCATCCAGGTTGGAAGAGACCTCCAAGATCATCCAGTCCAACCTAGCACCCAGCCCTAGCCAATCAACCAGACCATGGCACTAAGTGCCCCAGCCAGGCTTTGCTTGAACACCTCCAGGAACGGTGACTCCACCACCTCCCTGGGCAGCCCATTCCAATGCCAATCACTCTCTCTGCCAACAACTTCCTCCTAACATCCAGCCTAGACCTGCCTTGGCACAACTTGAGACTCTGTCCCCTTCTTCTGTTGCTGCTTGCCTGGCAGAAGAGACCAACCCCACCTGGCTANCTGCCCACCTGGGCACACTGCTGGCTCATGTTCAGCTCTTCTCTACCTACACCCCCAGCTTCCTCTCTGCCTGGCTGCTCTCAGCCACTCTCTCCCCAGCCTGTAGTGCTGCTTGGGGCTGTTGTGGCCAAAGTGCAGAACCCTGCACTTGGCCTTGTTCAGTCTCATCCCATTGGCCTCTGCCCACCCATCCAGCCTGTCCAGGTCCCTCTGCAGGCCTCTCCTGCCCTCCAGCAGATCCACACCTGCTCCTAACTTGTCCTTTGGAAAAGGAGCTTGAGAACTTGCAGATCTCCCACATGTTCTTGTGTCCAGGTTTGAGCCCTCTTGTGTAGGTGTTGGTGCTGGGCCATGTATGAGGCTATTTTGACTTTCCTCTGCATGTATTTCAGAGCCAAGAGCTGCAAAGAGATGGGAGGAATCAGTCAAGTTACGCAGCTGTGGACAACCCTGTCCCATGGGTGCCAGAGGTGAGTGCTTTACTCCATTGCTTTGTGTGAGGGAGCTGTAGAAGCCTGTGCAGGAAGAATAGAAAGCAGGGACCTCTGCCTGGAAATTCACTTGCTTCACCAGGAGTCCAGTCCCTGTCACACCTTCCTGCCTTAATGACACTACAGACCTGAGCAATCACCTGGCAAGACAGGAGCCTCCAAATCCCTGATCATTTGTCTGAGCCAGACATCAAGGCTCCCAGCACCAACCCACAGTTCCCTGAGAGCAGCCAGCTTCCTACCTTCCTAAAAGGTGAAGTTTGTTTAGGGCTAGGAGTGCACAGGGCCAAGGATTCCAGAGGTCATTGCAGGACTGTGGCACACACAAGGGTCATGCTCTGCTTCCTCGCTGGTATTTGCTTGCTGCCCACCCCCTGCGTGTCATACACAGAGAGTTCTCCACTTCAGTGGCACTTCTGGTGAACAGAGACCTTCTCCAGTGACCCTTGAAGACTGGGGTAAACGTTTGTTTTGTTTCCCTCATGCTTCTTACTCTTTCCTCCCCTGTTGCCTTATCTTACCATTCCTCTTCAGATAAGGGAGCAATGCAGCCTGCTGATAATGAGAGGGACACCAGCCAGGGGGCATTTAGCTGTTGGAGTCAGCTCACTAAATTCCTCAAGGTGATTAGAGACCTGCACAAGTTAGAGGGGCCTCTGTGACTCTTCTGTAAAGGGAATAGGCTGCTGCCCCTGCACTCAGGGCAGGAGGGAAAGTCACTGCCTTTAGCCATAGCACTGAGCAGCTCAGGACCCTGCACCATAGGCTAAAGCTTTCCTGGAAGCAGCCAGCACCAGTCACCCTCCAGTGCCCAGCCTCAGCCCAGCCCATTGATCTGTTCTGCTCCATCAGCTCCAATCCCAGCTGAACCTGAGGGTTTTCTGCAGCTGCAGGGCCTGGCAGGCAGTGTACAAGCAAGGACAGGGCTACTGCCAGGCACAGGAGTGGCACAGAACACTTACTGCTCCCTTCTCCAGTGGCTCTGGGCAATGCAGGCTTTCCATGGCATCCCCCAGTTTCTCTGAGGCTTTGCCCAGTGCCTCTGATCTCCTCCCTGACAGTTTCTCACAAGCATATTAGTCTTGAAACCTGCCATCCATGGTGTGCAAGGAGCCTTTGATGGGTCAGCAGTGCAACTAGTGGGAAGTGTGCTGTGGCTTGAGCAAAGGGGAGTGTTCAGCACAAGGCTGATCTGCACAGCCCTGCTTTGCAGGTTGTGGTGACCGTGCCCCTGAGGGCTGCAGCACTGGGCAGAGCACCCACCAGCCTGCAAACCTCACACTCTGGTGTGGTGCTACCAAGGAGAGAGTGAGTGGAGAGTTCTACTGGCCAAAGCAGGACTTGAGGTGTGCAGTGTGGCACGGCCCCGTGCCTGCTAAGTTGCTGCATGCCTCATCCTGTGCTGCTGCCCGTTGGGGAGGAGAGCTCTGCCAGGCAGCAGGGCTGCTGCCCCAGGCTGGTTGTGCTGAGAGTCTGTGACTGCCCAAGTTGCTGGCTATGCCCTGTGGCAGGTGGTGTGCAGCAGGTGCACCATCAGCAAGCACTGTTTCCTAGGACATATATATCACAGAATCACAGAATGGTAGGGATTGGAAGGCACCTCCAGAGATCATTGGGTCCAACCCCCCCACCAAAGCAGAATCACCCAGGGCAGGCCACACAGGAACACATCCAGGTTGGCTTTGAAAGTGTCCACAGAAGAAGACTCCACAGTCTCTCAGGAGAGCCTCTTCCACTGTTCTGTGACTCTCACAGTGAAGTTTCTCCTCATGTTGGGGTGGAACTTCCCTTGTTCTAGCTTACATCCATTATTCCTTGTCCTGGAAAGAGCCTGTCCCCTTCCTCTTGACACCCATCCCTCAGATATTTACAGACACTGATCAGATCCCCTCTCAGCCTTCTCCTCTCCAGACTAAACACCCCTAAGGCTCTCAGTCTTTCTTCATAGCAGAGATGTTCAAGTCCCATAATCACCCCAGCAGATCCTTGTCTTTCCTGAACTGGGGAGCCCAAAAATGGACACAGGAGTCCAGGTGTGGTCTCACCAGGGTAGAGTAGAGGGGGAGAAGAACCTCCCGAGTTCTGCTGGACACTCTTCTACTAATGCACCCCAGGTCCCATTGGCCTTAGAATCTTAGAATCCACCAGGTTGGAAGAGACCTTCAAGATCATCCAGTCTGAGGGGCCAGGGATCAGTGCTGGGTCCAATTCTGTTCAGCATCTTCATCAATGACATTGATGAGGGGACAGACAGAGTTTGCTCAGCGAGTTTGCTGATGACACCAAACTGGGAGGCTTGGCTGTGTGGGCATCCACTGAGACCTGGACAGACTGGAGAGCTGGGCACAGAGGAACCAAAGGAGGTTCAACAAGGACAAGTGCAGAGTCCTGCACCTGGGGAGAAATAATAAACTGCACCAGTACAGGTTGGGAGGTGATCTGCTGGGGAGCAGCCCTGTGGAGAAAGACCTGGGAGTGCTGGGGGGTAGCATCCATGGCACAGCAATGTGCCCTTGTGGCCAAGAGGGCCAATGGGATCCTGGGGTGTATTAAGCAGAGTGTGTCCAGCAGATCAAGGGAGGTTCTTCTTCCCCTCTGCTCTGCCCTGGTAAGACCTCATCTTACATCACTTGTAAGACCAGTTTAAGAGGGTCCAGCAGAGGGCTACAAGGATGATGAGGGGACTGGAGCACAGCCTGATGAGGAGAGGCTGAGGGACCTGGGGCTGTTTAGTTTGGAGAAGAGAAGACTGCTACTTAAAATCATAGAATGTTAGGGGCTGGAAGGGACCTCAAGGATCATCTAGTTCCAAGTGCCCTGCACTGGGGGCAGAATTAGCTGATTCTTGTGCAAGTCAAACTGATCAAGCAGAGGATGTGGTGCTCACACAGCCTCCTTCCTACCAGCACGCTGCTGGCAGCTTTGTGGGATCACAGATGTTAGGGTTTGGAAGGAAAATAGTTAAAAAATAACAAAGCAATTCCACTTCCTAAAAATTATGTGAAGGTTTACTGTGTATTCAGAACTAATTGGTAAGAAGCAATGAGTAGAAGACAGTCCATCATCTGATCTAGTACAGCAGAGGTAGACCAAAAAATCTGTTTATTTGGGTGATCCTATGACACTATCTCCCATGAAGAAATAAAGTTGAGTGTTGGTTATTTGAGAGTTGCAATTGACTGAGAGGGGATTAAATAAATGTTTATCACTATCTGAGGGCTGGGGGTTAGGAGCAGGGAGGGCACAGGCTCTGCTCACTGCTCCCTGGGATAGGACAAAGAGCAGTGGCTGTAAGGCTCTACCTCAACATAAGAGGGAACTTCTTTCCTGTAAGGGTCCCAGAGCACAGGCTGCCCAGAGAGGTTGTGGAGTCTCCTTCTCTGGAGACTTTTAAGGCCTGTCTGGATGTGTTCCTCTGTGATCTGTGCTAGATTGTATGGTCCTGCTCTGGCAGTGGGGTTAGACTCAAAGATCTCCTTGGGTCCCTTTCAACCCCTAGTATCCTATCACCCAGCCCTATCCAATCAACTAGACCGTGGCACTAAGTGTCTCATCCAGTCTTTCCTTGAACACCTCCAGGGACAGCCTGTTCTCGTTTTCTCTGCAAGGCAGCATTTCCTGCCCTTGCTGTGGGGGTCAGCAGAGCCACCCTGACTGCAAAGGGGGCTAATGGTTCACCAGCACCAGCTGGAGGACATGGAGAAGGATACACAGACACATCTCTGTACAAAGCTGTTTGCTGTCCTCTCAGCCACTGGCTGGAATTTCTCCTAGGGATTAAGTTTGTTGTAACTCTGCCTAAATTAATTACCCTGAGTCTATGATCCTATTGTGTCCTCCCTGCACTATCTCTTAAGAACCGAACTGTAGCCTGATTCCTGGGGAGGGGGATGGCATGTTGCCTCCCACAGACCTGGGAAGCTGGGCTTGGTTTCAGTAGAAAGATATATGCTTGACAAGCATCAATAATTAACAGGGTTGCAGAAGGATAAGGAATTGGCTGGATGGTGGCATGCAGAGAGTGGTGATCAATGGCACAAAGTCCACCTGGCGACCGGTGCCAAGTGGTGTTCCTCAGGGGTCAGTGCTGGGACCAGTGCTCTGTAACATCTTTGTCAGTGATATGGACAGAGGAATTGAGTGCACCCTCAGCAAGTTTGCAGATGACACCAAGCTGTGTGGCACAGCTGACTTGCTGGAGGGCAGGGATGCCATCCAGAGGGACCTGGACAGGCTGGAGAGGTGGGCCCAGGCCAACCTCATGACGTTTAACAAGGCCAAGTGTAAGGTCCTGCACCTGGGTCGGTGCAATCCCAGGCACAGATACAGGCTGGGTGATGAATGGCTGGAGAGCAGCCCTGAGGAGAAGGACCTGGGGGTCTGGGTCGACGAGAAGCTCAACATGAGCCGGCAGTGTGCACATGCAGCCCAGACAGCCAACCGAGTGCTGGGCTGCATCAAGAGAAGTGTGGCCAGCAGGGCAAGGGAGGTGATTCTCCCCCTTTACTCTGCTCTCGTCAGACCCCACCTGGAGTACTGTGTGCAGTTCTGGAGCCCCCAATACAAGAAGGACATGGAACTGCTGGAGCGGGTCCAAAGGAGAGCCACGAAGATGATCAGAGGGCTGGAGCACCTCTGCTATGAGGACAGGCTGAGAGAGTTGGGGCTCTTCAGCCTGGAGAGGAGAAGGCTTCGAGGAGACCTTATAGTGGCCTTCCAGTATCTGAAGGGAGCCTACAGGAAAGCTGGGGAGGGACTATTTACACGGTCTAGTAATGTTAGGACGAGGGGGAATGGGTTTAAGCTGGAAGAGGGGAGATTTAGACTGGATGTTAGGAGGAAGTTCTTTACAGTGAGGGTGGTAAGGCACTGGAACGGGTTGCCCAGGGAGGTTGTGGATGCTTCTTCCCTGGAAGTGTTTAAGGTCAGGCTGGATGAGGCCTTGAGCAAGCTGCTCTAGTGGGAGGTGTCCCTGCCTATGGCAGGGGGTTGGAGCTGGATGATCCTTGAGGTCCCTTCCAACCTAAACCATTCTATGATTCTATGATAAGGTGACAGCGTGGCCAAAAGAGAGCAGGATTCAGTTTTTCAGGAGATGAAATCAGCAGTTTCAGTCTTCAGCCTTGGACAATGTGGTGAGAAAGTGGACAATAAAAGTTATGCCTTGTATAGGAAAAGCAGGATTCAACCTCACTCCTATGTTCCTCAAGGTGTCCATGCACATCATCCCCTACCCACACTGTGCCTTCTAGGCACCAGGGAAAAGTCTGCCAGCTCCCAGCATCACCCCCTGCCAGGTCAGGCTGGAGAGATGTGGTTAATTCTGTTAATTCAGAAGGGTTCTTGGCTGTCACCAGGGCAAAGCTGTGCTGTGGGACCTGTGCTTTGGTACTGCTGCAGGTGTGCAGGGGAGGGTTTTCAGGAATGCACCTGGTTAGCCTGGTTGTTGTCTTCTACCTCTGCAACAGCCTCTCCAGCTCTGAGAGGAGCAAGGTCTTGGCAGCACAGGGAGCATTTGAATCTTGTATCCCCAGTCATGTCTGTGCATCCTCAGGACTTCCTTCTCTCTAGAAGGAGGTGTGAGGAATGTTCAGGAGCACAGCTCCTTGCAAGCAGCACCTGTGTTGGTGCGGAGGTACTGCATGAAACCATGGTGATGTGGCATCCTTCTGCTACCAGTCCTGCCCTAAAAGGAAGCATCTTCTCCTTAAAGGACTAGAATGCAAAGTTATTGCTGCTTGTTCTGTCCCTGCCTACCTCTCTTCCTCCCCATCAGGTGTCAGGCTTGGTGGGATGGGGGGGGCTTTGCTGGTGACTTGTCTTGATGGATTCCCACAAGTGCCCAGCATGGCAGAGCTTGCAATTAAGCCCAACTGCTGGCTGCTGAATGTCACCCAGTCAGGGAAGCTGGGCCAGGCAGGAGGAGGGGCTGCAGCCCTCTTTGCAGACACAGAAGAGTCTTACAAACTAAGGAGTTTCCAGCTGGCAGCACAATGTCTCCTTTCTTCCCTGGCTCAGGCCCTCTCTGTGCCCTGTTTGTCATCCCTGGCGATTCATTCCCTGGGCTGCATGCAGCTACGCAGCTGATTTACCTCTGTGGTGCCAGAGCTGCCAGGGGGTTAATTAGGAAAGATCTCTCTGCTTCATTCTGCTCCAGTTACAGTGCAGCAGGCCCTGTCTCTGCTGCTACAATCCTTCCAGCTTTGCTGCTTGCTACTGCCACTGCTTCACCCCTTTTCCCTGGGGCTCCTTTGTCACCGGAAGGTGTTGGGTGTGTGGAGCCACTCTGCTGGGTGGTTTTGACACGATAAGGTTTGGGCTAGAGAGGTCTGCTCTCTGCATGCCTGATCCTCCTTTATGGTCTCTTTTGCTAGGAGGGGCTGATAGTCTAAAATGCCTGGCAGAGGTTTTTAAGGCAAGGAGAGGAAGTTAACTTGTTGCCTACTCAGTACTAAATTTCCAGCCCTTTGAAAAACAGAAGGAGGTAGTTCTAATCTGGGAAGGCAAAGTCAGTATAGAATCAGTAAGAGTTGGAAGGGACCACAAGGATCATCTAGTTCCAACCCCCCTGCCATGGCCAGGGACACCCTACCCTAGAGCAGGCTGCCCACAGCCTCATCCAGCCTGGCCTTAAACACCTCCAGGGACGGGGCCTCAACTACCTCCTGGGCAACCCATTCCAGGCTCTCACCACTCTCATGCTCAACAACTTCCTCCTCACATCCAGTCTGACTCTCCCCACCTCCAGCTTGCTCCATTCCCCCTTAGTTCTGTCACTCCCTGATATCCTGAAAAGTCCCTCCTCAGCGTTTTTGTAGCCCCCTTCAGATCCTGGAAGGCCACAAGAAGGTCACCTGGGAGTCTTCTCTTCTGCAGACTGCACAGCCCCAACTCTTTCAGTGTGTCCTCACAGCAGAGCTCCTGCAGCCCTCTGAGCATCCTCCTGGCCCTTCTCTGGACGTGCTCCAGCACATCCACATCCTTCTTGTAATAGAGGCTCCAGAATTAGATGCAGTACTCCAGGTGGGGTCCCAGCAGAGTGGAGTAGAGAGGGAGAATCACCTCCCTGGCCCTGCTGGCCACACTTCAGTAGCTGTGTTTCAGAAAGGCCACTGATGTTTCTCAGGAGCTGTGGGCATGAATTGGCCATGGTGGTGCTATTTATCTGATGCCACAATCTGCAAAAGCCCTGAGCAGCAGATTTTTACTGCGTGTTGCAGACGAGACCCGAATAGTAAACAGAGGAAATTCTCAGCTGCCTGCAGTGGAGAGAGAGTTGGAGGGACAGAGGTGATAGGGTTTCAAAACAGCTGCTTCACTGGTGACTTGTGGGGGCCTAAAATTAAAGGCTTTCTCAGATTTCTTTCCCAGCAGCCAGCACTGTCAGTAAAGTTGTTCTCTTCTCTTTCAAAGGAAGCAGTGATTTAGTTGTGGCAATTTCACGAGGCAGGGATTATAAAATACGTAGTTAATTTCATTTCCAAAAAGCTCTGCCCACAACTATATACAAATGAGTTAAATTTGGGTTCTAATTTGGTTGGGAAAAATCTTCCCAAGCATGCTTATGGGCAATTCATTCATTTAGGAGAATCAGAACATTGGAAAAGGTTTGGTCACAAAATAGCTTTGCCTCACTTACAAACAGGCATCCTGGAGCCCAAGGGTAAATCTGTGCTACTCACTGTGGAGGAGTAAACATTTCGAGATAGTCCCTGGCTCCTTTGTGGCAGTGTTGGAACTGCTCAGCTATTGAGAGGTTTCCAGATCTTGCCAGGGTGCTGTGAAAGAGAAAGAGGATCTCTGACCTGGTCCTGTTTCCTCTTGGCACAGAGGTTTGCAGAGGTGCAGGCAGCATCTCTTGCAGATGTGCAGAGAGCACCATGGTGGTGGCACTTCTTGCCGTGTCTTGAGGCACTTAGATGCCTTCTCCTGGGAAACTTGGGGCGCTTAAGTTACCAGGTAGTTCAAGCCCAAAGCTGGTCTGAAGCACGAGGCAGAGCAGAAGAGGTTGTCCAAGAGAGGTAAGGCAGAGGCAGCAAGGCAGAAGCAGCACACATTGAGGCAGAGCAGTGAGGCAGAGGCAGCAAGGCAGAAGCAGCACACATTGAGGCAGAGCAGTGAGAAAGGGGCAGCAAGGCAGAAGCAGCACACTCTGAGGCAGAGCAGTGAGAAAGGGGCAGCAAGGCAGAAGCAGCACACTCTGAGGCAGAGCAGTGAGAAAGGGGCAGCAAGGCAGAAGCAGCACACTCTGA
>WAAF01013533.1:40255-322755 GCA_013400475.1 Tricholaema leucomelas
CGGGACAGCAAGGCACACGCAGCGCACTCTGAGGCAGAGGCAGCAAGGCAGAAGAAGCACACTCTGAGGCAGAGCAGTGAGAAAGGGGCAGCAAGGCAGAATAAGCACACACTGAGGCAGAGCTTGGTGTCCTCTGCAACCTTACTGATGCTGGACTCAATCCCCTGGTCCAGATCATCAATAAAGATATTGAACAGGACCAGGCCCATCACTGATCCCTGGGGCACACCACCAGTGACAGCTGCCAACTGGATGTGGCCCCATTCACCACCACTCTCTGGGCCCAGCCCTCCAGCCAGTTCTTGACCCATATCAGGGTGAATCTGTCCAAGCCAGGAGCTGCCTGCTTATGGCCAGGCCGTGCTAAAGCCTGCCCTGCTCCGTTGCCTTCCTGAGCCTGGGCAGCATTCCCTGGCTTTGTCTTTGCAAGAGCAGCCTGCAGCACCATGCTCTCCACAGCGTGGGAGTGTTGTGCTACGTTTGTTAGAGACCTGAGCCTGCTATCTGCAGGCAGCCAGCCGTTTCCTAAGAAGAAAAATAGTCATCACTTGCAGGTAGTAAGCAGGCTGCCAGGAGACTCAGCTGCTGTGGGAACCCAGCCTGTGCCCTTCATGTTCCACAAGAACAAGAGGACACAGCCTCAAGCTGTGCCAGGACAGGTTTAGGCTGGACATTAGGAAGAAATTCTTCACAGAAAGAGTGATTGGCATTGGAATGGGCAGCCTGGGGAGATTGTGGAGTCACCATCCCTGGAGGTGTTTAAAAGGAGGCTGGATGAGGCACTTAGTGGTTTAATTAATGAGAAGGGTTAGGTGATAGGTTAAACTCGATGATCCGAAAGGTCTCTTCCAACCTGGTTGACTCTGTGATTCTGTGAAGAAACAGATACTGTATTTATTTGACTTGGCTGAGAGAAGTACTGTAAGACCCTGGCTGAACCTGGGGTTGGCCACAGGGCTTGGGTACTGCTTGGCAGTTATGCTCCAGTTCAGTGTTTGCCACACTTGCAGTGATTTATTTGCATCTAAGTCCCTGCAGTGTCCCAGGTTTGTCTTGGAATCAGGCAGGTTGGAAGAGAGCTCCAAGCTCAGCCAGCCCAACCTAGCACCCAGCCCTGGCCAATCAACCAGCCCATGGCACTAAGTGCCCCAGCCAGGCTTTGCTTCAACACCTCCAGGGACAGCGACTCCACCACCTCCCTGGGCAGCCCATTCCAATGCCAATCACTCTCTCTGACAACAACTTCCTCCTAACATCCAGCCTAGACCTCCCCTGGGACAACCTGAGACTGTTCCCTTCTTGTGTTGCTGCTTGCCTGGCAGAAGAGACCAACCCCACCTGGCTACAGCCTCCCTTCAGGTAGCTGTAGACAGCAGTGAGGTCTGCCCTGAGCCTCCTCTTCTGCAGGCTGCACACCCCCAGCTCCCTCAGCCTCTCCTCACAGGGCTGTGCTCCAGGCCCCTCACCAGCTTTGTCGCCCTCCTCTGGACACCTTCCAGTACTTCAACTTCTCTCTTGAATTGCCGAGCCCAGAACTGGACACAGCACTCCAAGTGTGGCCTGAGGAGTGCTGAGTCCAGGGGCAGAGTAACCTCCCTTGTCCTATCTGCATCCATCACCCCAAGCCCTCTGCATAGTTCCTCTCTGGTTTTCTGTAGCAGCAGAGTGAGGAATTAGATCCACTTTGTCTCAGTGTTTTTCCTCTTGACTAATGGTCAGAATCCAGGCTGAAGGATGTCAGCACAGGAGGAAAGAAGAGGATATAGTATCACACACAGGCTCACAGGATGTCAGCAGTTGGAAAGGACCCAAAGAGATCATCCAGTCCAACCCCCCTGGCAGAGCAGGACCATACAATCTAGCTCAGGTCACACAGGAACATGTCCAGACAGACCTTGAGAGGTTTCAGAGAAGGAGACCCCACAACCTCTCTGGGGAGCCTGTGCCAGTGCTCTGGGACCCTTACAGTAAAGAAGTTCCTCCTTGTGTTGAGGTGGAACCTCCTGTGCAGCAGCTTCCATCCATTGCTCCTTGTCCTATCCCAGGGAGCAGTGAGCAGAGCCTGTCCCCCCATCCTGACCCCCAGCCCTCAGGTGTTTATAAATATGTATTAAATCCCCTCTCAGTCTTCTCTTCTCCAGACTAAACAGCCCCAGGTCCCTCAGCCTCTCCTCAGGCAGTGCTCCAGTCCCTTCATCATCCTCATAGCCCTCTGCTGGACTCTCTCCAGCAGCTCTCTGTCCCTCTTAAATTGGGGAGCCTAAAACTGAACGCAGTGCTCTACTGGGGGACCAGTAGAGGTTGCAGACATCAGTCAAGTCCTGGCAGCATGGAGAGCAGTGAGACAGGACTGCTAACAGACCACTTGAGCAGTGTTTGTCGGTGTGCCCTGCCTGGCACACACAGGTGGTTTTCACGTGGGTGACTAATGCCCACCACTTGCAAGGAGCAGGACTGCCTCAGGCCGTGCCAGGCCAAGCCTGCTTTGCATCTTTCCTTCAAGCCATGGCTTATTCCAAACGGAAATGTCAGCCCTCTGTCCTGAAAAAATAACTGTGTTAAAGTTTCTCTGCCAGGAGTGCGTGCAGGAGGCTGCTCCAGCCCTGCTAGAGGCTCCCCCGCAAAAAGCAGGAATTTGCTGCCATCTGTAGACATTTGGGTGCTGGTCAGGCCCCTTGCCCAGCCCTGCTCACACAGCCCTTATATAGGCAAGACAGCCACAGCAAAACCTCCCTGCTCCCAGGGCAACCTATTCCTTTCTTCAGCATTTCCCCATCTAAGGTAGCTTCTACAGTCTCCAGTTTATTTATTCTCCACTGTTGGATGTCATTCCTGCATGGAGAGCTTCAGTGTGCAGCTCCAGGGGTTGAAAGCAGAGAGCTCAGGCTTTGCTGGGCTGCAGCCAGCTCCATTCTTCTGAGTGGCTCTGGTGAAAAGAAAACTCTGTCCCTTGAAATCCCACAGACAACAGAGTTAAACCAAGCCAGCAGACTTCTCCTAGCAAAGCTGTGCTCCAGATCCCCATCGGGCATGGCCCTGGCAGTGCCAGCTGTGTAGTGGGGACAGCCACCCATACCTACTGCACACTCTCCCAAGCTAGTCAGGAAGGGACCCCCTACTTCAAGCAGCATTTTTGTTTCTTTGGGCAGGTGGAGGCCACATGCTCCACTGACTTGCCTGTGCTGCTGCTCCCCACCCTGCTGAGCCTCCACCTCCTTATCCCCATCGTCCCCCATGAGCTTGACCTCACAAGTGTCCATCAAGAAGGAGATCTGCCACCTCTCCCTCTCTCCTAGGGTGTCCCCTGTTTCTCAGGCCAGGAGAATAGCCTTAAAATGGAGAGTGAGCCAAAAATACCTTCTTGAAGGATATAAGAGTCTGTGCTGTGCTTGCTGGGTTGTGGAGGGCTGCTGCCACGCTATAGCATGTCCCACACCGTGGCCTCAGATCACAGCCCTCTGGTTTGACACCCCCTTGAAGGAAGCAAAATGGAGGTAGCATCAACCACTTATCTGAGATGTCCTGGGCACTATTGCAGTTCCCTGGTGCCATTCACACTGTCACCTGGTCCAGGCCTAAATCCTCAGCAGATTAGAAAGAGGAGGCTAGAGCTGTGTCTCCTACAGACCAGTCCCTTGCAGCAATGGCATCTTCCTTTGCTCTCACAAGTGCTCCAGTGCTAGGGGCTATTGCTGAGGTTGGCAGGACAGGGGAGGGACACATCAATTCATGGTGCCCCACTTCTGCCCCCCAGTTCCAGGGTCTGGCCAACCTGCACGTGTTTGAGGACTGGTGTGGCAGCTCCATTGAGCAGCTCAGGAAGAACCTCCACTTTCCGCTCTTCCCCCATGTGAGTAAGATATCAACACTCTGTCCCACACTTCCCAGCCCTGCTTCCTAGCTCAGGAAGAACCTCTACTTTCCCCTCTTCCTCCACGTGAGTAAGACATCAACACTGTCCCACACTTCCCAGCCTTGCTCCCTAGCTGGCTCACCCCTGCTCCCTTTGCATCCTGTCCCCATCCCACTCCATCATCTGACCTGTCCTGCTCCTGGGGCATCTGGAAGCCATCACATGGGCTCAACACTGGCAGCTTTTCTGCTGTGTGTGGGATTTTATCCATGCTGATCTCCCAGGCCTTGGAGACAGAATGAAGGAGGCCTCTACTTGGTGCTGTCCCTCCAGAAGGCAGGAGAATAGCATCTCACCTCCACCATCTGGCCCGCATTGCCCTTGCAGTGCCATCTGCACCAGTTGTTCCCTACCTGTCCTGCCCTTTCTCCCCCTTTCCATCACACACTGCTCCCCATCATGCTTCTCCCTGCCTGCTTGTCACAGGGTTTTTGCACCCCCCCTTGGCTCCTGTCATACCTAATGATTTGATGTGTGTTTTCCCTCCTCCCATGGCAGACTCGAACCACGCTGAAGAAGTTGGCTGTGTCCCCAAAATGGACCAACTACGGCCTCCGGATCTTCGGCTACCTGCATCCTTTCACCGACGGTGAGGCCTCTGAGCCTGCTCTGCTGCTGCTCAACACTAGTGCCTCCTTCACCCTGCCAAGCCCAGTGCCACGTCCCCCACGCCAGCTGTGCGTGACCAGCCCTGCTCTTGGCAGGGGTGAAGCACATCTGCCTCCCCCGTAGGGCTGAAGGGAGGCGACTGGACAGAACAGCTGGGAAGCACTAGATAAAAACCAATGCTGCCTTGAATGCACAGCCCCATGGGGTGTACGTGGAGCCCAGCCCTGAGCTTTTCCTCCCTCCCTGGCATGCACAGGGCTGTACATGACATCAGTGGTGTTTGTGCTGCTGACTGGGCGCGTGAATGCCACCTACCAGCAGCTGACATCTGTATCGGCCAGCTGCAGGCTTCTGCCCGCAGCAGCCTGCTGCCAGTCACCCACGTTGCCTGCTCCTCTGGCCCTCAGCTGCCATCCTCGTAACCCCAGCCAGAACAGTGAGGCTCAGGCACTTCTGTCTCCTTTCATGGCTCCATGTACACATTCCCCCATCCAAACACAGCTTCTCTCACAAAAATTTGCTTTGGGAACAAAAGAGGAGACAGAGAGACTTTGCCTGGACTTGTTGGCCACGAGGATGAGCAGAGGGCTGGAACACCTCTCTTGTGAGGAGAGACTGAGGGAGTTGGGGCTGCTCAGTCTGGAGAGGAGAAGGCTCCCAGGTGACCTTATTGTGGCCTTTCAGTATCTTAAGGGGGCCTACAAGAAAGCTGGGGAAGGACTTTCTAGGCTGTCAGGTAGTCATAGGACTGGGGGGAATGGAACAAAGCTAGAAATGGGTAGATTCAGACTGGATGTTAGGAAGAAGTTCTTCAGCATGAGAGTGGTGAGAGCCTGGAAGAGGCTGCCCAGAGAGGTGGTGGAAGCCTCATCCCTGGAGGTGTTTAAGGCCGGGCTGGATGAGGCTCTGGACAGCCTGATCTAGCATGAGGTGTCCCTGCTTATGGCAGGGGGGGGTGGAACTGGATGATCCTTGTAACTAGATGATCCTTGAGGCCCCTTCCAAGCCTGACTGATTCTGTGATTCTGCAATTCAAATCAATGTCGGATGAAGCCAGTACAGGGGATAGGGAACCAGTTACATCTGTGAGGTTTTGGTTGCAATCACAGTAGAATTAGAGAGTTCAGAGAGGTTCAAAGGGGTGGGGTTAGTATACCAGAAGAGAGGGTATAGGCTTACCAGGAATAAAGGTGAAGACAGTATTTTAGAGGAGCAGAATCCATTCGGTGCACAAGCCCTTACCCCAGAGCCCTGCTTACTCCTTTCATCTTTCAACAGGGGAGTTTCAGTTTGCCATTGCTGCAGATGACAATGCAGAATTCTGGCTGAGTCCAGATGAAAGGATCTTGGGTCTCCAGCTGCTGGCCAGCGTAGGCAAGGTACAGTGCGTGCTGCGTGGCTGCTTGTGTCAAGGCTTTGATGTTTGGGTGAGGATGGAGACCTTCCTGTCTGATATTCTTGTTTGGGCTACCCAAGTTTCTTTTCCTGCCTGATTGCAGAGGACACCAGCACAGGTGCCAGATGGGTATGAGATGGCATCCCTTCAGCCAGTGCCGTTGGGAGCCTCATGTTTATGATCAAAGAATTTAAGTCTGTCTCAGGTCATGGAGTTCACAGACAGCTTGCCAAGAGTAGCTCAGTTTTCCCTTTTTCATCGCTCCTAGGGCAGTAACCAGGGAAGAAACTCATCTTAAGCAGAGCATTTTCTGTCTCTCCACAGACAGGGAAGGAGTGGACTGCGCCAGGGGAGTTTGGGAAATTCCACAGTCAGCAGTCAAGGATGGTGAGGTGAGTAAGCAGAGCCCCTTGCTCCCCACCTCCTCTGCACACGGCCAGGAAATCACAAGGACAGGGAAAAAGAAGCCAGGTTTGTTCTGAAGAGCTCAGGAAATGGGAGAAAGGGATTAGTCTAGGTTATGGCCACAGTAGAAGTAACTCATCCACACCTGTGCTGGCTGCTTCACTGCTCTACTGCAAAAATGCAACACTCAGTACTTTTTTCCTTCCCTGGGGGAAGCTGCCACCAGCAGATTCAGGCTCCTCCACGGACACTTATCCTTAGGCTCATGCCTTGGGACTTGCTGTGTTTCCTAGAGGCTAAAACCTAGCAGACAGAGCTGAAAGGCAGTAAGAGCAGAATTAAAGTGAGAAGGGTCTGTAGCCCCTCACGTGCTCGAGGACAGCTGCTTGTCTCACTGGCAGCATCTGGAGAGTTCAGTAGTCCTAACTCAGCTCACCCTGAGAATTAAGTTGTTCCATGGGTGTGGTTGCTCTCCACTCACTGTCTGCTGACAAGCTAAGAAACCTTACTTAATTCTCTTGGTGACAGACATGTTGTCCTTCACAGGTTGTCAGCTGCAGGCAGGTACTATTTTGAGGTGCTGCACAAGCAGGATGACAGAGGAACAGACCATGTGGAAGTAGCAGTGAGTCTGTGCAAATGGCTCTGCCATATATGTCCCCTCAGAGCTCGGAATGATGTTTGTAATGATTTCCCTCCTCCCCCAGTCCCCAGCTCCTCCTTGCATGAGATTTATCTTGTCCCTTCACTTAGATCTATGTGAGATAGCCCTGGCCACATGTTAGGACCCTTTCCACTGCTTGCCTGAGGTAATTCTGCCCTCTCCAATCTCCTTTGCAGCTCTTTATCCTTTCCTGGCTTTGGCTGTGTGCTGGGGGATCTCAGCTCTTTCCCAGTCTTTTACTGCTAGGTAAACTCATAGTATGGAGAAAGAGGAAGCTGTGAGCCCATCTAGTGGAAAAAAAAAAGCCTTCTTGTGCTTGTTCCTTTTGTTCAAGCTCTTAATGTGAAGTACTTTGTTTCAATGTGTTTCTCTCTTCTAGTGGAGACTGAATGACCCAGAAGCAAAGTTTCAAGTCATTGACTCCCAATACCTCTCCCTGTTTGCTAGTAAGTATTTGCACCACAGCTTTCCCCAAGCACCTTCCCATTCTTCCAAAGTGCTTCTCTGGTGTTTGCCCACTCGGAAGTGATCCAGGATGCAGGTTGCCTGCAGAGTGCCAGGGATGGTGTAAGGCCCATAAGATGAGATCTGTGTGTTTGGGAGAGTTGCTGACAACTCCTTGCAACCAGGGAGCAGGGGCTGCTGTAGCACTTCACTCTGGGTGTTGGATACAGCGTTGGGTGTCCACTCTGGGTGGCAGTATCTGGGGATGCTGCATTCTTCTGCATCAGCCTCGAGTCACAGGCTCACAGGATATTAGGGATTGGAAGGGACTCAAAGAGATCATTGAGTGCAACCCCCCTGCCAGAGCAGGACAGTACTATCTAACACATATCACATCTCTCTTGAATTGAGGAGCCCAGAACTGGGTACAATACTCAAGATGTGGCCTGAGCAGTGCTGAGTACAGGAACAGAATAACCTCCCTTGTCCTATCTGCATCCATCACCCCAAGCCCTCTGCATAGTTCCTCTCTGGTTTTCTGTAGCAGCAGAGTGAGGAATTAGATGCACTTTGTCTCAGTGTTTTTCCTTTGCCAAACGGGCAGAATCCAGGCTGAAGGATGTCAGCACAGGAGGAAAGAAGAGGATATAGTATCACACACAGGCTCACAGGATGTCAGCAGTTGGAAAGGACCCAAAGAGATCATCCAGTCCAACCCCCCTGGCACAGCAGGACCATACAATCTAGCTCAGGTCACACAGGAACACGTCCAGACAGGCCTTGAAAGGCTCCACAGAAGGAGACTCCACAACCTCTCTGGGCAGCCTGTGCCAGTGCTCTGAGACCCTTACAGTAAAGAAGTTCCTCCTTGTGTTGAGGTGGAACCTCCTGTGCTGCAGCTTCCATCCATTGCTCCTTGTCCTATCCCAGGGAGCAGTGAGCAGAGCCTGTGCCCCCCATCCTGACCCCCAGCCCTCAGACGTTTATAAGCATTTCTTCAATCCCCTCTCAGTCTTCCCTTTTCCAGAGTAAACAGCCCCAGGTCCCTCAGCCTCTCCTCCTCAGGCAGTGCTCCACTGCCCTAATCATCCTTGTAGCCTCTGCTGGACCCTTCTAAACGGTGGGGGGCAAAATTGAACACATTATTCAAGGTGAGGTCTCACCAGGGCAGAGTCTCTCAAGTTGCTGCTGGCTTGCAGCAAGTACATTAGCTCAGTCCTTCCTCTTTTGTAAATCCTCCTTAGCACATCAAGTGCTTGTCAACCCTTAGCAGTGAAGGAGCTCCTTAGTCCTGTTCACCTTTATCTGGCTTTGTCAGCATCAGTTTCCTCTGCCAGCATTCTCCCTTTCCCTGCCTACCATTGCCTTTCAACATCTTTGGACTTCTTTCCGTGACAGCAATTTTGCCCATGGAAGACTCCCCAGTGTGAATCTGTTTGCTGTGTCTTGGATCACAACCTGCTGCTGTATGTTTTGAAACCTACCAGGTCTAAGCCTTGTTAGAGCTTCTGTTTCTATTCTTTATGCTATTTTCTCACATCCTAGAAGACCCCTTTGTGATTGGGTGCAGTGCTGAAGTCTCATCTTTATTTGGCACCTTCTGCCCATGAAGGTTCACATCAGCCTTTGGTTGTATCACATGATTTATTCCTTCTGGGTTCCCATGTTCACTTCCCAGAAGTTGCTAGCACTAACCCCAGTGCCTTTGGCAGTATGTTGCTTTTCCCTCATGGGTATTTGTTCAGTTCCCCTCATCCCAGTATAAGATTCTTGGAGACATGAAGTCTTCTGGCAGCAGCACCGAGCTTGCCTATGCTCTTGGCTTACTGTGAGTCTCCATTCACCTTCTGGAGCATTGTCCTCCTCAGCCACTGAAGGCCTTGCCCTGAGCTCCTGCTGCTTTTCCAGAACAAGAGAGAGCTCCACTCAAGTTTTAGCTCCCTTTCATCTTTTAAATGTAATGCTGATAATTCAGGTGTGACCTCATTGCTGTCAACAACTACCTGAAGGGAGGCTGTAGCCAGGTGGGGTTGGGCTCTTCTCCCAGGCAAGCAGCAACAGAACAAGGGGACACAGTCTAAAGTTGTGCCAGAGGAGGTATAGGTTTGATATCCCTCTCTCTCAGGAGGAGCTGAGGTTGTTTAGCCTGGGGAAGAGGAGGCTCAGGGCAGACGGCATTGCTGTCTACAACTACCTGAAGGGAGGCTGTAGCCAGGTGGGGTTGGGCTCTTCTCCCAGGCAAGCAGCAACAGAACAAGGGGACACAGTCTCAGGCTGTGCCAGGGGAGGTCTAGGCTGGATGTTAGTAGGAAGTTGTTGTCAGAGAGAGTGATTGGCATTGGAATGGGCTGCCCAGGGAGGTGGTGGAGTCACCATCCCTGGAGGTGTTGAAGCAAAGCCTGGCTGGGGCACTTAGTGCCATGGTCTGGTTGATTGGCTAGGGCTGGGTGCTAGGTTGGACTGGCTGAGCTTGGAGGTCTCTTCCAACCTGGTTGATTCTATGATTCAAACCACGTTCATCTGTTTGTTTTCAGTGGTAGCCATGTTCCTGCCCCGCAGCTTCTGTATGTTCAGCTCACCGAGTCAAAGCCTTTGCTTCCTACAGTGTCTTTGCAGTGAAGCTCCTGTTCTGCACTGCTTAGGCACAGCTATGCCAGGGACAGTGTTGATGCCACGGACGCGGTGCCATTTAGAAAGGGCTGACACTGAGAAGGGCTGTTCTTGGGACAAGGTTCAGATGAGTTGTCCCCTCCCTGCTCTGTTCTCTCTGACTTCTAGACGAGACCCTTCTAAAGATGGATGAGGTCAAGCACATCCCGCAGACGCTGGCCAGCCACGCCAGGCGGCCTGCTGACGGCGCAGGCGGCGCGGCACACCCAGCTGACATGCTGAAGCCTGACCCCCGGGACACCCTTTATCAAGGTGAGACTTGCAGAGCAGTGGAGGAGGTAGCTACAGCCTGTCACAGCAGATGCAGTAGCACAGCCAAGATTGTCTTTCCACACCACACTTATCAAAGGCCACACTTTTTTCTCTCCAGAGTAGTGCACACAGTACCAATCACTGTAGGAGGCAAAGCACAGGCTGAAGGGCAACAAGGCTGGGGAAAGGCCTGGGACACAAACCCTGTGAGGAGAGGCTGAGGGAGCTGGGGTGTGCAGCCTGCAGAAGAGGATGCTCAGGGCTGACCTCATTGCTGTCTACAACTACCTGAAGGGAGGCTGTAGCCAGGTGGGGTTGGTCTCTTCTCCCAGACAACCAGCAACAGAACAAGGGGACACAGCCTCAAGTTGTGCCGGGGGAAGTATAGGCTGGATGTTAGGAGGAAGTTGTTGGCAGAGAGAGTGATTGGCATTGGAATGGGCTGCCCAGGGAGGTGGTGGAGTCACCATTCCTGGAGGTGTTGAAGCAAAGCCTGGCTGAGGCACTTAGAGCCATGGTCTGGTTGATTGGATAGGGCTGGGTGCTAGGTTGGCCTGGCTGAGCTTGGAGGTCTCTTCCAACCTGTTTGATTCTATTCTATTCTATCTCCTTTCCCCCTCCTTGGCATCCGACTCACACCACATCTCCCCAGGGTGAGACTTCAGTGCAAGTGCTGCAGAGCAGCGTGAAGAGCTGGGCTGCACAAGATAGTTTGCCTTATGCATCTGTTGGTGTTGCACATGGATAAATAGAAACCAGGCACAGAAGTAGCTAAGCTGATGCATCAGTTCCAGCAGGGCTCCTCCAGCAACTCTAAACTTCTTGTTTCTTCTTGGCAGTGCCTCTGCTCAGCAAGTCTCGTGTGCACCGAGTCCTGCCAGACTGCTCCTACAAGCCCAGCTACGTGGTCAGTGGATTCCCTCTGCAGCGCTACCAGGGGCTGCAGTTTGTAAGTTACATTCCCTGAGCAGATACTTGCCCAGGGACATGCAGGGGGGACAGAGGGACACCTCATTAATCATGGGCCTCACCACTGATGTGGAGCTCCTGGGCAGGTCTGCCCCCCTGCTCCTCAGGTCTGCGCAGCTCTCTCCTGGTGAGCTCTGGCCCCGTTGCAGGTGTCAAATGCACGGTTACAGGGAAGGATGGGTGGGTGCCAAGAGACACAACGAGCCACACCTGTGCACACATCCCAGCATGTTTCCTTCTCTGCCATTCTCCCAGCTTGCTGCAGGGTGCCTCAGAGAGGCAAATAGTGAGCAATCCTTGCTCCCCCTCCAAAGGGCTGGTTGCTCTGCAGCTGTGTCTGGGTCATCTTAGAATCATACAATCAGTCAGAGTTGGAAGGGACCACAAGGATCAGCTAATTCCAACCCCCATGCCATGGCTAGGGACACCCTACCCTAGATCAGGCTGCCCACAGCCCCATCCAGCCTGGCCTTAAACACCTCCAGGGGTGGATGAGGCCTCAACCACCTCCCTGGGCAACCCATTCCAGGCTCTCGCCACTCTCATGCTGAAAAACTTCTTCCTCACGGCCAGTCTGACTCTCCCCACCTCCAGCTTTGCTCCATTCCCCCCACTCCTGTCACTCCCTGATAGCCTAAAAAGTCCCTCCCCAGCTTTTTTGTAGTCCCCCTTCAGATCCTGGAAGGCCACAAGAAGGTCACCTGGGAGCCTCCTCTTCTGCAGACTGCACAGCCCCAACTCTTTCAGTCTGTCCTCACAGCAGAGCTGCTGCAGCCCTCTGAGCATCCTCATGGCCCTGCTCTGGACACTCTCCAGCATCTCCACATCCCTCTTGTCATAGGGGCTCCAGAACTGGATGCAGTACTCCAAGTGAGGTCTCAGCAGAGTAGAGGGGGAGAATCACCTCCCTGGCCCTGCTGGCCACACTTCTTCTGCTGCAGCCCAGGCTCTGGTTGGCTTTCTGGGCTGCAAGTGCACACTGCTGGCTCCTGTTGAGCTTCTTGTCCACCAGCACCCCCAGGTCCCTCTCCTCAGGGCTGCTCTCAAGGCAGTCACTGCCCAGCCTGGATTTGTGTTTGGCATTGTCTTGACCCAGCTGCAGGACCTCACACTTGGGCTTGTGACTGAAAGCTGGCATTTATCAGGGGTTTTACTTCATTTTCCTCCCTCCTCCTCAGGTTCATTTATCCTTTGTTTACCCGAACGATTACAGCCGTCTGAGCCACATGGAGAAAGACAACAAATGCTTTTATCAGGAGAACCCTTATTACTTGGAAAGGTAGGATGCTGCAAATGCAGGCTTGGTTAAGCAGGGAGGGAGGAGACAGTTTGATGGTGGGAACTGGGGTGGAATTTCATAATCACTTCTCTAGGGCTCCTAATCCTTAAAGACTCCCCAGGTCCTGCAAAACACAAAAGCATTTATAGTTGCTTTTCATGACTTCTGTTTCCTTTAAGTGGAAATATGTTTAAGTCTCAAGGGGAACCTTCCACTGCTTTTCTTGCTCTGTTGACCTGGAAGCTGGGTCAGAGCACGTTTGCTTGTTCCTGCTACATCAGGGAATGTATTTCCAGCAAGCTTTGCCTGCCAGCAGCTGGAGCCTCCTTATGGTTGTGCAAACCAAACCCTGCTCACTACCAGACATCTTTTGGGTGGAATAAATGATTGCCATTCATCTTCACTGGGGTCTTGCTCCCAGCAGTGGACCTCTGAGAGCACCACCACTCACATGCCCCTCCCTGCCACAGGCAGACCTTGTGCAAGATCTCCCCTCCCTTCAGAAGGACCTTTTGCAGGATAAGGAGAGTTGCTTTTCCAGTGAGATAACCTCTGGTGGCCTTCCTGTACTCAAGATCCACTTAATCCCTACTATTTTGATGGCTGGAACAACAGACCACTTTGTAGGTTTGGTTGGGACCTCCTGGGACTGGTTCACAGTGCAGGATGGAGGAGGTGGCTGCCATGGGCTGGAAGGTGCAACCCAGGCTTATTGCTTTGACAATTCACTGGTATTGTGACAGGATTTGGGAACTGGGGGGGGCCTTAGCATCAAGCATACACAGAGGGAAGCAGTCCTGGTAGTCACTCCCAAAAGCCTGAAGCACAGACTTATGAGGATGGCACACAGCCAGCGGTGGCAAGAGAGAATAGAGGGACGCAGTTGCAGTTACCTGCCTGAGGCGTTTTTGCGGCTCGATGGCTTGCGTTTGTGAGCACTACATCAAAAGGGAGCTTTAGGGAGTAGTTTGAGGGAGACTAAAGAAGTGTTTCGGGATACTTGTGCTGGGATGGTCCTTCTGCACTCGTGAGAAGATGTCCAGAAGGAAAGCTGACAACTTTGCCAGTGCAGAGTAAGATCTGGTTGACCAAAAATTTGCGAGGTGGGGATGATGGAAGAGAAGGATCTGGAAATGCTGGGTAGGTGTAGTCAAAGTAATGGATCATCACTTCTGAAGCAGTGGCCAGAATGCGTTTGGAGACAGCAAAGTGACTTTCATCAGACTTGTGTTTCACCTTCCCTCTGCAGATTTGGATTCTACAAGTACATGAAAATGGATCGCCCAGAGAAGAGCCTGGACTCTGGAGAAAAAACAGAGCAGCCAGGTAGGGGTCCTAGGGTCAGAGCCCAGAGGATCCTTTTGTCTGTCACTGTTATGTGTGATCTTTCAGCATCAGCTGAAAGAAGCTGTTGATTTTCTGTACCATGGAAGTCTCAGACCTTCCCTGCCTGATTGGTGTGGCCAGGAGGAGATTTTTGCTGCCACGTTCAGTTTCCTCCAGGGCAAGTCAGAGGGTCACTAGACAGTGGGAGGTAGTGGAGAAGGTTGCAACTCCCTTTCGGGCCTGCAGCTTAGCTGAGGTGCAGTTGGAGAAGTAAAAAAAGGTAGAAGCGACAGAGCCAAAGGTGTGCAGCATGGCAGCCTGTGCTGGCACCTGCCCTGCAGAGCTGCGGCCAGGCCAACCGCTGAAAGCAGAGCCAGACACCTCCACAGCCTTTGGCAGTGCCAGCTAAGAAGTGCTGAGGAGGCTGGTGACTAGCAAAGCAGAGCTCCCCTGTGCGAGAGCGTCCCTGTCACTCTGAGCGGGAGACAGACACTGAGGTAAGGCAGAGAGTAGCTGCCCCCTGCCGGGTGGGTGCCAAGGTCAGGCAGCAGGAGGATGCCAGAGGCGTGACTGCACTTGCTTCTGCAGGCTCCCAGGAGGAGAACCTGGCTGATCTGCAGTACGTGGAGCAGGACATGGAGAGTACCAGCCCCCCGCAGCGCCCCGGCACAGGCAAGGCAGCAGCGGGCAGGGCTGCCGGCAGCGTGGTGGGCGGCGACAGCTTGCGGGAGGACTACTCCCTCCGGGAGCGGCGGCGGCTCCTGTCCGTGCTGGGGGATGGCACGGGAGAGGGGCTGCACACCAGAAGGATGAAGAGGCCTGGCATCAAACCAGCTGCTGTGGCTTCTGCCAACCAAAGCCTCAGCCAGGCTGATCTGCAGGGGAACCCAGTAACGAAGAGGCCTCGTTTAAAAGCTGGTGTCAAAGACAACTCCAGAAGCCCTCCACAGCACGCCAGGCACTTCCAGGAGAGAATGCCTCTCAAAAAGGCAAACTCTCCTTCTAGGGCCGTGTCACAAAGGCAGCGACCTTTCAGCGACCCCAGGGACTCAGGGGTCATGGTTCCCAGAAGGGTGAGACCTCCAGGAGACCTCAGCACTGCTAAGGGTGTGCTGCAGCTAGCAGGCGCCTTGCCAGCGGGGAAAGGAGGCCCAGTCTCTGGCAAAGGCAGCAGAGGTGCTGCGAGCAAGGCCAGCCCCAGCCAGAAGCCTGGGCTGTCGCAGTGGCTGAACCAGGTGCAGTCCCACACTGCTGGGCAGAAGGCAGGCAATGGCGAGGAGGTGGGTGAGGCAGAGGCACAGGTGGTAGCTCCTGCGAAGGGCAACTCTGGGCCTGTGACAGCAGAGGAGGAAGAGGCGGATGGAGAGCCAGAGGAGGAAGATGAGGAGGATTTGGATTATGCACCAGTGTTCGACCAGGCGGTGAACTGGGAGCAGACCTTCAGCACGAGCAATCTGGACTTCCACGTGCTGCGTACGGATTGGATTGACCTGAAGTGCAACACCTCAGGGAACTTGCTGCTACGAGAAAGGGAGGCCCTGGAAGTCACACGTGTCTTCATGAAGAAGCTCAGCCAGAGGAGTAAAGGGTAAGGCCCAGTGTAAAAACCAAGGGGCAGTGTCCCAGAGCTGGAGTACCATGCGGCACGAGGGAGCGCTCATCCCGTGGGATAAACTAGATGTGGGCAGTAAGGCTCTCTGTGAAAGCCTGGGCTTTAAATAGCTCTTTTGGCTGAGAAATGGGAATTGGTGGGCAACAGACCGTGCCTGAGGGTTGAATATTGCTCTCCAAAGGAGTAAATTTGTGAGATTGGAGGTTTCTATTTCTCTGGCAACCCTGACCTTTTGCTGCCCTCCTGCTTGTGCAGCATAGGTACTAGGTACTGAGGACTTCAGATGAAGAAACCCTGCTGATGGAGTCACCGTCCCTGGAGATGTTCAAAAAAGCCTGGATGAGGCACTTAGTGCCATGGTCGAGTTGACTGGATAGAGCTGGGTGCTAGGTTGGACTGGATGACCTTGGAGGTCTCTTCCAACCTACTTGAGTCTATGATTATGATTCTATGTGAGGCAGGACTGGAGTTCCTTGTGCTTGTGATTTGATGTCTACCACATAGAATCATAGAATGGTTTAGGTTGGAAGGGACCTCAAGGATCATCCAGTTCCAACCCCCTGCCATAGGTAGGGACATCTCCCACTAGAACAGGCTGCCCAAGGCTTCATCCAACCTGACCTTGAAGACCTCCAGGGAGGGACCATCCACAAGCTCCCTGGGTGAGCTTCTGCATCACTTGGGACTATGTTGACTGGACAGGGCTGGGTGCTAGGTTGGACTGGATGAGCTTGGAGGTCTCTTCCAACCTGGTTGATTTTATGATTCTGTGTCTCAGTTCTACTTTAAATTTCCCAGCAACTCAAATACAGTTAATAGAACCAATAACAATTTATAGGATGCCTTTCCTCCTTTCCCCTTTTCTTCAAAGAAAAGGAATTAGATGTAGAGCAGAAAAGGTAAAGCACACCCAAATAAATAGTCTCACTTCCATTTGGAAGTTAAAAGAGAAAACTTTAACAGTAAATAAAAGGTATTTGAGGTAGGGGAGTTACAAAGAGCTATAGGGAAGGGAAAAGAAGATTATATATATATATATATATATATTTACAACCAGCTTGATGGCAATGGGTTTGTCTGCCTTGTGGAAACAAAGAGCAGCAGAAACAGGAGGGTGATGCTGTCAAGCAGGGAGGCAGGACAAGAGAGAACAAAACAGGAAGTTCCTCTGTTTTTGCAGGGGGCTAGACAAGAAGTGGGAGTGGGCTAAGCACTGCACCTGGAGTAAGGTTTGGACCCATCCCCGGGGAAAAGTCAGGAGGACCTGGGGTCATATCATAGAATCAACCAGGTTGGAAGAGATCTCCAGGATCATCCAGTCCAGCCTATCAAAGATCACATTGGCTGTGCTCCACAGCCTCCCTGGGCAACCTATGCCAGTGTCTCACCACCCTCACTGCAAAGAACTACTTCCTAACATGCAGTTTCAATCTCCCCTCTGCCAGTTTAAACCCATTCCTCATCCTGTCATTCCTTGTCAATAGTCCCTCCCCAGCCCTCCTGTAGGCCCTCTTCAGATCCTGGAAGGCCACTCCAAAGTATCTTGGAAGCCTTCTCTTCTCCAGGCTGCAGAGCCCCAACTCTTGTAGCCTGTCCTCATAGCAGAGCTGCTGCAGCCCTCTGAGCATCTTCATGGCCCTCCTCTGGACTTGCTCCAACAGTTTCACATTCTTCTTGTATTGGGGGCTCCAGAACTGTACACAGTACTCCAGGTGGGGTGATCTGTCACTTCATCCTGTTTTGGCCATTCCAAAACTAGAGCTCACCTCAGTTTTCACCATAGGATTGCTCAGTCCTACCCTGTGTTGCTGGCTGACAAGCTGTCATCAGCCAGTCTCACTAGCCCAGACAGACTCTTTGTGCCAGGATCGTTGTAGGAGGTGTTGAGTACACTCAGTATTAGCAGCCCTATAAGCATTCACACGAACTTGTCTTTTTCTGTGTCACCTTTGCTTCGTTCCCCTTGCCAACTGTTTTCTGTTGGCCAGAATCCCACATGCTCGTGGATTTAGGAAGCAGGTGCTAACCCTTCCCGTGGGACTTCGGCAGTGATGCAGCAAAGCAGGAGGAAGCTGGGGCCAAATAAGATTGGTGCTAGCCAGCCCCAAAGAGCCTAGCAGAGCTGAAGAGGCTGGAGGTGGGAGTGGGGCCGTGGCCACCTCAGCTGTGTCTCCTGCAGGCGGTTCCAGCTGCAGCGTATCGTGAACGTGGAGAAGCGCCAGGACCGCATGCGAGGCAGCCGCTACCTGCTGGAGCTGGAGCTGCTGGAGCAGGGGGAGCGACTTGTCCGCCTCTCCGAGTACGTCTTTGCACGGGGCTGGCAGGGCGTTGCCGGTGATGAGGAGGAGGAGAGGAAGATGAGGAACCTGGCATGGGGTCGCCGGCGGCACCTGATGGCTGTGGCGAACGAACCAGAGCTATGCTGGCCTCAGGGCTTCTCGTGGAACCACCGTGCTGTGGTTCACTTTGTGGTGCCAGGTGAGAAGGACCTACTGGGTCAGGACATCAAGGGATGGCAGAGTGGGCAGTTTCCACAAGGGCAGTCCTGAGAAGTGGTTCTGGGGCAGCCTCAGGTACTTCATTTGGGCCATTTCCCATTTATGTTCTCTATGACTTAAGCCTCCTCAGAAATACAGAACCATAGAATCATAGAATGGTTTAGGTTGGAAGGGACCTCAATGATCATCCAGTTCCAACCCCCTGCCATAGGCAGGGACACCTCCCACTGGAGCAGGTCACTCAAGGTCTCATCTAACCTGGCCTTGAACACCTACAGGGAGGTTGCGGAGCACAGAATCACAGAACGTTGTGTGAATCACGTTCTGTGATTCTGTGCTCCACAACCTCCCTGGGCAACCTGTGCCAGTGTCTCACCACCCTCACTGTGATTCTGTGCTCCACAACCTCCCTGGGCAACCTGTGCCAGTGTCTCACCACCCTCACTGTGATTCTGTGCTCCACAACTTCCCTGGGCAACCTGTGCCAGGGTCTCACCACCCTCACTGTGATTCTGTGCTCCACAACCTCCCTGGGCAACCTGTGCCAGGGTCTCACCACCCTCACTGCAAACAACTTCTTCCTAACATCCAGTTTCAATCTACCCTCTGCCACTTTAAACCCATTCCTTGTCAATAGCCCCTCCCCAGCCTTCCTGTAGGCTCCCTTCAGATACTGGAAAGCCACTATAAGGTCTCCTGGAAGCCTTCTCTTCTCCAGGCTGCAGAGCCCCAACTCTCTCAGCCTGTCCTCATAGCAGAGCTCCTACAACCCTCTGAGCATCTTTGTGGCCCTCCTCTGGGCTTGCTCCAACAGTTCCATGTCCTTCTTATGTTGGGGGCTCCAGAACTGCACACAGTACTCCAGGTGGGGTCTGAGGAGAATAGAGTAAAGGAGCAGAATCCCTTTCCTTGTCTTGCTGGCCAAACTGCTCAAAATACGGCAGGGCCCAAACTCCCACAGGGTGTAAGCTCCAAGTAAACTCATCACCCACACTGATTCCTGGGTTCTTGGGTCCAGGAGTTCAGCCTGGGCCTGTTTCAGCATTCCTGCAAGGGTAGTGGGGTTTGAGAAGAGGCAAGAAGCCCTACCAGGTGAGAAACCACGTGTCTTTTGGACTAGTTTTGCTTTGATTCTCTCCCTCTTGCAATCCAACCAGTGAAAAACCAGGCACGCTGGGTACTGCAGTTCATCTCTGACATGGAAGAGCTCTTCCGAGTCACCAAGGATCGCTACTTCAACGTCATCATCACAGACTACAGCAGCGATGACATGGATGTAGAGAAGGCTCTGAAAAGGTCTGCACTGCACAGGTGAGACCACTTCCTGGCCATAAAAACTGCTCACCTGCCTATGCCTGCAAACAGCCTCTCTGTATTGACCAACCACAGGCTGCTGCAGCTGGAAATCCAAAGATGAAGGTCATGCAGAGCTGCCACATCTACTCGAGCATCGCTGCTGTAGGGCAGGCTGTGTGCAGCCTGCATGGAACAGTGTTAGCGTAAGGCAGTCGCTGCTGCAGTTGGCCACCTGCCTGCAGCTTCTTGCCTTCTGCCTTTTGTTCGAGTTGGTGAGAGGGAAGGGGAAGCAAGAGTCGCAGTGATGGGGAGGGGGAAGGACAGAGCAAACAAAACTGCTGTGAGCAGTGGCACAGAGAGCATGGAAGCCTGTGGGGACTGCACTTGCTGGGATAGCTCTGGCTTTCTCTGCTCTGCTCTGAGCTGGCTTGGGCTGATGGTGTGCCAGTGGTTCCCAGTAACAGGCTCTAGGATAGAGCTGGGCTAGAGCTGAAAAGGCTTCTGCTAGAGTGTTCCCTGACCTTGTTGCACAAGGGAGGAGACACCCTCAGGCACGCTGTGACCTGGGGCAGTGCTGAACTCACACGGCAAAGGCTTTCCTCTTCCTGCAGAGGATGCAGCTGCGCAGCCTGCCACCTGCAGTGCACTGCTGCTGGCAGCGCTTCCCATGCTCACCAGTGTGCACACACTCAACTTCTCTTTCCCGTCTGCCCCCCAGCTATCAGTACTTGAAGCTGACAGGGAATTTCGAGCGTTCTGCCGGGCTGCAGGCGGGGATAGACCTTGTGACGGTAAGCCTGGGGGCCCATGGGGTGGGCATGGGTGCTTGTAGCATGTGTCTGATGCTGCCTCTGCCTTCCAAACCGAACGTGCTGCTTTATAGAGAAGGGAACAGCCTAGCGGACCAGATTAAGTTGTAGATGTTTCCTGTCCCTCCAGAGTAAGGGCCTCACCCTTTATTCTGAGGAGCTTGTGTTCAGTTCTTAGTCCACCTCTGGGACTATCAGAGAGAAGGGCAATCAGCAGCAGCAGCTTTGTGATGCTGGCTTTGCCAGGTCGTGGTCACAATGTTTCTCACCCATCACTGGACACCTCTCAGTGGCCATTTTGCTAGTCCCTAGCACCTGTTTCTGATGTAACCACGAACAGCTCTTTAAATCTCTTCCATATCTCTGTCTTACTTAAAGCTGACCTTTTCTTTTCCCAACTGGTGTGGTTCTAGGACCCGCACAGCATCATCTTCCTGTGTGATCTCCACATCCACTTCCCAGCTGGAGTCATTGATTCCATCCGAAAGCACTGCGTGGAAGGCAAGATGGCCTTTGCCCCCATGGTCATGCGGCTGCACTGCGGCATGTCCCCGCAGTGGCCTGATGGTAAGAGGAGTGGATGCTCTCTGGCTCAGTGCCTGGGAATGGGGTAAGAAGGAGGGTGCCTGCCACCTCGAGATTTGTTCCTCTGGTGCAGTCAAGATCTGGAGCTTCCAGGACCGCTGGGCGAGAGCGCATTAGACATAGGCTGGGGTGTAACAGCGTCGGGTGCCTGGAATTTGAGCTCAAAGAGCCAGCCTTTTATATGACAGTTCTCCTGGTCATCTCCTAGGGCTCTCTGTGGATATCAGGACCTTGGGGAACCTCTACTCCTTTCTGTCCATTTCTCTTATTTCTCAGGGGGCACAGCCTGTCCTGAGGAGAGCCTGGGGTTGAAGGTAGCCAGCCCAAGTCAGGGGGAGGGAAGTGGCACAGATCACCTGAGCACAGGTTTTCCTTTAGTGAGAGGTGTCCATCCTGAGGCACCTCAGGCACATGGACAACCCTATGGAACTGTGACAGTCCAGGTACATTGGGTACTGTGCTGGCAGCCAGGGGCTCTGGCTTGGTGTTGAGTTGACTGTGGTGCAGCATTGTGCTAAGAGCAGCTGGAATCTCACTGCAGCAGCCCTGCTGGGCTCATCGGCGATTCAAAGCACCAACACACCTGTGCCTCTTGTGTGCTGTCCTCAGGCTACTGGGAGGTGAATGGGTTTGGTCTCCTGGGCATATACAAGTCTGACCTGGACAAGATTGGAGGCATGAATACAAAGGAGTTTCGGGACCGCTGGGGAGGAGAGGACTGGGAGCTGCTGGACAGGTAGGATGCTTTTGTCATCATTCGTGTGCTCAGGAGGGGAGACTCATTAGATCCTGCAGGACTAATGACCAGGGGAGTGGAGATCTGAGGAGGCTGAGGTGACTGATGCCACCATAAGCTTGTCAGTGAGGGAGAGTCTTTGAGCATGTCCTGACCTTAGCAGGCAGGTTCCACATTTGCACCTGCAGCCACTGGTAAAAGAAGAGAGCAGCTGTTTCCTGGTGCCTTACAGACACCCTGCTGGCTGGCTACTGGCAGGTCAGGCACTGGTGATTGCCCAGGCTTTGTCCTCTTCAAGTAGTGCAGTGCACAGTGAGTCCAGTTTGGGTCCCTCAGGCTCCTACTACATGTAGGAGTTACCCACAAGAGTGACTGTTAGGGAGATGATGGTCATGAAGCACGGTTAGAATTTCTCAGAAGTTTAAGACGAGGGATCCTAGGCCACTGGGTTTGTAGTTCCAGGGTTTGGGGCCTGGCCTGTCTGCCGACCATACTGGCATCTGCTGTGTTGCCTGATGCCTTTCCTCGTGGCCTGGCATGTGCAGGCTACTCTCAGGTGTGGATAAGCACTCAGCAAGCATCATTGGATGCGTGCTTATGGACATGAGGTACCCTGGAGCTGGGCTCTGCGGTTTGATTGCAGCCTCCTGACAGCAGCACAGCTTACAAGAGAGTTCCTCGGGCTGAGCCCTTCAGTGCCTTTGTGATCAAGATTTGCCTAGGTCTACCCTTCTGCTTTCTGCCAGGATCCTGCAGGCCGGGCTGGAAGTGGAGCGTCTCTCCCTGAGGAACTTCTTCCACTGGTTCCACTCGAAGCGGGGCATGTGGAACCGGCGCCAGCTGAAGACACTGTGACCCGCAGCCCCCGCAGCTGCTCGGCAGCACCATCCACTCTCGTCTCCCTGTGCGCTTTATCGAGGCACACAGCCGAGCACACAAACTCTTCCTCTGCCTCCAGAGCCCTCTGGTGGGGGAGCACAGCCGAGGAAGGGGTGGCCAGGCTAGAGGAGTGGGAGCTTCTCTTGTGAGCTGTTGTGTCCAAGATGTAGGGTCTGTGTCTTGCTGGGAAGATGTGCAAGGCAGACGCCAGCAAGCGAAGGGCTGGTGTTTTCCTGCCATGCAGTCTGGTGGATGGCACAGTGGGAGAGGTGCCAGACTTCCCATCGAGTCTGGCATGGTGCAAACCAAACACACACAAGTCCCAGCTAAGCCCAGAATAATTTATGTAGAGCAGCACAGCTTCTCTTCAAATACTTGAATGAAAAAAAAAAAACAACAACTCAGCAAAAACAAAAACCTAACCCTGCCCATTCCCCCCCTTCCCTCTTTCTCCAGTATCCCTGCTTCTGGACAGGGGACCAAAGTCAGTTCTCTCAGCTGTATGGTGTCCGTGTGCTGACCCAAGGAAATCTCCGTGGAGAAGCTGATAGGCACTTCAGGCTGCTGGTGCTTGGGTGTTTCTCTGTGCTTTTCACTGAGTCGTGATGAGAGTCTGTGCTCAGGTGCAGCAGATGATGGGCCACGGAGGGATGCAAGGCTGCTTCCTGGGTGAGAGACACACGAGCCTGCAGCTGGGTCAGGCGGCAGGGCTTGAAGTGGCAACGCCACCTCAGTTACTGATCCACTGCCTGAGCATAGTGGATGCTTATACAGAGAAGCTAGGACAGCATCTCAGGAGGAACTTTGCAGCCTTATCTGACAGACAGTGTGTTTGTCCTATCGATATCAGGGAAACCCTAGCAGGGAAGAAGTGGCAATATTTTATTAGTTGAACTCTCGTGATCTTGTCAGAAAAGGAGGCGGCAGAGGATTCTGCTCTCTGAATCCTCTACATGTATGCAGCAGCTAAAGGTTAACTTAATAAGTTATGGCCTCACAGTTACGTCTTGTCATAGTTTGACTTTCATGTAAAGAGCAGGCTTCTTGATTGAAGAACTAGTGCAGCTGTTGAGGCCTCGTCTCTGGAACAGCCCTCTGAGCTCTGGCCCAGTAGGGAGGAGGTGGCCTCAGGCCTTGGCATATGCATTGGGTATGGAGAACAGCAAGAGCAGGAGAGAGCATGGGCAGGTCTGTGTGAGCACTGAACTGTGGAAGCAGCCCCTGTCCATAGCTGGCCTGGTGCTACAGGGGATTGGTATCCCCTGACACTTCCACTAACGTAAGGCAAGGTTTTAACCCCTGTGGCCGTTTTACAGGAGTACAGAAAGCCAGGAATGGCAGCACACTCCCTGCTCTGCACTGCAGCTGCAGATCCCCCGTGCCGTCCTGAAAAAGGTCTCAAGCCTGAGGGGAGAGCATGACAGGATGGTGCTGGTGGTGCCCAGCTCTGCTGGGAGTTGAGTTGCGCTGGGAGAAGTAATGGAGGTGTGCAGGATACAAGCAGTGCTGACTTGGTACGAGACCTGTTTGCTTTTCACGCTGGTGGAGTGGATGCCGGTTCGGAAGAGACATTCACTCGTTAGCAGTTCTGTGAGGCTTGACAAGTCCGTCAGGTTCCGCTGTTGCAGCAGAAAGGTGAACATTCAAGTTGAGGCACTGGAGGCAGAGATCTGGTCGAACCATCTGCTTGCCTCAGCCTGGGGTTTGTGAGTGAAGGAGTTAGGAGGAGTCGATCAGATTTCAGAGCGTTTCCGTGTGCGGTGTGCGGCACCGGGGAGAGGCAGCCGAGAGGCAGCTGTGTCTGCAGGCGCAGAGCCCTTCTCCGGATGCGCACTCTGATGACCTCAGGGGAGGCAGCCGCAGCCTTCTGGCCAAGCCAGAGCAGACTGTTACTGGGGGCGAGCGTTAGTGTCTCTCGGCAGAGACTTAAGAACTGAAACGCGACGGCGGAGGTGAGGGCTGAGATGCTGACAGCACTCTGCACTATTGTGTTATCGTTTCACGTGTTGGAGAAGTTTAGGAGGGCAGAGCCCAGTGACTGCCGCTGCAGCGAGCCCTGCTCCTGCCCGGAACGTGCAGCGCCAGTCCCGCTCCCGGCGTGTCGGGACCTGTGCTGCCTGCAGACGCAGGCACAGCCCTGCCAGGCTGCAGCGATGCTGCTCTCCAGGCGCTGGGGCTCTGCCTCCGCAGCCTGCCCAGGCTGGCTCCCTCACGCAATCCCTGTGGAATGGGGAGAGGCTGGTGGGGAGGGCGAGCGCTGGGACGCAGGAAGGCGTTAGCAGGCCGCAGCCGTTTGGGCTCGCCCAGCAGGGAGCGGCACGAAGCCCTGTGGTGCCGTGGGGGGCTGGTGGGTGCGGCGGTGCCCGTGGGCCGCGCACAGCGGGGAAGGTTGGTTTGTGCCACCTGCGGCCACAGCCAGCTTAGGTGTGACCCGCAGCACCTTGAGCTGCCAGCCGGCATTCATCTGCGGACACCGGCAAGAGTTAGGTGTAACTGACATGGCTGAAATGGTGCAGATAGCCTCTCTGCCTCACCAGAGAGAAGCGCTGGCAGAGAGTGGGTTCGGAAGTAGGCTGCCAGCAGAATCTGACGACTTCACCCCCATGCTTCAGCCAAGGCTGTGCTCCTCCCTTCAAGCCTTGTGACCCAGGCTGGTGACAGGCAGAACTCTTACCTCAAGAGGACTCCTGGGTGGAAATGTAAAGGAGTTAGTGGGTTTCAGTCCAGTTTCCTGATGGCTGCCATCCCCACTGCCAAAGCTGCCCTTACAAATGTCCTTCCCCTCCTAAAACACAGGGGATCCTGAGTTGGTGTTAAGCATGGGTGATAGGTTGGACTGGATGATCTTAGAGGTCTCTTCCAAGCTGGTTGATTAGATAACATTCCATGACGTTGCAGTAATTAGCAATTAACATGATCAATGCTAATTGGCACTAGTTGGCAGCCTCCCTGGAGGAGCTTGGAGAGAGCATATGGAGACAAAAGCTGTCTCCCAGCTCACATGCTCAGAGCGCACTACCAGTTGTAGGGAGATGAGTGGCTACACACACAGCTTGCCAGCCAGAGCAAAGCTGAGGAGTGGAGAAGCTGGGAGCATGGCAGGGGCAGGTGGTGCCACAGCTGTGCAGCAGAAAGGCATGGCCAGATAGGGCAGCAGTGAGGCCACCGCAGATGCTGATCAGCTGCTGGCACCAGTGTTGCACAGAGTGCACTGCCTCTGTGAGCAGGGATGCTTTCTGGGTTCAGCAGAGCTCCCAACAGCAAGAGGGAATGTGTCTTCACCGTGGCCAGAAAGCTGACTCCATGGCAGCTGATCTCGTTTTTGTCACCAAGATATTTTTAGGAGCTGTGCCTGAGCTCGCAGTGAAGTTTGCCCCAAGTCTCTGCCTTCTTGTGCATCCTGGCTGTATCCTGACACTGGGGCAGGAGGAAGTCAGTTGTGTGGAATTTCCTGTGCATCGGGCAGGCAGACAGGAGAAGGCTGCTGCCTGGGGCCAGCTGGGGAGATGATGGAGTCGTGCTGCAGGGGACACTTTCCTCTGAGGCAGGCTGTGGCCAGGCTGGGGACTCTGGGCCCCCAGGTGCAGGTTGGACAGCAGTGGGGGGGCTGTCCATAAATGCCAACTCCATCTTGAGACTCAGAATTGTGGGGCTGAGACTCGTTTGAGAGGTCAGCAAAGGGAATGAAGAAGGGCTGGGTTTGTTCTGGGAGATGTGTTGTGTGACACTTCCAGCATGACTTGCTCTGTCATCGGCTTCAACCTTTGCCCAGTATGAACGTCTCAGCTCTTCTCGTTGCTTATGCACGTCTGGAGCCGACTGCTTTTTAGCTACCGATGCCTTCTGTTGAAAACCTGAATTGTACCTTTGAATTATCTGCCTTAAAAGTGGCTCTGTGCCTTCAAGACGACTCCTGGGCCACCTCTGTTAGAGCTGGGGGATAACCTGATTCCCCCTACCATGTTTTACAAATACATTGTCTTCCTACAAGAGCTTGGTTCTGTCTGTTACTCACAACCACATCACCCTGCAGCAGGAATTAGCAACCAGGTGTTGCTCCTCTCTCACGTAACCAAAGGCGTAGGCCAGGTCACTGTGCCCAAGCTAACAAGAGCTCTGCAGCAGGAGGGGGTGGGAGGAACAACAAGCAAGGTTAGCCAGGAGCAAGACCTGTCTCGGTCCCCTCTAGAGCTGTAGAAAGTGGGATGCAACAAAACCATCCTGGGGTGTATTAAAAGGGATGTGGATAGTAGGTTGAGAGAGGTTCAGTTCTGGGCCCCCAGTTCAAGAGGGACATGGAACTGCTTGAGAGAGTGCAGCACAGAGCCTCAAAGATACTGAAGGGAATGGAACAGCTCTGTTGGGAGGAGAGCCTGAGGGAGCTGGGGCTGTGCGGCTGGGAGAGGAGCAGCCTGAAAGGTGACCTCAGCAATGGTTATCAATATGTGCAGGGTGAGTGCCAGGAGGCTGGAGCCAGGCTCTGCTGGGGGATGCCCAGTGCCAGGACAAGGGGCAATGGATGGAAGCTGAGGCATAGGAACATTAATTTAAACATGAGGAGGATTTTTTTCCCTGTGAAGGGTGACAGAGCACTGGAACAGGCTGCCATGGGGGGTTGTGGAGTCTCCTTCTCTGGAGATATTCAAACTCCACCTGGCTGTGTTCCTGAGTGATCTGCTTTAGGTGATCCTGCTCTGGCAGGGGGGTTGGACTGGATGAGCTTTGGAGGTCTCTTGCAGCCCCTGGCATTCTGTGGTTCTGTGAAAACCATTTTTCTCCTGTCTCCTGGGTTTATCATGTGAAACAAGGTAGAAACACAGGAGCAGAGACACATCCCAGCAAAGCACAAGTGCAGTGTGCTCACAGAGAAGGTGGAGATAGGCTCAGTGCTAGCAGAAGCCAAGACCTGAGCTCAGCTCTTGGCTCAGTCTACCTAAAGGGGAGCTCATCTCTTTCACAGCTACTCCTTATTTTGATTCAAATTTGGCCCTTGTTTTAAATTAACTGAGTATAAAAAGCTTGGCAGGAATGGGAGTCAGATACGGAGAGAGCCAGGGAAGCAGCCAAGGCTCCTGATGAGTCTGACTCCATTATCATGAGAAACTATTGTTAAAGATAATGAGGAACAACATTCCAATCCCATGCAGGTCGTCTGCTCACCTGGGCTGGGTGATGAGGAGCCCTCCCTGCCACCTGATGTGGCATCTCTCCCAGACAATGACGCTGGAGTTGATCTGGTAATGAAATTCCATTCCCCTCATAA
Organism: Tricholaema leucomelas; assembly: GCA_013400475.1. NCBI lineage: Eukaryota > Metazoa > Chordata > Aves > Piciformes > Lybiidae > Tricholaema lacrymosa > Tricholaema leucomelas. Next base: position 67,861 of record WAAF01013533.1, read on the forward strand.
CTTCTCTCCCAGCTGAACCTTCCCCCCCCCCCCGCCTTCTCTTTACTTTAAGTCATCAGTGCTGACTGCTTTGCCTCCTGCTCTGTGAAGCAAGTGAGTCACAGGATTTGGGATCTGCACAAGGGATGCAGTTTTTAACCTTTTTATGAACCCAGCTGGTCAGTAGTGGCTTAAAGCTCTTAGCTGCTGGGTTTGCATTGGCTAGGAGTGTCTTTGCTGCCTCCCTAGTGAAGCCTTTTTCTAGAGGAACACAGGATAATGGAGGCTTCCTAGAAGCATTCACCCCTGTTTACTGTTGGTCTCAGCAGAAACCAAGGACTGAGATAAGCAACAAGCTCGGTGTCACTCCAGACATGCCATCCCCTGGACAAGGTGGAGGATGAGTCATTACCTGCCCCATCAGACAGCTCCTATGCTGTGGTCTGCTTTGCTGATTTCAGTTCTGGTAAGTGTGCTCTTAAATTCAGGCAGTGTGAGCTTGCAGAAGGCAAATCACATCCTGGGCTGCACCCAAAGCAGCGTGGCCAGCAGACCCAGAGAGGTGATTCTGCCACATTGCTCTGCTCTGCTGAGACCTCAGCTGCAGTACTGTGTCCAGTTCTGGAGCCCTCAACACAAGAAGGACATGGACCTGATGGACTGAACCCATAGCAGGGCCACCAAGGTGATCAGAGGGCTGGAGCACCTTTCCTACAGGGACAGGCTGAGGGAGCTGGGAGCATTCAGCCTGGAGAGAAGAAGACTCTAGGGAGGTCTAATACAGCCAGCCAGTGCCTGAAGGGGGCTACAAGAAAGATGCAGAGAGACTGCAAAGGTCTGCAAAGGTCTGCAGAGACAGGACAAGGGCAATGGCTGCAAGCTAGAGCAGAGCAAATTTAGATTGGATGCTAGAAACATGTTCTGCACCATGAGGGTAGTGCAATAGTGGAACAGGTTGCTTGGGGATGTGGTTGGGCCTCATCCCTGCAGATATGGAAGGTGAGGCTGGACAGGGGTGTGGGCAACCTGCTCTAGCCGAGGATGTCCCTGCCCTGCTGAGTGCAGAGGGGGTTGGACTGGATGAACTTTGGAGGTCCCTTCCAACACAGACCATTCTGTGGTTCTATAGATACATCATTGATACTTTCCACCTCTATGTGCAACTTTCTGGCAGCTGGGCAGAAGCTACTGCTGTCCTGTAGCCTTACCCACCAGCTTTTATAGAAGAGATCATTCTCCCCTTCTCTAGAGAGAAAAAACAGCCCCTGTGAGTTAAACAAATTTAGTTCTGTAAAGTCAAATGGAGACTGCAAAGAAAACCTGCTCATAACGGACTTTGGAAGTGTCAGACACTCCTGTTCACTCCCCAAGGCCAGGATACACTTTGGCCACAACAACCCCAAGCAGCGCTACAGGCTGGGGACAGAGTGACTGAGAGCAGCCAGGCAGAAAGGGACCTGGGGGTGCTGGTAGATAAGAGCTGAAGATGAGGCAGCAGTGTGCCCAGGTGGGCAGGAAAGCCAATGGCATCCTGGCCTGGCTCAGGAACAGTGTGGCCAGCAGGACAAGGGAGGTTATTCTGCCCCTGTGCTCAACACTGGTCAGGTCACACCTTGAGTGCTGTGTCCAGTTCTGGGCTCCTCAATTCNGTTGTTGGCAGAGTGATTGGCATTGGAATGGGCTGCCCAGGGAGGTGGTGGAGTCACCATACCTGGAGGTGTTGAAGCAAAGCCTGGCTGGGGCACTTAGTGCCATGGTCTGGTTGATTGGCCAGGGCCGGGTGCTAGGTTGGACTGGATGAGCTTGGAGGTCTCTTCCAACTCGCTTGATTGTATGATGTGGACTTCTTGGTGACTTTTCTTTCTCAGGAGTGGCAAGAGCGTGCAGAACAAAAAATCCATCTTTATTTGGCTGTCCAATTAAAAAAAAAATCATTTAGCACTCAGAGAAGCATTTAATTAGTGAAACAGGCGTACACCAGGCTCTTAAATTCCTTAAATTCCCTTTATTTCCCCTTTACGGTGATTACCACAACACTGCAAGATTTAGAATCGAAAAATTTTACTCCTACAAACCAATCTGGAAAATCATGAATCCATTTTGAGGATACTCCTCTAGTCCAAAAGTCTTCCCGGCCCTTTCAGTACAAAAATGATACATTTTAAACCACTGCCCTTAGTGATGAGATCCTAACTGATACTGGTGATGTTTTTAGGGAAGCAACACACACTGTGCCCCTGTCGCTGCTCATGGTGGTAATGAGCCTGGAGGTTCCCTCTGTGTATAATGGTGCTGAGCCTGGATGTTCCCTGTGTGTGTGATGGTGCTGAGCCTGGGGGTGCTCTGTGTGTATAATGGTGCTGAGCCTGGGGGTGCTCTGTGTGTATAATGGTGCTGAGCCTGGAGGAGCTCTGTGTGTATAATGGTGCTGAGCCTGGAGATGTATAATGATGCTGAGCCTGGGGGTGCTCTGTGTGTATATTGGTCCTGGATTTTCTCCTAGAGGTCGTTAGGTTACTCTGACATCACTGCTGACAGGTTTGTGCTGCCGACATGAGACCATTGTTAACCTTGCAATGCTGGAAAGATCTGATTGTTTTCTTAGCTGGGTCCTACTCAGTTTCCAACTGCTAGGGAAAGCTTTGGGCTGGCTGTATCCAGATGGACAGACACAGACTTTTCTATCCTGCCATGAGAACTCCTTTTTGTTTCAGACTGAGAAATCCATGGCAGCGTTTGGGAGGTAAACTGTTAGACAGCTTGGCTTTAAGTGCAGCATTTTAGACAACAAAGCTGGATTTTCTTATGGAAAGCATCCAGACTTCTCTATAAAATGAACCACTATGGAGCATGAGAAGCAGGCAGCTGAAAGAAGAGATGAGATTTGCAGAGCTGTGCCTTGAAGCTGTGTTCCTGCAGCCTTCTTTAGCAAAGTTTTCTCTAGCTTTGCAAGTCAAAGCTTCCACCCCTTTGAGGCTGCAGAAGCGGTAGGGTAAGGGCTGATACACCATCACACACACACACACGGTGGAAAGGTTAACTCAGCTCTGTCGATGGGCTCCTGCTGAGGTCGGTGAACATGTAGAGGAGGAGAGTTATTCCCACCAGTCGTGTTGCTCAGGTCCTGCAAGGGTGACAAAAACGCCAGTGAGGTCGCAGCAGTCTCCTCGGTGCCAGCTCCCTGGGCACCACAGCCACACCTCTGAGAGTGAGGTGCTGCTCTCCCCTCTAGATCCCAAGGCAGCCTCCCGCATCTATCGAGCTTCCTTGCCGGCTGTTGCGCCACTATGCTGCATTTAAACTAGGCTCACATATTGCAGGTCATGTAAGCAAGGGATGGGAGCTTTGCTTCTTAACCTAAAGCACTTTTTGACCTAGGAACACATCGTTCCCTTCCTGACCTGACGAGGCAACTCAAGCCCATTTTGCTAGATCCTTATTCACCAGACTCTTGAAAATGAGAGGTTGTTAAAACACCTCCCACTAAACCTCCCTGGCTGTTATGAAGAGCTCTTTCATCACCTGGCCAGAACCTTTCTTTCCTTCTGCTGAGAGAATGCTGCTGTCCCTGGATACCTCCCAGAACACACCCAATTATCATTCCCAAATCGAGATCTCATCCACAGCTGCTATCTGCATCTAGGGTGAAGTCTGCAGCCTTGTGCAAACCACTTGCTGTTGATAAAGTCTACCAGTTGGGAAGTTGGGTGTCCTTGCTTTAAAATTCAAGTCAGGAGAAATCCTCTTCCTCCTCCTTCTCCTCCTTTGAGGGAATTTGTTCAGTGGCCCCAGAAGCTTGTGGGACAGCAACATGCCCCTGGCTCTGCTCATGTGTGCAGCTCTTCTCATGTGTGCAGCTCTGTTTATCATAGTATCATAGTAGTATCATCAGGGTTGGAAGAGACCTCACAGATCATCAAGTCCAAGTGTGCAGCTCTGCTCATGTGTGCAGCTTTGCCTTCTCTACAACCTGGCACTGATGTTTTCTGAGACTGAATCCCTTCCAGGGCTGGCAGGGATGAGAACTCAGCCCTTTCTTACCTGACTCCATTGCCCCATGACTTAATAAGGTCGAAAATTCCTAGGGTAAAGGCCAGTCTTCTGCACCCCAAAGGCTGTGATGAAGATGTTGAGGATGACTGTGATGAAGATGAGAGCTGTGGCAGCGTTGTTGAGTATATTCAGGCGGGGCTGCTTTGCCACATCATTCAGGTTCAAACGAGCTGTGCAATACAATATAAAAAGGAAGGGAGAGCTGTAGCTTGGGTCCAAGATCCCCAACCTCTGGGAGCCTTTGGGCACTGCAGCCACAGGCCTGGTGGAATAGTGCCAGGGCGTTTACAGGGGCCACAGCTCATCCTAGGATGACCCAGGAGGACAAACAGTCATATTACTGCTGCATGTAGCCAGGCATGTGCTGTGTGACCCCCACACTGCACAGCCATGAGGGACTGCCAGGGAAGGCTGGGTGACATGGGGAACAGGGTCAGCAATGCTGCACTGGGGTTGGGAGGCTGGTTCCTCCTTGGCACCCAGCCCTACTGGGCATGTGCTGACTCAGCTTCCTCCTTACCTCCAGACCAAAAGATGTCTGAGCATACAAATGGAATCACCCCTAGCTGATGGATATTGATCAGTTCAGACTGGGCTGTGTGGCCAGTAAGCCATACAAATGGCAGCCTTGTGGATCCCTGTCCTCAACTAGAGGCCCCCGTCCACCTTCTTACAGCTGGCTCCAGATGCTGGGGCCACCACTAGCAAAAACAGTGACATGTGGGATAGGGGAAGGAGCACATCACAGGATTTCCTGTAGCCTCTGACCCCATGTCTCACGTGAAAAAACAACTAGGATATGCAGGGAAAGGCATCTCTCATTTAAAATCTACCTAGGATATGCAGGAAAAGGCAGCTTTCAGTCAAAATCCAGCTAGGATAGGCAGGGAAAGGCAGCTCTCAGTCAAAATCTACCTAGGATATGCAGGAAAAGGCAGCTCTCAGTCAAAATCCAGCTAGGATAGGCAGGGAAAGGCAGCTCTCAGTCAAAATCCAGCTAGGATAGGCAGGGAAAGGCAGCTCTCAGTCAAAATCTACCTAGGATATGCAGGGAAAGGCAGCTCTCAGTCAAAATCCAGCTAGGATAGGCAGGGAAAGGCAGGTTTGGGGAGACCTTTAACATCAGGCATGTGTTGGAGGCTGAAATACAGCAACTGTTGTATCAGATGGAGCAAGCCTGTCTGATGTGCTGGTGTTAATGTCCTGTCTGTACAGCACTTGCAGCCCTGGGAGATTGATTAAATGTGAGATTGATGTAGAGAAAGCCTCTGCCTCAATCGTTCCATTAGGCCCTAGCCTAAGACAAAAGGCACAGCTGAAAGGTAGTAACTGCAGCAGCTGCAGGGAGGGACACGTGGCAGGGTGGGCAGCCCTCTTCCTGCCCACAGGAATTCATTCAGCAGTGGGCCAGTGAAGGAAGAACAGTGCTCAGAGCTAACACCCAGCCAGCACTTTGAAAAGCAGTGCCACAGCCCTCTCCACCACCCACCTCAAGCTGTCTTCCAACAGCCCTGCTTGCTAGCCCCGTGCCAGCCCAGCCATGGGCTGCCCTGCCCCTGCAGTACCCGGCGAGGCTGCAGGCACCTCAAGGTGCATCTTACCAGTGACGATGAGGATAATCCCAATCATCACCTGGAAGAAGAGGGAGATGCTGATGAGCACGATGAGGGGGGTGTAGTACTGGAAGGAAGTGCCCTGCTCCAGCACTGCCTTGAGCTGCGTGACGTTGGCCATGAAGAGCGCCACGTCCAGCATGCTCTCTGCCACGCTCTTCTTGGTGGCGTAGTGGTTGATGTTCATGGGCCCGGTGATCCGCAGGCGAGGGTTCACGCCCTGCAGGGGCAGGAGAGACACAGCATCACGCAGGAGCACGGGATGCTAGGGGCTGGAAGGGACCTCTGGAGAGTTCCCAGTCCAGCCCACCTGTCGTCGAGGGGTTTGATTTGAATTCTGGGGAGATCCGAGGCCGATTTGAATGTTATTAAATAATTTATTAATATATACAGAAAAATTTCCCCAAACTTACATACAATCAGCCCACAGCAATCCTTTGTACACTGTTAGTGAAATCACTCTACAGAATGTCTGTTTACAGTTGAATTAGACAATTTGGTATAGGTTTCAGAGAAGNTGAGACAAAGGCAATAGCCCCAGGCAGAAGTCAGACGCGTGGCGAAAGGCAAAAGCCGAAAGGCAAAAGCCGAAAGGCAAGGCAAAGACAAGGCCCAAAGGCAAAGGAGGGTCCCTTGTTTACTTAGATTGCCCCATTTATAAGCAACTATGGAGATTGATGGGTTTGTTGGCCATAGCACTATCCAATAGGCTTCTGGCAGCAGGCAGGGACATACCAAATTTGGAAAGGCCCACAGGTCCTGTACCCCCAAATGCGGGAAGAGCAGGAGCAAGCCACACGCTAAGCGCGTGAGCGTGTACAGCATGTCTACCACGTGGGCCCTGAGCGAGCCAGAAATCATGGCGCCAGGCCCATTGTCCCCGTTACGTGCCTTCAACGTGTTTACCTCTGTCTGGGGTAGGCAAGCATGTCCAGGCAGGGCAAAAGACAAAGTGAGGAATAGAAATAAGCCTATTTTTCGGGCCTACAGCCCCTCCGTGACACCACCTGCCAGAACAGGACCAGAGAATCTAGCACAGGTGGCACAGGAACACATTCAGACAGGGCTGGAAAGGCTCCAGAGAAGGAGACTCCATAAACTTTCTGGGCAGCCTGTGCCAGGGCTCTGGGACCCTTAGAGGCAAGAAGTTCTTCCTCATGTTGAGCTGGAACTTCCTGTGCTGTAGCTTCCATCCCTTGCCCCTTGTCCTATGCCAGGGCACAAGTGAGCAGAGGCTGTCCCTGTCCCTTCCTTCCTGATCATATTTATCGACATTGCTCAGATCCCCTCTCAGCCTTCTCCTCTCCAGACTGAACAGCCCCAGGGCTGTCCTCATCAGGCAGTGCTCCAGTCACTTCAGCATCTCTATAGCCCTCCTTTGGACTCTCTCCAGTAGATCCCTGCCCCTCCTGAACTGGGGAGCCCAGAATTGGATGCAATATTCCAGGTGGGGCCTCACTAGGGCAGAGTAGAGGGGCAGGAGAACCTCCCTCCATCTGCTGGACACACTTTTCTCAATACCCCCCAGGACCCCATTGTCCTTCCTGGTCCCCAGGGCACATTGCTGCACCATGCAGAACTTGCTGCCCACCAGCACCCCAGTTCCCTCTCCACAGGGCTGCTCTCCAGCAGGTCACCTCCCAGCCTGTCCTGGTGCAGGTTATCGTTCCTTGCCAGCTGCAGGACTCCAGCAGCTGAGCAGTGCTGAGCTGCCAGACAGAGCCATGCCACACAGGCCGCTGCCTCCCTGTGCAGGGCTGCTGTAGAAAGCCTGGGAAAGAGTCAAAGTTGCATGTTTGAAACGTGCTGAGGGTTTCCTCCCCCACTGGCCTCGTGGTGTTAGAATCCTTGTGGTGATGAAGAGCCTGGCAAGGTCAGACACGTCCTGGCTATTTTTGTTTGTCCAGTTACAATAATGTCGATTATCCAGAGCCAAGGACTTTGCAAGGAATATTGGATTGTCTTCCTTCAGGGCACAGACAGGCCTCAGTCTCAGAGGGGATTAGAGAAAGATCTTCTGTTTGGGTTAGATGTTCAAAGGGCTGTTTGTGGCTGGGCTTTTTATCTCCTTTGAACACTTTCTGCTGGCTGTTGCCTGCGACAAGATGCTGGAGCAGGTAGGAAAATCCACATTTAGTGGGGCACTATAGAATCATAGAATCAACCAGGCTGGTTGATTCTATTCTGGCACCTTGAGTGCTGTGTCCAGTTCTGGGCTCCTCAACTCAAGAGAGATGTTGAAGTACTGGAAGGTGTCCAGAGAAGGGCAATGAAGCTGTTTGAGGGGCCTGGAGCACAGCCCTGTAAGGAGAGGCTGAGGGAGCTGGGGGTGTGCAGCCTGCAGAAGAGGAGGCTCAGGGCAGAGCTCATTGCTGTCTACAACTACCTGAAGGGAGGCTGTAGCCAGGTGGGGTTGGGCTCTTCTGCCAGGCAACCAGCAACAGAACAAGGGGACACAGTCTCAAGTAGTGCCAGGGCTGGATGTTAGGAGGAAGTTGTTGTCAGAGAGAGTGATTGGCATTGGAATGGGCTGCCCAGGGAGGTGGTGGAGTCACTGTCCCTGGAGGTGTTCAAGCAAAGCCTGGATGAGGCACTTAGTGCCATGGTCTGGTTGATTGGGGCACACACAGCCAGCTGCATGCAGGGAGGGTGCACTCAGCCAGCTGCATGCAGGGGTTGTGCACACAGCCAGCTGCATGCAGGGGGGGCACGCACAGCAGCAGCGCCAGGGAAAACCCAGGCTGTGCTGCCACAGATTTTGCCAGCTGGCAGCTTTAGTAGTCCTTTGCAAACAGCAGTTAATGAAGGTTGAAAGCACACAGAGTCATCTTGCCAGGTACAAGGAGAGCACAGTTCCTTTTGTACGTGCAGAAAGCAGAGGTTAAAGGCCCTGCTCTCAATCAATACCTCTAGCTTTAAGTGCACAGTTATTAGCTGCTCTGTTTTTCCAGGGCACCTCTTTCCTTGCAATTCCTGCCCACTTCAGCTGGGATGAAGCAAGCCACTTACTATTTCTGGCCTATCTGCCATGCCTAGGCACAGACAGCGGGGCTGATGGTACCAGGAACAGCAGCAATTGGCAGGAGTTTGCCCACCAGCTCCCTCCCAAAGCCCTGCGTGTCAGCTTGCAGGCGGAGCAGGGGCTCCGGACACGGGCACACGTGTGCGAGAGAAGGGACACAGAGCGAATGTTTTGGGCAGTACCAGCTCTATTGCCAGCTCTGCAAGGCAAAGGCTGTTTTTCTCCAGCTGGCATAGCAGCCAGCATCTTGGCTGTGTTCCATGAATGGAAGGAACAGTAAATCTTGTCATGGATGCTTTGGGGCAAAAGGGAAACTGAGTGTGCGGGGCCAATCCCCCCCACTTCGGCCTCTGTAGAGGCTGTTGGCTACTCCAGTTGTGCTTGGGGTTTTATCCTTTGAATATAATCATCTCTTCTGCTCACTAGGGGTGCTGCTCAGAGCCAAATGGCTGTGTTGCCTTCAATATGTGTTGGATAAATCCCAGAAAATAAATCAGGAATGTTTTCCTGATATCTCAGTGCCTCCCCATGTCCAAAACTGACCTGTATCAGGAACAGTGTGGCCAGCAGACAAGGGAGGTTATTCTGCCCCTGCACTCAACACTGCTCAGGCCACACCTTGAGTGCTGTGTCCAGTACTGGGCTCCTCAATTCAAGAGAGAAGTTGAAGTACTGGAAGGTGTCCAGAGGAGGGCGACAGAGCTGGTGAGGGGCCTGGAGCACAGCCTTGTGAGGAGAGGCTGAGGGAGCTGGGGGTGTGCAGCCTGCAGAAGAGGAGGCTCAGGGCAGACCTCATTGCTGTCAACAACTACCTGAAGGGAGGATGTAGCCAGGTGGGGTTGGGCTCTTCTGCCAGGCAAGCAGCAACAGAACAAGGGGACACAGCCTCAGGTTGTCTAGGCTGGATGTCAGGAGGAAATTGTTGGCAGAGAAAGTGATTGGCATTGGAATGGGCTGCCCAGGGAGGGGGTGGAGTCACCATCCCTGGAGGGGTTGAAGCAAAGCCTGGATGGGGCACTTAGTGCCATGGTCTTGTTGACTGGACAGGGCTGGGTGCTAGGTTGGACTGGATGAGCTTGGAGGTCTCTTCCAATCTGCTTGATTCTATGATGGAGGTCTATTTTTTGGGTCTTCCTACACTTCTGTGACAGGTCACTGATCACTGTAACAGAGGACTCACTGCCACTAAGTGTTTGGATGAGAGCTCTCCAACTAAAAAGTAATTTCCATGGCCCAAGAGCCACAGCCTCTTCAGAAGGCAACTCCAAAGCAAATGGCAGGCACAAATCCCGTGTGCTTGCTAAACACTGTCCACACTCTTCTAGTCTCACCATTTGCTTTATCCACCTTCTGAGGCTCATCTCATAGCTGCAAGCAGATTTGGTGAGCTCTCTTGGGATGAGATGACACCACGCTCCACGCTTAGGACCTTCATACTTGAGCTAAGGAGTGCTGAAGTAGGACACTGCTATTACTGAAGGGATGAAAGTGTGTTTGGGTGAAACTGCCAGCAGAGCCTCTTGCTTTGCCCACCTGGCCTCATGTTCTAGCTACAACCTTACAAAATGAGGCCACACAAGAGCAGGAGGCTAACAGCAAACCCTAAGAGCTGGAGGTGAGTAGGGAAGCCAGGCAGGCCCCTGGCAGTGGCTAGCAGAGGGAACAGAGTGCAGGAGCAAGGGGCAGTGGTGAGGCAGCAGAGCCCCAGGAGGGCTGGGATGCCTCTCCTTGCCCTCCAGCTGACACGGCAGTTCCACTTCTCAGACGGCTGCGGCACTCGCAGCCTGCAGAGACCTCCTTGTCACATCAAGCATGCATGCTCTGCTCTCTGCTTCTCCCTGTCCACACTTCTGCTTCTCTCTTATTCATCTGACCCCGTCTGCATTTTCCATTCAGCTCCTCCTCTCTCCTTCCACCCTCCTCCTCCTATTCTCTCCTTCTCCAGTCTCTTCTCATCCCATGCCTTTCCCCTTGTTTTTCTTTTATCCTTTTCCCTGCTTCTGCTCCTGACTCTCTGCCCCTTTGGCACTCTGCGTTGCTGTATGGCAAGCTTCCTGAACTTGTTTCCTCTCAGCTGCCTTTCAGGGCTCCCTGTGCTACAGGGCAACATAAATTATGTATCTCTCAGCTGTCTTACCAAACCTATATTAAACTCTCCTCTTTATGATATCAAATGGAAGAGATCCGGGAATCGACTGGCAGGCTGCAGGGCTGAGCTGGAACAGAAGATAATTGTTCTTTTCCAGGTAGCTGGGATGAGGACAAGGTGGGCAGGGCAGTGGCACTGGAGGAGGAACCTCCATCCATAGCTCTGAAGCAGTCAGTTGGCTTGAGGGTTGGAGAACTGCCTGGCACTGGCAGCTGCTATGTGCTGATGCACGATCTCTGATTGTTAAGCAATTAGGTGTGCTTGTGTGGTGGTGGGGGGGACGACAGCTCTTTGAATGTATGGAATTGGGAGTGCACTCAAAAGGATTAGTGGGAACAATCATTTCCCAAGCCAGGATATAGAAGCTGGAGCCTGTTCGAGCCACTGGTGTTTAGCACCCAGAGCAGTTTTATCCCAGTGCTTTTGGTTTGGGGGGAGGGAGGGGAGGAGAGAGAGAGAAGACTGGAAAGAGCTTTACAAGAAAACATTAAAAGTAGGTTAGCAGAGAAAATGAGTTATAAAAAATGGAAGAGCAGCCGGGAGGCACAACAGCAACTGCTGCATTGTGCTTACAAAGCTAAACACGTTAAGATGAATAAATCCCCAAGCTGGATGGCTTGTGGCCCAAAATCCTCAGCAATGCTGGGCCTGATTGTAGGGCTGCTGCCAGATCCAGACAGCAAATGTGTTCATCTAAATCATCTCAATACAAAAAGTTCCTAAAGCAAGGTCCTAAATTGGAACTTCTCCCAGGTTTGCATCCACTGCTGAGGGGTCAGGTTGATTTCTAAAACTGAGGGAATGTAGTAGCAGCTGTATGGGACCAGACCAAAGGTCCAACTCTCTGACTCTGGTTCGTAGCCGATGTGCAGAGTGAAACAGTCAAACAAAGAAGAAATCTTAGAATGGACAAGCCTGTGGCAATGGTCCCTTATGCTCTGTTCACACAGGAACCTGGAACTCTGCATACAGAACCACAGAATCATAGAATCAATCAACCAGCTTGGAAGAGACCTCCAAGCTCATCCAGTCCAACCTAGCACCCAGCTTTGTCCAATCAACCAGACCATGGCACCAAGTGCCTCATCCAGGCTTTGCTTGAACACCTCCAGGGACAGCGACTCCACCACCTCCCTGGGCAGCCCATTCCAATGCCAATCACTCTCTCTGCCAACAAATTCCTCCTAACATCCAGCCTAGACCTGCCCTGGCACAACTTGAGACTGTGTCTCCTTCTGTTGCTGGCTGCCTGGCAGAAGAGACCAACCCCACCTGGCTACAGCCTCCCTTCAGGTAGCTGCAGACAGCAATGAGGTCTGCCCTGAGCCTCCTCTTCTGCAGGCTGCACACCCCCAGCTCCCTCAGCCTCTCCTCACAGGGCTGTGCTCCAGGCCCCTCACCAGCCTTGTCACCCTCCTCTGGACACATTCCAGTATCAACCACTCCAGCCCTGAGCTGATGTTGCTTTTTGGGTGAGACAGCCCAAGGTTAACTTGTCTTTTGCTGTATGGCTCATGGCATCCTGCTTGCTCTCCCTAGATCTTAGTTTTCCCATCTGTAAAATACTGAGAATGCTCACCCAGGCAATATGCAGGGAGAGAGATGACCAAGGTCTACTGCACAAGTGCAAAAGCTGCCTGTGTTGTGGACTGAATTCATTGTGCAGGCAAGCCACTGAACCTGATGAAATTAGGTAGGTGATTTATTCCAGAAGGCTTTCCTGGGTTAACCTCACTCTAAGGTACTGGAGTTCAGATTTGGCAGGTTTTGGCATCTGTGTGCCCCTCCTGGTCACCCTCTGGGTGCTTGGGGCTGTCCACAGAAAGGAAGCTGTGAGGGTCCAGATGGAGAGAGCTGAGAACACGACTAAGGGTTTCAACAGAGACAGAGCTGATGAAATCACATCCCTAAAGAGTTATTTAAAAGGCCTTTCATCCACAGAGTGTTTCATGTGTACTAACACTCAGAATGTCTCTGTCCTCCGGGTCACTCTCTGGCTTCTATTGCAGTGCTCAGCGGTAGCTCCAGAAAGACCCTGCTGACTTTCTTCTCCCCTGGGTGTATGGTATTATTTCTTCTAACCTGTCAGACTTAGCTTCTTTCTCTGACAGGAAACTGAGCCATTCCCTGGATCTAAAAAGGCTGAGTCAATTGATTTTGTTGAGAGCTGGCACACTGAGTTGTGCCAGTTTGCAGCTGAGCACCTGACCTTGTGCCATCAGGAGAGGTTAAGGAAAAGAAAATGTTGCTGAACACCTAAAGTTTTTTTGTAAGCTCTGAATGCAAATTGTTTGTGTAGGGTGTTTTGGGTTGGGTTTGGGGTGTTTTTCCCCCCCCAAGGCTGGCTAAGATAGGTGTTGAATACAGAGCCCAGCAAGGTAGTAAGTGGGGTTACAGGGGAGATAGCTGTATTCAGCGACACACCTTGGGGTGGGGAACTTTGCTTAGCAGCACCTTAGAATCATAGAATCAACCAGGTTGGAAGAGATCTCCAAGCTCATCCAGTCCAACCTAGCACCCAGCCCTGGCCAATCAACCAGACCATGGCACTAAGTGCCCCAGCCAGGCTTTGCTTCAACACCTCCAGGGATGGTGACTCCACCACCTCCCTGGGCAGCCCATTCCAATGCCAATCACTCTCTCTGCCAACAACTTCCTCCTAACATCCAGGCTAGACCTGGCCTGGCACAACTTGAGACTGTGTCCCCTTGTTCTGTTGCTGGCTGCCTGGCAGAAGAGATCAACCCCCACCTGGCTACAGCCTCCCTTCAGGTAGTTGTAGACAGCAATGAGGTCTGCCCTGAGCCTCCTCTTCTCCAGGCTGCACACCTTCAGCCTCTCCTCACAGGACTGTGCTCCAGGCCCCTCACCAGCCTTGGTGCCCTTCTCTGGACACGTTCCTCCCAAATTGAGGAGCCCAGAACTGTACACAGTACTCAAGGAGTGGCCTGACCAGTGCTGAGCACAGGGGCAGAATAACCTCCCTTGTGCTACTGGCCACACTGTTCCTGAGCCAGGCCAGGATGCCACTGGCTCTGCTGTCCACCTGAGCACACTTCTGGCTCATCTTCAGCTACTCTCTACCAGCACCTCCAGGTCCCTCTCTGCCTGGCTGCTCTGCAGCCACTCTGTCTCCAGCCTGTAGCGCTGCTTGGGGTTATCGTGGCCAAAGTGCAGAACCCTGCACTTAGCCTTGTGCCTGTTCTCGGCTGCTTGGGAATGTCACCTTAGAAACAACATCAGTTAGGGCTGGAAAGATTTTCTGAAGCCATTAGGAGTGCTCTAACAAAGGCTGCTGCATTTTAACATGAGAAAATGCAAAGTGATGCGGGGCTACGGCTGTTCAGATTCAATTAGCGTTAACGCCCTTCCATTAAGCTCTGGCTTGCGGGGCTGCCTCTTGCCTGGCAGCCTGCTGTGCCAAGAAAGGCTGCTGCTGCCTTGCCAGGGCTGGGGTGATAGCTAACCTGGGGAGGATGTGAGGTGCCATGCTTGAAAGGAGCACGGCTGTGTTCCCAGGGCACCGCAGTGCCGCTGAGCACACTCAGGGCATCTCTCTGAGCCTGGCCAGAGTGCTGCTGCCTTTTACTCGCTGTGCATTTAGCCTTGCTCTGTGGGGGTGAATCTGTTAGCACTTGCTTGTGCTTTGCTTACTGTCTGACTGAAACTACTGCTCCTGCTCTTGCATCCATTAGGGCAAGTCACTTATAGGGTTTCATGGCTCTTTTGGCACAAATGGGACTTTGTGGTTAAAAGCACTCCTTGGGGTTGGAGATGTCTGAGCTTGCCTCTAAGCTGCTGTGTAATTCCTGTCTTGGATTCCATGTAAAACTGGGGATACAACAACTTTAAATATTGTGTGTTAAGATCTTTCCAGCCCAAAAAAGATCTTCCTTATTTTTACATCTTTCTTTCTTTGGTGTAGAGTAACTACTGCAATGGAACTCTGGTCTCAGTCATAGCTTCTTACCCTATCTCCATTAGAGATTAAAAAGGTAGGAAGCTCCTCAATGTTCAAGTGAATTTATAATAGGGTTAATTGTCAATGTGGACAGAGCATTTACACAGAATCATAGAATCAGCCAGGCTGGAAGAGACCTCCAAGATCACCCAGTCCAACCTAGCACCCAGCCCTAGACAATCAACCAGACCATGGCACCAAGTGCCTCATCCAGGCTTTGCTTGAACACCTCCAGGGACGGCGACTCCACCACCTCCCTGGGCAGCCCATTCCAATGCCAATCACTCTCTCTGGCAACAACTTCCTCCTAACATCCAGCCTAGACCTCCCCTGGCACAACTTGAGACTGTGTCCCCTTCTTCTGCTGCTGCTTGCCTGGCAGAAGAGACCAACCCCACCTGGCTACATCCTCCCTTCAGGTAGTTGTAGACAGCAACGAGGTCTGCCCTGAGCCTCCTCTTCTGCAGGCTGCACACCCCCAGCTCCCTCAGCCTCACCTCACAGGGCTGTGCTCCTGGCCCCTCACCAGCCTTGTCACCCTCCTCTGGACACCTTCCAGTACCTCAACATCTCTCTTGAATTGAGGAGCCCAGAACTGGACACAGCACTCAAGGTGTGGCCTGAGCAGTGTTGAGTGCAGGGGCAGAATAACCTCCCTTGTCCTACTGGCCACACTGTTCCTGATCCAGGCCAGGATGCCATTGGCTCTCCTGCCCACCTGGGCACACTGCTGGCTCATGTTCACCTACTGTCTACCAGTACCCCCAGGTCTTTCTGCTTGGCTGCTCTCAGGGTTTAATATATGAACCATCTGAGGAGCCAAAAAGCACAGCTGCGGGTCAGGCAAGGATGACAGAGTAGGGAATGAGACCAGCATCCTGCCCATGTCTTGTTTTCCCTACAAAGCTTCACTTATCTTAGAGTAGTTATGGCTACCAGCAACTAGAAGCACTCTATTTTCTTCAGGACATGTCATGAGGATAGCTAATTTCTGACCTATTCAGTACATGGATTTTCCATCTCCTGTGCTTGCTAAATCAACCCATCAAGAATCTTAATTGAACTCTCAATTGATTATGGATTTACGTTCTCTGAACAGCTCCAGAGCAGTTTGTATTTCATGAAGTCTATCAGGCATCATGTGTCAAGCTTAATGGAGAATTAATTTATGGTAAAGAGACACCAGTTCTGGTGTCCCCATCATAAGAAAGATACAGAGCTGTTAGATTGAGTCCAGAGGAGGGCCACAAAGATGATCCAAGAGCTGGAGCACCTCTCCTGTGAGGACAGGCTGAGGGAGCTGGGGGTGTTAGAATCATAGAATCAGTCAGGGTTGGAAGGGACCCCAAGGATCAGCCAGTTCCAGCCCCCCTGCCCTGGGCAGGGACATCCTGCCTCATCCAGCCTGGCCTTAAACACCTCCAGGAATGGGGCCTCA
This sequence comes from Tricholaema leucomelas, assembly GCA_013400475.1. Classification (NCBI taxonomy): domain Eukaryota; kingdom Metazoa; phylum Chordata; class Aves; order Piciformes; family Lybiidae; genus Tricholaema lacrymosa; species Tricholaema leucomelas. The sequence continues at coordinate 84,076 of WAAF01013533.1, forward strand.
ACCACCTCCCTGGGCAACCTATTCCAGGCTCTCACCAGTCTCATGCTGGACAACTTCCTCCTCACAGCCAGTCTGAATCTTCCCACCTCCAGCTCTCCTCCACTCCCCCTAGTCCTGTTCCTCCCTGATAGCCTAAAAAGTCCCTCCCCAGGTTTTTTGTTCAGCCTGGAGAAGAGAAGACTCCAGGATGACCTTAGAGCTGCCTGCCAGTACCTGAAGGGATCCTACAGGAAGGCTGCCAAGAGACTTCTCATGAGGGTGTCTAGCAGTATGACAAGGGGGAATGGTTTGAAGCTGAGGGAGAGCAGGGTTAGACTGGATCTTAGGAAGTTCTTCAGTGTGAAAGTGATGAGACTCTGGAATAGGCTACCCATGGAGGTTGTGAGGCCTTGAGCAGCTGAGTCTAGTCAAGAAGCATCCCTGCCCATGGTGGAGTAGGTGATGTCTGGGGTCCCTTTCCAACCTGAGCTGTGACTCGATGACTTAATTTCTCCTTTGAATTGCAGTTTAAGCAGGCATTGCTTCAAAAAGGGTCAGTATGAAGCAATACTGAATCAAGGAGGTACTTGAAACAAATTCCCACTAGGGAATGCAGCTGTTTCCAAACTGTTTGGCCCATTGGAGAAGTCTGCCTCTTGGCTATCCTCAAAACCCAACTAAGAAAATGAGCTCATCTGTGTGGAAGATCTGTCATGCATAAAAGTGATCTCTCTGCACCAGGCTGCAACTCTGCTGGGAAACATTTCCAAGTTCAGAGTTTTCAAGCAGTGGAAAACACTCAAAGAAATGCCTCAGTGAGAGCCAGAGGATTTCCTTCTAAGCAGCTAAGGTTAGACTTGTGCCCCTCTGAAGCTCAGAAGCAGATAAAGTGTTGAATACAATTACTCTTTGCTCCTCATCTCCTGGAAGAAAAATCACTTCCAGTTCAAGTCAGGAAGGAGATCTTCCCTGCTTCTGCAGCTGAGGTATACCCCACAAGGAGAGGACTGGCCAGGCCACACCTTGAGTACTGTGTCCAGTTCTGGGCCTCTCAATTCAAGAGAGATATTGAGATGCTGGAATATGTCCAGAGAAAGGTGACAAAGCTGGTGAGGGGCCTGGAGCACAGCCCTGTGAGGAGAGGCTGAGGGAGCTGAGGGTGTGCAGCCTGGAGGAAATTCTTGCCAGAAAGAGTGATTGGCATTGGAATGGGCTGCCCAGGGAGGTGGTGGAGTCACTGTCCCTGGAGGTGTTGAAGCAAAGCCTGGCTGGGGCACTTAGTGCCATGGTCTAGTTGACTGGATAGGGCTGGGTGCTAGGTTGGACTGGATGAGCTTGGAGGTCTCTTCCAACCTGGTTGCTTCTATGATTCTGTGGTGCTGTTGCTGTCTGATTCCAATGACCCACAGACACCTACCACATGGTGGGTGTCCTGTCACAACAGGCACAGGCAGCTTTGCTTAGGAGCACACAGGTAGCTTGCAACAGGCACAACCCAGAATCTGGTCTGGTTTTCTGACAGTTGCAGCATTGCCTCCCTCCTCTCTTCATACTGCAGCTTGCTCAGTCCTTGTCCACTGCTCAAATCAAATAAATCCTCCTTTTGGTTCTTCCTCTCCAGTCTTCCTTCCTTTTTTTCTTCCTTCCTCCATCCCTCCCTTCTTTAATCCTGGTGCAGACTTTTTCCAAACCACACAAACTCAATGGGATCTCAAACAATGTCACACAGAGGGCCCAAGCTCTGTAGTTCAGCTCCTGGCAGGAGCTCAGCTCTTGCAAGGAATCTGGCATTCCTGGGCAGAGAGCACATGGGCTGAGTGCTGATTGGGTCACCAAGAGAGCCTTTCCTACTTCTGGAACAAAGCTCAGATCCAACTCACCACCCTTACACAACCCTAGGTGCAGGAAGAGAATACATAAGCAGCATATTTAGTGTCACATTGCTTTACATGGGCTTAAGAACTTGAGGCATCTGAGTTGAGAAATGTTGACTCTATTGTTCCTGCTAATAATGTAATTGAAAGCTGGGCCAAGGCCCTGCCTGAGGATGCACAGGAAAGCTCAGGGAAGAGGTTTAAAGTGATTATAGAGTGGAAGGTTTTCCTTGGTAATTAGAAATATTGTTTGGCTCTCTCTTCTCTTCTCTTCCTGGAGAAATTTCAAGGGTGGGGTCAATCCTGTTGCTTGCTCTGTTGACAGAAGGATTGGTTGGATGAGGACCTTTTTCTTTCCATCCTTTAGTGCAGCTCCACGCTGCTGCAACAGTTGGCCATGCTACATTCAGGAATTCAGGGAAGTGTGCTGTAGAAGTAGGACAAGGGAGGTTATTCTGCCCCTGTACTCAGCACTGGTCAGGCCACACCTTGAGTGCTGTGTCCAGTTCTGGGCTCCTCAATTCAAGAGAGATGTTGAGGTGCTGGAAGGTGTCCAGAGGAGGGCGACAAAGCTGGTGAGGGGCCTGGAGCACAAACCCTATGAGGAGAGGCTGAGGGAGCTGGGGGTGTGCAGCCTGCAGAAGAGGAGGCTCAGGGCAGACCTCGTTGCTGTCTACAACTACCTGAAGGGAGGCTGTAGCCAGGTGGGGTTGGTCTCTTCTGCCAGGCAAGCAGCAACAGAACAAGGGGACACAGTTTCAGGCTGTGCCAGGGGAGGTCTAGGCTGGATGTTAGGAGGAAGTTGTTGGCAGAGAGAGTGATTGGCATTGGAATGGGCTGCCCAGGGAGGTGGTGGAGTTGCTGTCCCTGGAGGTGTTGAAGCAAAGCCTGGCTGGGGCACTTAGTGCCATGGTCTGGTTGGTTGGCTAGGGCTGGGTGCTAGGTTGGACTGGATGAGCTTGATGTTCTCTTCCAACTTGGTTGACTCTATGATTCTAAGTGGCATATAGAATATACACCAGATCTAGAGAATGATGTGTTGGTAATGTTACACTGAAACTTTGACTTGGTGCTGGGCAGAGATTGGAAGTGAAACAGCTGGTGGCCACCAGCATCTCCTGTTCCTGAGAAACAGTGCTGGAACTTCCCTACCCAGCTTCCACTCAGCTCAGTGAAAGTTAACCAACTCAAACACTCATCTTTGGCCATCTCAGCTTAAGCTCACAACCTTAAACTGAATTATACTCCAACAGTGGTGGTCTGAAAGATCTCCATTAAGATCACTTTTACAAGGTCGAAGTGACAGAACTGAAGTGCCAGGATGAGGATTTTTTTTACAGTAGTAGGTAACAGGCCTGTCACTCTTGGCCAGCTGGATCAAGCAGCTGATGTTAAACTGAAATCATGAGGTCACTGTCACCACTTAGGACCGAGGTGAGAAAATCAGCAGCTTGAGTTTCAGTCAGGGGGTGCTGGAGAGAGTGAGGTGAAGCTGTGTGTTTCAAGGGGTGTTAACTGCAATGAGGAGGAGGCACACAACAGAAATGGAAAGGACCTCTGCTGCAATTGCTTTCTTTATGTGTGATTGTTTGGTTTACATTAGTTTCTAAGGCTGAGTGAGGAGTGGGCACAGCGGGGAAGGCTTTCCCCCACTGCCCTCTGTCTTTAGGAGGCCACAGAGTTTTGCCTCCTTCATAGAATCATAGAATGGTTTAGGTTGGAAGGGACCTCAAGGATCATCCAGCTCCAACCCCTGCCATAGGCAGGGACACCTCCCACTAGAGCAGGCTGCTCAAGGCCTCACCCAGCCTGGCCTTAAACGCCTCCAGGGAGGAAGCATCCACAACCTCCCTGGGCAACCTGTGCCAGTGTCTTACCACCCTCACTGTAAAGAACTTCCTCCTAACATCCAGTCTAAATCTCCCCTCTGCCAGCTTAAACCCATTCCCCCTCATCCTGGCATTACCAGACCTTGTCAATAGTCCCTCCCCAGCCTTCCTGTAGGCTCCCTTCAGATACTTCTGATACTTCTGATGGCTCCTCTAGCTGTGCTATCACATCTGCCCTATCACATCTGCCTCCACCTTGCACAGAATCACAGAATTAACCAGGTTGGAAGAGACCTCTAGGATCGAGTCCAAGCTGTCACCTGACTTGTCATTAACTAAACCATGGCAGTAAGTGCCCCATCCAGCCTCCTTTTAAGCACCTCTAGGGATGGTGACTCCACCACCTCCCCAGGCAGCCCATTCCAATGCCAATCACTCTTTCCATGAAGAACTTCCTCCTAACATCCAGCCTGAACCTGCTCTGGCACAACTTAGAGAATCATAGAATCAACAAGGTTGGAAGAGACCTCCAAGATCATCCAGTCCAACCTAGCACCAAGCCCTATCCAGTCAACTAGACCATGAGGCTGTGTCCTCTTGTTCTGTCACTGAGTGCCCAGCAGAAGAGACCAACCCCACCTGGCTACAGCCTCCTTTCAGGTAGCTGTAGACAGCAATGAGGTCTGCCCTGAGCCTCCTCTTCTGCAGGCTGCACACCCCCAGCTCCCTCAGCCTCTCCTCACAGGGCTGTGCTCCAGCCCACTCCCAAGCCTTGGTGCCCTTCTCCGGACACGTTCAAGCACCTTTGTGCCTTTCCGAGTTCGGCAGCTCAACGTCGAGATCTCAGATCCCATGGAAATTGCTAAAATCTGGGCAGTGCTCTGAGGGGGAGGCTGGGGAGAGGACGGCAGGAGGCGCAGGCAGCTTGAGCAGACAGCCAGCAGGCGGCGCTCTGCCGCAGACGCAAAGCGCCGCTCCGCCGCCGAGCTTCCCGCAAGGGTCTTTGCGGTGCCGTTGCTTATCCTATGCCTCTGCCAAGGCGCTGAGGATTTTTCTCTCGGCGTACTATGGATTTAGCTGTAACTCTCTAGCAAGCATACAGCCCTTTTCAGGCATCGCGGCCTAGGTCGGGAGGCGTTGCAAAAGTGCATTGTGTCATTCAGAAGTGTCCCTGGCCATCTGCAGAGCAAGGGGGGGGGTTAAATCTAAGGGCAAAGGCTTCAGAAGGGCACTATTACAGAATCACAGAATTAACCAGGTTGGAAAACATCCTCTAGGATCATCGAGTCCAACCTATCGCCTAACTCTCCTAATCGACTAAACCGAGGCACTAAGTGCCTCATCCAGCCGCCTTTCAAACACCTCCAGGGATGGTGACTCCACCACCTCCCTGGGCAGCCCATTCCAATGCCAATCATTCTTTCCATGAAAAACTTCTTCCTAATGGTCAGCCCTGTGTGTTCTTCCAAGATGCCTGATGTAACACCTGATATAACACCAGGTGCCCAGGTGGCCAAGAAGGCCAATGGCATCTGGGCCTGGATCAGAAACAGTAAGACAAGGAAGGTTATTCTGCCCCTGTACTCAGCACTGCTCAGGTCACACCTTGAGTGCTGTGTCCAGTTCTGGGCTCCTCAATTCAAGAGAGATGTTGAGGTGCTGGAAATTGTCCAGAGAAGGACAGCAAGGCTGGGGAGGGGCCTGGAGCACAGCCCTGTGAGGAGAGGCTGAGGAAGCTGGGGGTGTGCAGCCTGGAGAAGAGGAAGCTGAGGGGTGACCTCATTGCTGTCTACAACTACCTGAAGGGAGGCTGTAGCCAGGTGGGGTTGGTCTCTTCTGCCAGGCACCCAGTGACAGAACAAGGGAACACAGCCTCAAGTAGTGGTAGGGAAGGTCTAGGCCGGATGTTAGGAGGAAGTTCTTGCCAGAGTGATTGGCACTGGAATGGGCTGCCCAGGCAGGTGGTCGAGTCACCATCCCTGAAGGTGTCCAAGCAAAGCCTGGATGGGACACTAAGTGCCATGGTCTGGTTGATTGGATAGGGCTGGGTGCTAGGTTGGACTGGATGAGCTTGGAGGTCTCTTCCAACCTGCTTGAGTCTATGATTCTATGTAATGCTGGCTCTCATTAAATCTAATTATTTGAAGTCTGTGGTAGCCCTCAACTATTCTCTTGGATATTCAAGATCACCCACCTGACACACGTTCTTCTAATGAAGTTTATCTTCAGTTAAAACTGTCTCTCCTGCTTTAACACTTCCCACCTGAATGTCACCAGTAGCCTCCTGAAGTCTTAAGTTTGCCACTGGAAAGACACTGCAGTAGGGTTTGGAGAAGTATTACAGTTCAGGTTCAGTTCCTCATCCAGCTCTTGTTGTGGCCGTTTTGTTTTGTGTAAAAGAAACAGTAAAGGTCAAACGAGATAAGAGTTTCAGAAATGAAACTGATTTGGATCTAGATTTTGACCTTAATGTGGCTTTTCAGTATCTGAAGGGGACCTACAAAAAAGCTGGTGAGGGACTTTTTAGGCTCTCAGGGAGTGACAGGAATGGAGCAAAGCTGGAGGTGGGGAGAGTCAGACTGGTCGTGAGGAGGAAGTTGTTCAGCATGAGAGTGGTGAGAGCCTGGAATGGGTTGCCCAAGGAGGTGGTTGAGGTCCCATCCCTGCAGGTGTTTAAGGCCAGGCTGGATGAGTCTCTGGCCAGCCTGATCTAGGGTAGGGTGTTGGCCCCTGGCAGGGGGGTTGGAATTAGCTGATCCTTGTGGTCCCTTCCAACCCTGATTGTATGATTCCAAGATGATCCAGACACAGCTGCAGAGCAAGCAGCCCTTCGGAGAGAGAGCAAAGATTGCTCACTGTTTACCTCTCTGAGGCACCCTGTAGCAAGCTGGGAGAATGGCAGAGAAGGAGAGATGCTGACTGATTCTATGATTAAGTCCTGTGCTACCTCACTCACTGTGCACAGAAGGCAAGCAAGCAGACTTCATTCTCCTGCTTCAGCTGTTACAACAACGATTCAGAGCAGCTGTGCTCCGGAGTGGTCTGTCAAGAGAAGGAGCATCACTTTCTGCCCCCAAACACAAAGCTCACAGAGTGAGTGTCCCAGAGAAGGGATTCTGCCAAAAGCGCTGAGGGCTTTCCAGATGATTGAATAGGGCTGAGTTGGTAAACATCCATGGGCTACCAAGAAAGCTCATGTGGCTGAAGCTGTGCTTGTGAGAAGGCTCTGCAAGCAGCAGGCATGTGTGGGGAGGAAGAGCAAATTGCTGCTCCCCGTCTAGCTGGTGGAGCCAAGGTGTCCTGCGTGGGTTTGCCTCTTATCACAGCAGCAGGGCACATCAGATCTTGTTGATCTTACCCATCCAGTCCAGCATTCTGTCTCAGACCTGTGGCAGCAATAACTGATTTATAAATCCTCCACTTCAAATTTAACAGTGGTCTCTCCTAACCATTCAGTACTCTTCCTTTTAATGAGCCTAACAGGGCTGGAACTACTAGTATAACCAGTGGGAGCTTCTCAGCCACACCACTTTGCTTAGACAGCTGTTACATGCAACAGGGCTGCAAAATGCTGCTCTCTGGAAATGGCACTGTCTGAGGCCTTCCTAGGAGGTGGATGGAAATAAGCTCTGCTGTGTCTGCAGTGTCGCAGGAAGTGCTTTGCATCAGAGAAGCCAAAGCAACATTTAAGCAAATAGCTGTGGAATGGCTTTTTGTCTGCAACTAGCTTCAACCAGGGACCTGTTTGACATGTGCCTAATTCCAGGGCCAGCAGCCTTTCTGTCAGAAGCTGTGGGAGGAAAACAAAAGCTTCTGTTGACCTCCTGGGCAAAACAGGAGCAGGCACTGAGTGGGCAGTGCCAGTGGGTGGGTTTCTCTCCAAGGTCACTGACTAACAGCTTCTACTGGCTTTGGTAGATTTGGCACGCCGAGCATTTCTGCAGGTCAGAGGGGTTTGGGTACACTTGAGGCAAGCTTCCCCAGTGTAATTAAGAAAGATCATAGAATCAGTCAGGGTTGGAGGGGAACACAAGGATTAGCCAGTTCCAACCCCCCTGCCATGGGCACAGACACCCTACCCTAGATCAGGCTGGCCACAGCCTCATCCAGCCTGGCCTTAAACACCTCCAGGGATGGGGCAGCAAACACTTCCCTGGGCAACCCATTCCAGGCTCTCACCGCTCTCATGCTGAACAACTTCCTCCTCACAGCCAGTCTGAATCTTCCTACCTCCAGCTTTGCTCCATTCCCCCTAGTCCTGTCCCTCCCTGATAGCCTAAAAAGTCCCTCCCCAGGTTTTTTGTTCAGCCTGGAGAAGACTCCAGGATGACCTTAGAGCTGCCTGCCAGTACCTGAAGGGATCCTACAGGAAGGCTGCCGAGAGGCTTCTCATGAGGGTGTCTAGCAATAGGACAAGGGGGAATGGTTTTTGCCTCCTCCTCTCCAGACTGCACAGCCCCAAGATGCACTTGACAAGGTTGTAGAAATAAATTAATAAAGTTGGAGCCAAATTCAAGCGAAGCTGTCCTTGTTTTGACCACAGGAGTGCTTTTCAAACAGGTGTCCTGTGAATTAAGCTCACCAAGGAGTTTGCCTGTTAAGTATCCTTGCTGACAACAGAACTGTCCTCTGGGAAAAGAGTGTTACCTTGCTGCATTGGAGGGAAAATAAACCCACAAAACCAAGCTAAAGCAAAAAACAGCAACACAAACTCAGAAGCAAACAAAAGAAAACAAGCCAAAACCAACAAACCCAAAACCTCATGGGACTGCACAGATCCAGAAATATACTTTGGTCAGTGGACACACCTCACAGACAATCATAGAATCACACAATGGGCTGGGCTGGAAGGGACCTCCAAAAGTCATCCAGTCCATCCCTCTGCACTCAGCAGGGACATCCTCAATACGATCAGGTTGTCCAGAGCCCTGTCCAGCCTCACCTTCAGTATCTCCAGGGATGGGCTCCAACCACCTCCCCAAGAAAAGTCACCAAGAAGTCCACATCCTGACCTTGGGGAGTGAACAGGAGTGTCTGACACTTCCAAAGTCCGTTATGAGCAGGTTTTATTTGCAGTCTCCATTTGACTTTACAGAACTAAATTTGTTTAACTCACAGGGGCTGTTTTGTTTCCTCTGGAGAGGGGGAGAATGATCTATTCTACAAAGGCTGGTAGGTAAGGCTACAGGACAGCAGCAGCTTCTGCCCAGCTGCCAGAAAGTTGCACATAGAGGTGGAAAGTATCAATGATGTATCTATAGAACCATAGCACGGTCTGTGATGGAAGGGACCTCCGAAGTTCATCCAGTCCAACCCTCTCTGCACTCAGCAGGGACATCCTCAGCTAGAGCAGGTTGCCCACACCCCTGTCCAGCCTCACCTTCAATATGTGCAGGGATGAGGCCCAACCACATCCCCAAGCAACCTGTTCCACTATTGCACTACCCTCATGGTGCAGAACCTGTTTCTACCATCCAATCTAAATGTGCTCTGCTCTAGTTTGCAGACATTGCCCTCATCCTGTCCCTGCAGACCTTTGCAAACAATGCCTCTGCAGCCTTCTTGTAGCCCCCTTCAGGCACTGGCAGGCTGCTATTAGGTCTGCCTGGAGCCTTCTCTTCTCCAGGGTGAACACCCCCAGCTCCCTCAGCCTGTCCTCGTAACAGAGCTAATCCAAACTTCAGATCATTTTCATGGCCCTCCTCTGGACCTGCTCCATCAGGGGAAGTTTAATTAGTGATGTGTAAGGTGATAGCATCAACTACAGATGCTCAAATGGCCTGAAGTTAACATTGCTGACAAGAACTCAGATGGACATCCAGCCCTGTGACAAGAGGTCACCTCGCTCAGCTGCATCATATCTTCATGTGAACAGTGAGATGAAAAATTCAAGCCACGGCTAGAAAGGAATTCAGGAATGGTTGTTGTCTCTGGCTGTGCTGTCAGCTCCACTCCAGCTACTGATAAGGCTCTTGCACTTTTGAATTTGTGTTCTGTTATCACTGAGGCACTTGAGAGTTTGGCAGGTGATTCCTGCACACCGAGTCACAACCCAGCCTGGGTGAAGCTCTCAGCAGAGAGTATCACTTTTGGTGTCCCGTACACGGGGAAAGAGGCAAGTGGGAATACAACCTGGGATCAGATTCTTCCCTAGCATAAATTTTCCTCACAGTGACCTACAAACTTTTGCCTGTGAAGTCAAGATTTGGCTGTGGCAGTTTACATGCTGCCCAGGGAGGTGGTGGAGTCACTGTCCTTGGAGGTGTTCAAGGAAAGCCTGGATGAGGCACTTAGTGCCATGGTCTGGTTGATTGGACAGGGCTGGGTGCTAGGTTGGACTGGATGAGCTTGGAGGTTTCTTCCAACCTTTCACTTATCTCTAGGTGGCTTATTTAGGCTATGGATTAACTGAGCAGAGCTTGGAGGTCTCTTCCAACCTGGTTGATTCTATGATTCTATGATCATTCACTTATCTCTAGGTGGCTCATTTAGACCATGGATTAACTGAGCAGAGCTTGGAGGTCTCTTCCAACCTGGTTGATTCTATAATTTTAAGATCTTTCATTTCTCTCTAGGTGGCTTATTTAAGCTATGGATTAACTGAGCAGAGCTTGGAGGTCTCTTACAAACTGGTTGATTCTGTGATTCTATGATCTTTCATTTCTCTCTAGGTGGCTTATTTAGGCTATGGATTAACTGAGCAATCCTTTAGCAACATCCTGCTCTCTGCTGCTTCCAGGCCAACTCGGTACAGCTGCATGTGAGGCTGCACAGACTTAGTGACTTGGCTCATTGCTAATTTAACAATCCTCCCCAGCCTGCTGTCTGCTGTAATGCTGAGCTGTCTTTTCTTTGCCCTCTTGGTGCTTGCTCTCAACAGCCTTGACACAGTAAGATCCTTCTACAGCAGAACATCAGATACAACAGCTAACTAGAACAGGATGAATTGAGTGTATCAGCAAACACTCCTTTCTAAATATACATCCTGCTTTGTTGTTTGCTTGGGGGGTTCTTTGTGGGTTGTTGGTCTTGGGTTTGGGGTGGGTTTGTTGGTTTGGTGTTTGTTTCAAGGGAAACTTATCCACAACAGAAATCATAGAATCATAGAATCATAGAATGGTTTAGGTTGGAAGGGACCTCAAGGATCATCCAGCTCCAACCCCCTGCCACAGGCAGGGACACCTCCCACTAGAGCAGCTCGCCCAAGGCCTCATCCAGCCTGACCTTAAACACCTCCAGGGAGGAAGCATCCACAACCTCCCTGGGCAACCCGTTCCAGTGCCTTACCACCCTCACTGTAAAGAACTTCCTCCTAACATCCAGTCTAAATCTCCCCTCTTCCAGCTTAAACCCATTCCCCCTCGTCCTAACATTACTAGACCGTGTAAATAGTCCCTCCCCAGCTTTCCTGTAGGCTCCCTTCAAATACTGGAAGGCCACTATAAGGTCTCCTCGAAGCCTTCTCCTCTCCAGGCTGAAGAGCCCCAACTCTCTCAGCCTGTCCTCATAGCAGAGGTGCTCCAGCCCTCTGATCATCTTCGTGGCTCTCCTCTGGACCCGCTCCAGCAGTTCCATGTCCTTCTTGTGTTGGGGGCTCCAGAACTGCACACAGTACTCCAGGTGGGGTCTGACGAGAGCAGAGTAAAGGGGGAGAATCACCTCCCTTGCCCTGCTGGCCACACTTCTCTTGATGCAGCCCAGCACTCGGTTGGCTGTCTGGGCTGCATGTGCACACTGCCGGCTCATGTTGAGCTTCTCGTCGACCCAGACCCCCAGGTCCTTCTCCTCAGGGCTGCTCTCAGCCATTCATCACCCAGCCTGTATCTGTGCCTGGGATTGCACCGACCCAGGTGCAGGACCTTACACTTGGCCTTGTTAAACGTCATGAGGTTGGCCTGGGCCCACCTCTCCAGCCTGTCCAGGTCCCTCTGGATGGCATCCCTGCCCTCCAGCAAGTCAGCTGTGCCACACAGCTTGGTGTCATCTGCAAACTTGCTGAGGGTGCACTCAATTCCTCTGTCCATATCACTGACAAAGATGTTACAGAGCACTGGTCCCAGCACTGATCCCTGAGGAACACCACTTGTGACGGGTCGCCAGGTGGACATTGTGCCATTGATCACCACTCTCTGCTCTTCCAGTTATTCAGAACAGAAACTCCCAACAACTTCTCACTTTTTCAAACAGTGATCCAGAACAGAAAATCCCAGCAGCCTCTCACTTTTCCAGTTATCCAGAACAGAAAAATCCCAGCAGCTCCTCATGTTTTTCAGTTATCCAGAACAGAAAATCCCAGCAGCCTTTCTCTATTCCAGTTATCCAGAACAGAAACTCCTAACAGCTTCTCACTTTTCCAGTTATCTAGAACAGAAAATCCCAGCAGCCTCTCTACTTTTCCAGTTACCCAGAACAGAAAATCCCAGCAGCCTCTCTACTTTTCCAGTTACCCAGAACAGAAAATCCCAGCAGCTTCTCACTTTGACAGTTATCCAGAATAGAAAATCTCATCAACCTCTCACTTTTTCAGTTATCCAGAACAGAAAATCTCATCAACCTCTCACTTTCTNTTCCAGTTACCCAGAACAGAAAATCCCAGCAGCCTCTCTACTTTTCCAGTTACCCAGAACAGAAAATCCCAGCAGCCTCTCTACTTTTCCAGTTACCCAGAACAGAAAATCCCAGCAGCTTCTCACTTTGACAGTTATCCAGAATAGAAAATCTCATCAACCTCTCACTTTTTCAGTTATCCAGAACAGAAAATCTCATCAACCTCTCACTTTCTCAGTTACTTTTTATGGAAGAACCATGGAGTGACTCCACAGAAGGAGAAAATGGCCTTCAAATACTCATTGCCTGGGAGTCCTTGGATTGACAAGACCAAGCTTAACAAAGCCTTTGTGCAGTTCTTGGAACGTCAGCACAGCTGGAGGTTTGGGAATGCCAGCCAAAGCTGTACTAGGGCACACTCTGTACAGCACTTCGGATTTTCAGACACCAGAATGGTAGCCATGGACCTCTCTGAAAGGAGAGGAAGTCACAGACTCATAGAATCAGTCAGGGTTGGAAGGGACCACAAGGTTGGAGCATGCCTTGTGGGGTGGCTCAGGGCTGTGGGATCCTGTGCCCAGCTCAGCTGGAACTCTCTAGGCAGGTCTCAGTTTAAGGAGCAAGACAGAGCTCTTTCACTCTTTCCAAAGAAGACTCTGCACAGAGGATTGGTTAGGATTGGAAAGTCTAAATGGAAATGGATGTTCACAACTACAGACTGCAGTGCAAAGCACATCAAATACACAAAATCCATAGTATAGCTTGGCCATGCTTCTCCCAAGAACCTCCTTAAGTCAAAGCTTCACACCACCTTCCTCCAAACCAGGCCTTGACCAGAGCACTTCAGCATCTCCCCTTAGACGAGAGACTGAGAGCCCTGGGGGTGTTCAGTCTGGAGAAGACAGAGAGGAGATCTCATCAATATGTATAAATATCTGAGGGGTGGGGATCAAGTGGAGTGGACCAATTTTTTCATGTTGGTCCCCAGCAATAAGACAAAGAGCAATGGATATAAACTGGAACAGAGAAGGTTCCACCTCAACGTGAGGAGAAACTTCTTTAGAGTGAGGGTGACAGAGCCCTGGAGAAGGCTGCCCAGAGAGGTTGTGGAGTCTCCTTCTCTGGAGACTTTCAAACCCCACCTGGATGCATCCCTGTGTGATCTCTGGATGTGGATCCTTGGATGATCCTGCTTTGGCAGGGAGGTTGGACTCGATGCTCTCTGAAGGTCCCTTCCAACCTCTAAGGTTCTGATTTTGTGATCATCTAGTTCCAATCCCCATGCCATGGGCAGGGACACCTCACACTAGATCAGGCTGGCCAGAGCCTCATCCAGCCTGGCCTTTAACACCTCCAGGGATGAGGCTTTCACCACCTCCCTGGGCAACCTGTTCCAGGGTCTCACCACTCTCATGCTGAAGAACTTCTTCCTAACATCCAGTCTGAACCTACCCATTTCCAGCTTTGCTTCATTCCCCCCAGTCCTATCACTACTTGACATCCTAAAAAGTCCCTCCCCAGCTTTCTTGTAGACTCCATTAAGATACTGAAAGTCCATGTATCAAACTGCCTTTCTTCACTCAAGGTGACTGTCACAGAAGGGGCATTACTGTCCTCTTCTGAGCCGTGAGCTGAGCTGCTGTGGGACTCATACATGAAGGCTCAAGGCTCCAGATAGATCACTGGCATCAATGGAAGGTGTAATTGATTTTTGTGGTGGAGTAAAAAGATGCCTCCTGCACCCCTGTGTGTAAAGAAAGATCTATTCATTTAATGAGGTAGGGTTCAGATGCACATAGTCCTGGAGCCACTTTCTCAAAGCCAGGTTGTGCTGCTGCTCTGGATGTTTACCTTCACAGCACCAACAAAAGAGGAGGTGCATTTACTGATGGGGTAAACAGGTAGATTGCTCTCTGAACAAACCAGTTTGGTTAGTCAGCCCAGGTGTTGACAAGAGATGGAAGGAAATCATTAAAAGTGACTGCATGGTAGGTATGATAATTAGCCATGTGGTTGGTACCAAAGAATAGAGGCTTATGTAGAGCCTAGGGAATGTGGAGAGGTAATTCTACCTTTCTAAACAGGAGGCTATCAAGCTGCGCTTCCCTGCCTGGGAAGTAGGTCAAGAGGAAGTGCACTTTCAATTCATATTCATCTCATAATTATTTCACATACTGAAGAGCAGCATCTCTGTCAAGGGGAAGATGCCTCTGTGGCCAGCCTTATGGAAGAGCACTCCTGCACTCCAAGCAGCAGCAGGCATATTTGAGGTGTTGGGCAGCTCTGCCTTCCGCGTGAGCTCTCATTGCGCTGCCGCTCTCAGTCCTGACCGTGCCAAGCTTCACAGTCATTCCAGACATCATCACCAGTGGATCCTGAGTGCTGGAGCCCAGCACGAAATCACACTGCTTTACATTTGTCAGCAAGGCTCAAACCAGTGCTGGTGCTTCTGGTACTAGGACAGCGGTTTGCTTTCACTGGTGCTGCTGCAGAAGCAAGTGGGATCAGAAGCAAGTGAGTCTCCTCTGGAGACTTTCAAGGCCTGTCTGGATCTGTTCCTCTGTGATCGGTGCTAGATTGTGTGGTCCTGCTCTGGCAGGGGGGTTGGACTCGATGATCTCCTTGGGTCCCTTCCAACCCCTAATATCCTGTGAGCCTGTGGTGCTGGCAGAAACATTTGTGTGTATACTAAAAAGGAGACCACAAACAATGTCTCCTTTTTGACTCTTAAGAGAGGGAAGGAGAATACTTTAAGACATATTTCCTGATTTCCCTGTGTGAGAATAATTTAAGTTGGAAAAGACCTCTAGAGGTCATCCAGTCCAACTCTCTACTCAAAGCTACCAACCCCACTTGGCTACAGCCTCCCTTCAGGTAGTTGGAACCAGGTTGGAAAAGACCTCCAGGATCATCATGTTCACAAATAGTTATTTTGCACAAGGAACAGGAAAACAACACAAGTAAGTGGTTGGGAAGAGAGATTTGGACAGCAGGAGTGAGATTTGGACAGGAAAATGGGAATGAAAACTAGAAGTTCTTCCAGGGAAGTTTACTAGATGACTTAAACCCCACAGTTTGATAACTGTGAATGAGGACATCTTTGGTTAGCAGCACCTCTTTAATAAGTGAAGAAGCAAAGACAGCTATTAAACATATGTCAAATAAATAGGGAAGAGAAGAAGGGCAAAGGATGCAGCAGTTATGTAAATCAGAGACTGTGGAAACATAAAGGGAGGAAAAGAATCGAGAGGGAGCAAAAGGAAGCTTTACCTCACAGCTTAAGGACAGTAAAGCATTGTAAAGGATAATAGCAGTAAAGTAATTCCTAACTCCTCATTGCTTGCTAGCAGGAGACAGTGAATGTCTCCAGGCTCAGGAAAGGCAGAAATAGGCAATAGCTCTCCTGTGCTTAAAAAGCAGCAGGATGATGCAGTTTGGTGTCATGGGAATGCAGAAGTGACTTCCAACATTTCTAAGTGACTACGAGCAAGGATTAACAGCAAGCATAAAGAATTAACCCTCCAAACCCAGCATGCTTAGATAGCACCAGGTAAGGAAGAGAGAGTTCTGTGAGCTGCAGAGCCTTCTCTTGCTAACCAGTAGCACATCTAACAGAACAGGGAAACTTTTGAGTCCAGAGGAGAGTTACCTTTGAGAAAGGCAAAGCAAAATTTAATACATGTTTATAAACACCTGAGGGCTGGAGGCCAGGAGTGGGGGGACAGGCTCTGCTCACTGCTCGCTGGGATAGGACAAGGAGCAATGGATGGAAGCTGCAGCACAGGAGGTTCCATCTCAACACAAGGGGAGACTTCTTTACTGTAAGGGTCCTAGCATACTGGCACAAGCTTTCCAGAGAAGTTGTAGAGTCTCCTTCTCTGGAGACTTCCAAGGCCTGTCTGGATGCATTCCTGTGTGACCTGAGCTAGACTGTGCTAGATTGTATGGTCCTGCTCTGCCAGGGGGGTTGGACTCAATGATCTCTTTGGGTTCCTTCCAACCCCTAACATCCTGTGATCCTTTGTGTGTGTGTGATACTATATCCTCTTCTTTCCTCCTTTGCTGACATCCTTCAGCCTGGATTCCACCCATTAGTCAAGAGGAAAAACACTGAGACAAAGTGCATCTAATTGGGTCCTTTCCAAGCCCTGACGTCCTGTGATCCTGTGAAGATAACCTGGCTAACCCTGTCCCACCTTGTTTGAGAGCAGAGGGTGAATGCTGAGAAAGCTTGATACAGGATCTGACTGGAAGAGAAGGAAAGGGACTGTACCACACTGTGGGCGGCATAAAGTGGAGTTTGCATTAGTTTTTCATCTCAGCCCCTGCTGCTTGGCAGCACTGTGCTATGTGACACCTTGTCACACACTGCCCTTTATCAACCTCGGGGACGTGCTCTGCTGCCCAGAATTAGTTGGTGCTGTCACTGGATTTGGCAGAGATGTTGAGTGCTAGAGCTGGAACCATCCACACTTAAGATCAACTTGTTGAATGCTTTAGCCAATATAATTTATTCAGCCCAAAGCTGGCTTAAAATGAGTGCTGCAAAAGACTCTCATAAGCCTGGGGAATAGAGTTTGTGAAAGGTAGCTTGTGATGAGGCCACAAATGGGCCATGAGGCTACAAATATGGCTAAGGGAGCATGCAAGACCCCTTTTTAATAAAAGGCTCATTCTATTTCTTTGTGGAGACAGGGATGGCAAGAGGAGATCATGCAACTTTGTGTGTCACAAAGTAAAGCCAGCCTCAGTTGAACAAGTAAGGATTATAATCAGCACAGTCATATGCCAAGTAGTTTGCACTGATTTGGCATGGAATGATGGATAAAGTTACCTGTCCCAGGTTTCCTATCTAGGCATCTTATTCTAGGCATCTCACCAGGTGAGAGGCCTGGAGCACAGCCCTGTGAGGAGAGGCTGAGGGAGCTGGGGGTGTGCAGCCTGCAGAAGAGGAGGCTCAGGGCAGACTTCATTGCTGTCTGCAGCTACCTGAAGGGAGGCTGTAGCCAGGTGGGGTTGGGCTCTTCTGCCAGGCACCCAGTGACAGAACAAGGGGACACAGCCTCAAGTTGTGCCAGGGAAGGTCTAAGCCGGATGTTAGGAGGAAGTTGTTGTCAGAGAGAGTGATTGGCATTGGAATGGGCTGCCCAGGGAGGTGGTGGAGTTGCCATCCCTGGAGGTGTCCAAGACAAGCCTGGATGGGACACTTAGTGCCATGGTCTAGTTGATTGGACAGGGCTGGGTGTTAGGTTGGACTGGATGAGCCTGGAGGTTGAGTCTATGATTCTATTAATCACTGTGATGCAAGTGAAATGCAGCTTCTGAGCATTAAGAAGCCTACAACTGCAAATGGTTTTAAGGGTCCCAATGGAAGCAGAGCTGAGCCTGAGCTTGTTGTGCAGCATGGCAGTTCTACAGCGCTGACAGGAGCAGGGCTGTGCACTGAAGATTCATTAGCTTAATATCAGCATAACATGAAAAACACTCTGACAGCTGAGAAACCTGTGAAACCCAGAGAGTGCTCAAGAAAAGTGCCTTACAGCTTATGAGAACACTAAAAAATGCCTTCTGAAGGGAAGATGAAAGAGATGCAGCTGTGCTTCTTGAGCAGATTTGATTCAGGCTTAGCAAGCAGCAGAGAGAATTGCTCTCACCAAACCAACTTGGTATTGTTGCTGGAGGAAGCTGGTTTGAGATAGGTTTAAATTAGAAAGGAACACAGGAAGATAACTTGCCAAGAGAGGAGGGAAATTCTCCATCCCTTAGAGCCTCCAATGCAGGATGTGGTAGTGAAACAGCAGTTATTGGATTCAGTACAGCAGCAAAGTGATATAGCATCAGGCATTTGCAGGAGGTAACACTGAATAATTCAGTGATCTCCAAGGACTCATGAGTATCCCTTACTTCTCTTAAGTAGAAAGGGAATTCTCTTAAGTAGTAAGTAGTAAGGGGACACAGTCTCAAGTTGTGCCGGGGGAGGTCCAGGCTGGATGTTAGGAGGAAGTTGTTGGCAGAGAGAGTGATTGGCATTGGAATGGGCTGCCCAGGGAGGTGGTGGAGTCGCCATCCCTGGAGGTGTTCAAGCAAAGCCTGGACGAGGCACTTAGTGCCATGGTCTGGTTGACTGGCTAGGGCTGGGTGCTAGGTTGGACTGGATGATCTTGGAGGTCTCTTCCAACCTGGTTGATTCTATTCTATTCTATCTTGCCTCTGTGCCATCGACGACAACCCTCTGAACTCTGATGTGGAGCCAGTTTTCAATCCATAACTCTCTGCTTCACTCTGACACCAAAGCCATCTGAAGCAATGCATGAAGACATCAAACCTTTTGAGAACAGATGAGAAAGGGTCTGGTTCTTGGTATATAATGGAAGAGTGTGAGCAGCAGCAGGCTTTGCCTGTAAAAATCCAACTCTTTCCATCATTTACCTATGATAACCTCAATTACACACTCCAGTAACCCACTCTGAATTTCTTGTGGTGCAGCTAAGCTCATTCTGTTGAGCTGCATCTCAACCAATAGTCCTGTATAATCAGTAATTGCCCAGTAGGTAGCTGACTGCTTGCAAATCTTCCTCCATTTGCCAAGATCAAGAAAGGGAACTCTTTTGTGCAGAAAATCTCATTTCCTCACAACACAGCCTCATAAAAAGAGCCCACTCCCATGTTCTTAATTGGTGTGTTAGAAGTACAAAGTGTTTGTTCAAGATATCTTGCTACAGAGTTTGGAATTTGCTGTGTGTTTGCTTAGACCACACACTCGCTGGGGTTTACAGGAGTAGAGTTACAGAGTGCAGTGTGCACAGATAGTGCTGGGATAGGCAGTGCTCTGACACTGAAGTCCTAGCTAGGGAACATCCAAAGCTGAGCATGTGAGCCCCTGCAGCCCGAGGTGAGGAGCCAAACCATTCAGCAGAAAGCTGTAACTGATCCAGATCTTGGGTGGCTCCGCTCCAGAGCGGAGTGCGTAATGCACTGGGATTGCTTGGTTACAATCAGTTTATTTTGTTCTGATGGGGAAGGATGGTGCTAACTGTTTCAAATTTGGCTGGAAAATAAATTCAAAGGGAAAAAAAACAAAAGTCTGTATTGAAAGAAAATGTTTTCACACCAGTCACAGAACGTTAGGGGCTGGAAGGGACCTCTACAGAACAGCCTGTCCAACCCCCCCACCCCTGCCAGAGCAGGACCACAGAGCGCAAGCCACACAGGAACACACCCAGGCAGGTTTTGAATGTCTCCAGAGAAGAAGATTCCACAGCCTCTTTGGGCAGCCTGCTCCTAGCCTCCAGCACCCACACCAGTGCTCCATCACCCTCACATTGAAAAGGAAGAGAGGGAGAAGGAGGAAGAGAGAGGGGGAGGAAGAGAGAGGGGGAGGAAGAGAGAGGGGGAGGAAGAGAGAGGGGGAGGAACCGAAAGGAGNAGGGGGAGGAAGAGAGAGGGGGAGGAAGAGAGAGGGGGAGGAAGAGAGAGGGGGAGGAAGAGAGAGGGGGAGGAAGAGAGAGGGGGAGGAAGAGAGAGGGGGAGGAAGAGAGAGGGGGAGGAAGAGAGAGAAACCTAAACCCAAAAAAACCAACAACAAAAATATCCAACCCAAGCTAATCCAACAATATTTTAAGTGCTCAGGAACATAAACCACCAGGCCAACCAAAACCAAAAGACAGAGCTGTTTCAAGATGAAAAGATGAAACAGGTAATCCTCAAACACTCAGGTGCAAAACTGTCACAGATCTTGATCATTTTGGTCACTTTCTGCCATGCAGTTTTCAACTATCTTTTTTTTTTTTTTCCAAGGGAAAATGATTTGGGATCAAAATTCTCCTCTGACTAAAACTTCCAGCTAAGCTGTTTTATTGCTGCAAATAAAGGTTAAAAATGCCTGTTCAGTGTTTTATCATCAGCTCTTTCAGAGCACACTGAACTGCCTGGGGATCAACAAAACTCTAAAACAACCCCCACACTTTCCTGTGAAATATGCATTGGGCACAGTTGTCAAACTGGCAATAGCAAGACTGGCAATATGTTGGGAGAGATGGAGGAGTGGGGTTTATTCCCCAAAAAAGGCCATAAAATCATTCCAGACTCAAGCTTTAAACCTGGAGAGAGGATGAAATAACTACCCTGCTTTAACTGCTATGTAATGAACCCAAGCTGTGCATATCTCCAGCACTGCTCAATGATGTTTAAGCATTCAGTGGCTTCATCATTGTAATAGAAAATAGAGAATCACAGTTTGAATAGGAGCTGCCCAGGAGAATATGCATTCATTTAGGTCATGACTCAACAATATGGTTCAGAAAGCATAGTTCAGCAGTTGGAAACACATGGCAAATGGCTTAGGAAGTTGTTGGCAGAGAGAGTGATTGGCATTGGAATGGGCTGCCCAGGGAGGTGGTGGAGTCACTGACCCTGGAGGTGTTCAAGAGAAGACTGAATGAGGCACTTAGTGCCATGGTCTGGTTGATTGGAGTCAGAGCTGGGTGCTAGGTTGGACTGGATGATCTTGGAGGTCTCTTCCAACCTGGTTGATTCTATGATACATAAGCTGGAGTTAATGCTAAGGCTCCATAAGTGTAGTTAGAATTTTCCTGTTTTCACATTCCTACTTTGCCAAGTTCTGATTGTTTAAACTGTTTAATGTTGTGTTTATAAATACTCTTTGTGCAACTACTTCCTGTCGACCCAAAATCCCAAGAATCTCAGGGAATCTCCCCTAATTAAAAAAAAACATTAATAATACAAATGTAATCTCCATATCAAAATTAATATTCATAATTCATAAGTGGTTGTTAATTTCCACAACACAGATATATTCTAGGAAGACCAAACCAACTACTGGTCAGTTGCATCGAGCTGTGGAATCTGGTGCAAATATAGTGGACACTCATTCCAACAGGGATTTTAGTCAGTGTTCAGCTATTAAATGGTATTCTGGCAAAAACTCAAGTGCTTAGTCTTTTATGTTTTGTGGTCAGATGATGTCAGCCTCTGTGGACCACTTGGGTCCACAGAATGAAGAATTCAGGGCTTGCTATCTTCCCTGTCCCTGGGAAGAGTCAGGCCACTGCAATGCAACTAAAATCCCTGCTGTGGGTCAGAGCTTTTCCAGCTACAGTTAGGATAGGAGATGGTTCCTGCTGCAAACAGACTGTAAGTGCTTTTTCAATGTGCATTCAGTTCCTTGGAGCACATCTAGAAAGGCAGAGGAGAAGAGAGAAAGCACTTCTGACATCAGCTGTAGAGCTGCCCATTGACTGAACAGGCAGCCCCCTTGGGACTGCCCAGTGATTGCAGGCTGCTCTCGGGAGAGAACTGACTAAGAAATCATTGCATTGTGCAAAGGACATCTCCACGTGAAAGACATTATTGCAGCTGCCTGGGAAATGCACAGAAAGGACCTTCCTGGCAATTCTTTTCCTTTGGGAATTCAGGATCCCACAGAGAGACCATAATGAAATGTAACAGTAGTGTCCAGTACAAAAGGTTTTCCCTCCATTCGCTTTTTTTTCCTCTCCACAGAACCCCCATAAGCAATTTCTGTTATCCCAGGACACCTTGCAAACATGCCTGAAAGTCCTCAAGTGATGCCACCCCAGCACAATTCCCCCCCCATCACCCCTACATACCACAATCATCTTTAGCAGCAGTTCTCAGTCAGCGTGCTCTTATGTCTTGGCACTAAGGAGGCAGAAAGAGCAGAGCCTTCCCGGGTCAGTGTTTTGAAGGTCTCCCAGCTGCAATGATTTAACACTCTACCTTCAGAATCCCTTCATCAAGGCCAATGATTGCCTGTGGAACCCCTCATGATAGGGGCATGGTTGCCAGTGCCTCATTTACCTAATGGCGCCCCCAGGCCTGCCCCTCCTGTGCACACTTCTGCCCCTGCCTCCGGGGTTATTCATCTCCTCTTACTCACATCTCCCCACCTTTACCAGGCTGCCATGTATTTTGAGTGCTGTGATGGGTTAGAGAGGATCCCTCCCCCAGCAGAGGAAATTCACTACCACTCAGAATTTTGGAAAGTTGAAATAGAAATGCAAGTGTGTTTTTTATAAGAGCATAAGGAGAATAAACTACTACTGAATATAATAACCTTAAAGAAGATGGAGATGGGGATGGGGTCAAGCGGCGGTGAAGCAGCAAAGTAGCAGCCAAAACAGCAGCAGGGGAATCAGAGAATCATAGAATCAAACAGGTTGGAAGAGACCTCCAAGATCATCCAGTCCAACCTAGCACCCAGCCCTGTCCAGTCAATCAGACCATGGCACTAAGTGCCTCATTCAGGCTTTGCTTCAACACCTCCAGGGACAGTGACTCCACCACCTCCCTGGGCAGCCCATTCCAATGCCAATCACTCTCTCTGGCAACAACTTCCTCCTAACATCCAGCCTAGACCTGCCCTGGCACAACTTGAGGCTGTGTCCCCTTGTTCTGTTGCTGCTTGCCTGGCAGAAGAGACCAACCCCACCTGGCTACAGCCTCCCCTCAGGGAGTTGTAGACAGCAATGAGGTCTGCCCTGAGCCTCCTCTTCTCCAGGCTAAACAACCCCAGCTCCTTCAGCTTCTCCTGAGGGAGAGGGATATCGAGCCTATACTTCCTGTGGCACAACTTGAGACTGTGTTTCTTTCTTCTGTTGCTGCTTGTCTGGCAGAAGAGACCAACCCCACCTGGCTACAGCCTCCCCTCAGGGAGTTGTAGACAGCAATGAGGTCTGCCCTGAGCCTCCTCTTCTGCAGGCTAAACAACCCCAGCTCCCTTTTTCATAGAGGGGCTGCTGGTGTGGAAGAGTTCCACTGTCCTCCAGGTTATGGGCTGAGGTGCTGAATGTAGATCGTTGCCTTTCCTCCCAGCCTCTCTGGGGTTAGCTGGAGATGCAAATGTTGTTGCTGCTTCACACCTCAGATACTTAGAAATGCTTATCACACCAAGAGAAGTTTTACATCAGCAGGTTAAGAACCTATAGGAAAAGCAGCCAATACCTGTGGTGTTCTTTATTAGCAAGCCACAGCCATTACATATAACTAACTCAGAGCCTGGAGTGTGAATTTTGTAGGAGTTATAAAGTGATGATTAATCCCTAAATGAAGATTCCTCCCCTGTCTTTAAACTCAGGGATTGTTCTCCCTATCATCAGAGGAAAGAGCTTTGCTAAATTACATTTGCCAAACCTTACTGGCAAATACGCTGGCTTGTTAAAGACAAAAGCTGTTGTGTTATTAATGCATCAAAATTAATGATGCCAGTATAACTGGTTATCTTTGGCACAAGCACAGAGCTTGAGGGACCAGACATGGCACTGCCCTATTTGTTACCATGGTAGAAAATTATGAAAGAAGTGCAGATCTGGACTTGCATAACTCGAAAGCACTTCTAAGCAGACTGTAAATTTCCAGTTCAGGAGGAAAAGAAATATTCCTTTCTCAAAAGCTATCATTGAGGACCCAGAAGGAATCTGAGCCACTTGCAGGGGGGGAAAGGTGCACTTTAAAGAGCTATGAGCAGTGTTGTACCTACTAATGGATTTTCACAGACCTCTCTAGAAAATTCATTTGATGTACACTTATTGTGGTACAAGGTGGGAAGAGGAATCTTGACACCAGTTTGATATTTTTATCTGGGAGTTCTCTGGCCACATCTTTTGTAGTTGGGGCTGAAGATGCAAACAAACTGGTGAGCAGCTTCTGTGAGACTGTGATAATCCATTCAGTCTGGATAAGACACAACAACTCCTTCCTGCTTCACTTGAAACCAGAGCTTGGTCAAATGTGCGAGTTTGAGCCTAGCTGGGATGTTTTAGTGAGAGGAATTAGATGCTAGGCTGTGTAAAGGAAACAATGGTGATGGCTACTTCACTCATAGGCTTGCTGAGATGTATGAGAACAAGAACACAAACATAGATAACAGAGTTGCTCTCTGGCTTCTGGCTGCCTCCCTTCTCTCCCTAACTTACTGTCTAACTAATCCATTTGCTTCCTAACCCCCTGCCTGATTCTCCAAACTCACCTTGAGTGTAAGGCAAAGTCTGGGATAAGGTAGAGGGGTGGAAAGGAGATGGAAGGGTGGTTGGGAGCCCCTCCTGGGGACTCTGGTTTCTGGGAGGGCTGTTGTGTTTCTGTATTACCTTTTTAACTTGTCTATTTCTGTCTATAGCTGTATAGATTGTAACCATCTGCTTACATCTTGTGCTAAGCCATAAATATAAAGCTTCAATCTTTAATTTCCAGTGGCTGAGTCTAGTCTGGGTGACTTTCTTAAGGTGAGGGGGGCAGGCAACACCCAAACCATCACATCCTTATTTTGGCTGTTAACTATGCAGTTAGCTTCAGAACTGCCTCTAAGTGCTGCTTTGAATGTGTGCAGGGTTAACAAACGACACAGGAGATATAAGAGGCAGGTTTTTTCCTAGTTCACCAGAATAAAAATCACCTATTTTAACAATCCTGTGGATGCAAGGCTGTAGAAGCCCTACCAGGAGCATCATTGACATGAAAGAATCTCACCAAAATACTCAGCAAGAGGCAGGTAACACCCAAGCCATCACATCCTTATTTTGGCTGTTAACTATGCAGTTAGCTTAGGAACTGCCCCTAAGTGCTGCTTTGAATGTGTGCAGGGTTAACAAACGACAATAGAGATACAGAGGCAGTTTTTTCTAGTTCACCAGAATAAAAAGCACCTATTTTAACAGTCCTGTGGATGCAAGGCTGTAGAAGCCCTACCAGGAGCATCATTGACACATAAGAATCTCACCAAAATACTCAGCAAGGTTTTGTGCCTCCTGGTGACAAAGAAACTTTTTCAGAACGATCTGCAGAGCTGAGCTCAGTGCAGTAGCTGAAGCACAAGTACAGAGTGTGCCAAGCAGAGTGATCTTTGCGTGTGCCAGCTGTAAGTAAGCTGTGATTTATGTGTGTAAATGCCTCTGAGCATACATGCATGGCAGCTCAGCCCCCACTTAACAGCAACTTGAATTCTGAGCTGCATTTCACAGGGTTGTTCTTTCATATTAGAACAGGCTCTGCTGCTGGAAAGATACAGAATGGAACTTTACAAGAAGCTGAGGAGATAAAAGCTGTAGCTCAGCGTTATTGAGGTGCTGGAGCGCGTGCAGAGAAGGGTGACGAGGCTGGGGAGAGGTCTGGCACACATGGCCTATGAGGAGTGGCTGAGGGAGCTGGGCTTGTTTAGTCTGGAGAAGAAGAGGCTGAGAGGGAACCTTATTGTCCTCTACAACTACCTAAAAGGAGGTTATAGTGAGGCTGAAGCTGGTCTCTTCTCCTGAATTACTAATGAGACCCTGGAATGAGTTGCCCATGGAGGTGGTTGAGCCCCATACCTGGAGGTGTTTAAGGCCACGCTGGATGGGGCTCTGGGCAGCCTGATATAGGGTAGGGTGTCCCTACCCATGGCAGGGGGATTGGAACTAGATGATCCTTGTGGTCCCATCCAACCCTGACTGATTCTGTGATAGGACAAGAGGAAATGGCCTCAGGTTGCACCAGGGGAGGTTTAGGTTGGATACTGGGAGGAAGTTCCTTACCTAGCAGGTGGTCAAGCACTGGGACAGGGTGCCCAGGGAGTCACCATTCCTGAAGGTGTTTAAGAAAAGAGTGGATGTGGCACTTAAGGCTATGGTCTGGTGATGAAGGATGCTGGGATGAAGGTTGGACTGGATGATCCTGGTGGTCCTTTCCACAGCGATTCATAGTGATGAGATGATGTGCTGAGGGATTTGGTTTAGTCAAGGACTTGTCAGTGTGAAACTAATGATTGGACTCGATGGTCTTGAAGTTCTTTTCCAACCTAAGGAATTCTGTGATTCTGTGCATGGCAGCTCAGCCTCCAGTTGACAGCAACCTGAATTCTGAGTTGCATTTCACAGGGTTGTTCTTTCATATTAGAACAGGTTCTGCTACTGGAAAGCTGCAGAGTGGAACTTTACAAGAAGCTGAAGAGATAAAAGCTGTAGCTCAGTAACAAATGGAAGTGAGCAGTGAGTCATCTGCTAAGTTTTGAGGGCAGATGGTTGCCTGAGAAATTCCAAACCATTCTTTGAACACCACAAAAGTCTCTCTAATCTGTGACCCTAACGAGGGGGTTGTTAAAACCCCAAACCTGGAAAGGAGGACGGTTCACTTTCTCAGTACTTAGCTTCCAAATACAGCTGCTAAGACTAATTGTAAGCTTCTAACCTGCACCCAGTGCCAGCAGTTAGACATCCTGTGCAAAAACCAAGTGCTGAAAGGAGCAAACGCTGTGTGTGGAGCCAAAGACAACTCAGTGTGGATGGCAAAGAAGCTTCTTTAAGGATTCTTTAGGGGCAAGAAAAACTGGACAGAGAAAATGGACTTGAATAGTGCAGTGACTCAGGGTGCTTGGTGTGCTTCTGTACGTTTTAGCCCAGTGATAGATGCTGTTTCAAGCCACAAGGAAGACATGTGGGTTTATCTGGTAGTGAGTAAAGCGTTACAAAGCTCTTAGTGGCTGTGCCGCCTTACCATCACAGCACGTTCAATCCATAAAAGCTGTTCCACTTGTGTGTCATCAGTTCTAATTGGCCCTCTTCATTCTTTTGTGGGATTGTATGGTACAGCTCTGAGAGGCCCACAATTATTTTCTCTCTCTGCAGTTGTAGCTGAATACGACTTAGAATTATGCCAATTATTCTGCTAATCTCCTTCCTGACTTGATCAAATTATCTCAGAAAGTAACTACGGTCATCTCCCTGCAAAAGTGAAACTACCAGCAAGAGAGGATGCTTTGCATAACTCTGAGGGTTACACCTTGTAGCTATGGTGACCTAAAAGTCCAGAGCAAATGTTCCTGCTATGAGTCTTGTGCTCTCTTGCACTCTTGCTTGCATAAGGCCCTGTTCTGAGCTAATTCAGCTCATTAAGACAAGCTACATTTAAAACAAAACAAAGCAGAACATTTCCTCCAGCTGCAATGAACTGAATTGTTTGTGAGAAGGGTTTGGCAAATGGCAGCAGAAGGGCAAGGTGAGAAGTGCCTCTGGGAGCAGGAGATAAGGAGGGAGCAAAGGAACATAGGCTGAAGCAGAGCAGGACATCCCCCCTTTGGGAGCGGCAGGTGATTAGATCATCCTGGTGTCCAATCTTTCTGGGTCTAGTCATTGCCTTAGACTGGGGGTGTCGTGACAAAGCCTTCATTGCTGTTGTCATTACCCTTATGACACAGAGGAAACATGACTTGTTTAGCATAATTCCCTTCATGTAAACAGTGAGTAGCACAGACAATGACTTCTCAACTGCTTCTAACTGTCTGATGGGAGTGCTGGGCTGGGAAATGATTGTGATGGTGACTCTGGAAATAGCTACAAAGAGCAAGATGTAATCCTCCTGTGAAATATACACTGAGGGAGCCAGAGGAAAAGGACTGCTTGTCTCAATATATGTCACCCTCCCAAGGTCAGTTAGCTAAGGTCAGCGCAGCAACATGTGATGGTGTGCTTCTGCCAGAGAGGTGAGAGGACTCCAACCAGGGTGTAAAAGCTGCTAACCATGCAGTAGAAGCTGTACTTCCACTGGAGGCTTTGCTACTGTAACATCACCAACATCTTTAGAGTACAGTGTATGAAGCACAGGCCCAGAGTGATCTTGGGCTTTGTGAAAGGCAGCCAAAGTGTGGAATGGTTCCTCCAAAGACAAGCTACTGCTTCAAAATGTGGCTCCAGAGCCAAAACTTCGAGCAGTTTGTGAGTGACCCACAGCTCTCTCTTATTGCCAGGCAAAGTCATGGAACAGGTTGTCTTGAGTGCCATCACAAAGCACCTATAGGATGCCCAAGAGATCAGGCCCAGCCACCATGGGTTTAGGAAAGGCAGGTCCTGCCTGACCAACCTGATCTCCTTTTATGATTAGGTTACCTGCCTGGTGAATGTATAGCAGGAGGATGTGGATGTAGTCTGCCTGGACTTCAGCAAAGCCTCTGACACCTTCTGCCACAGCAAGCTCCTGGCAAAGCTGGCAGCTCGTGGCTTGGCAAGCCCTGTGAGGAGAGGCTGAAGGAGCTGGGGGTGTGTAGCCTGCAGAAGAGAAGGCTCAGGACAGACCTCATTGCTGTCTACAACTACCTGAAGGGAGGCTGTAGCCAGGTGGGGTTGGGCTCTTCTGCCAGGCAAGCAGCAACAGAACAAGGGGACACAGTCTCAAGTTGTGCTGGGGGAGGTCTAGGCTGGATGTTAGGAGGAAGTTGTTGTCAGAGAGAGTGATTGGCATTGGAATGGGCTGCCCATGGAGGTGGTGGAGTCACCATCCCTGGAGGTGTTCAAGCAAAGCCTGGATGAGGCACTTAGTGCCATGGTCTGGTTGACTGGACAGGGCTGGGTGCTAGGTTGGACTGGATGAGCTTGGAGGTCTCTTCCAACCTAGTTGATTCTATGATTCTATGACAAGGCCACTCCTCTTCACTCTGTGAAAAGAGCTGCTGCCCAGTCCCTCTGCTAAAAGATCAGCCCAGTGCTTTCCTCTGGTGACTTCTTATTCATGTTGGGAGTTTGTTTTCTCATTTGCCCTTTTGGAAAGCAGGTTCCAAACACTAAATAAGATTGATGGGAATGATCCTGTAGCATTAGACAAACACTTAGCATAGCTGAGAATTGCTAGTTAAAGGAAGACTGGTGGAAAATTAGACCCAGACATTCAGTCAGCAACTTTGAACCCTGCAGAAACAAAGAACCTTTACGAGCTAACTTTATAATGAGAAGCTATAGTACAGAGTGGCAGAAATTAAAGGGAGGCCCAAATCCCCTTAGTACCAATTGTGTTTTTCAGAGATCTCCTGGGCAGACATTGCTGTGAGAGACCTTTGCAAATGGGTGTAGCAAATGAGGCCTTCCTAGGAGACCGTACTGGGGAAGCAAATGCCTCTGGGCCAGAACAGAAATGGGAGGAGATTAAAGTGGAACAACTATTTCTCTGACAATGGAGTGCCCAGATGCTGCAAATACAGTCTGCTTCTGAAATGCATTCACATTCCACCACCAAACAGGGATGTTGCTGTGGTGGGAAACAAGGTTTTGCACGAAACAAAGTCACTTATGATTCCTTTGGCATTGTGCCTGGGGTTTACCCTGTAGTTTTGCTCTTCAGGATGGCCAAGTGGCAAAAGAAGTCAGAACCACTGATGCCTTGGATTTCAAGTGAGGTTCATTCAATATATGCTTCGTATTTGAGCCAGATTCTTACATGGGCGTAGCCAAAGCGCTGTGTCCAAATGAGGTCTTGAATGGTTGGTGAGGAATGGAAGAGTTAAGGAAAAAGAGAAAGAAAAAACAACCCCAAAACCTTGGACCATGTAGAGCAGAGTAGGCACAGGCTTGTTTTGTGTTTGGAGCTGTGTTTGGATGTGGTGGAGCATCGCATTGTGGTCGTGCTGGTCGTTAACTGGCCAGGGCTCAGAGAAGCTCCTGGTTTCAGTTGTGCATTGAAACACTTTCACATACCAAGCACAAAGTGATGGAGGAGTTCATCCCTACAGTCGCTTCTGATCACACTCTTCTGATTTCTGCCTCCCTCAGCAGAGCTTGCTGTTGCTGAAGCAGCTTGGATGGATTGCCAGTGTGTTACACAGTGGTCCTGTGAAGATGGTTTTGTGCTACCTTTCTCTGCACTCACTACAGCCTTATTTCCTGAAGAGAACCCCAAGTGTAAATGTCAGCCTAACCTTTTTTTATGCTTTTCACCATATCCTGTTCAGGCAGCCTGCTTGATGCTAATGCTGACATGATCAGAGAAGATGAGTGACAGCAGCTACTTTCTGCCTATTATTACTATGATTATCATGACCATTGACTCCTAATCCTTATTTATCCCTAGCTGAGAGGAAGATAAATATTTAATTAAATCATTACAGGTTTTTTCTCCTCAGTTCTTGTGACCCTAGCACCAAATCATAGAATCACAGTGTGACCCTAGCACCAAATCATAGAAACACAGAATCAGTCAGGGCTGGAAGGGATCACAAGAATCATCTAGTTTCAACCACTCTGCCATGGGCACAAACATCCTACCCTAGATCAGGCTGGCCACAGCCTCATCCAACCTGGCTTTAAACACCTCCAAGGATGGATGGGGCCTCAACCACCTCCCTGGGCAACCCATTGCAGGCTCTCACCACTCTCATGCTGAACAACTTCCTCCTCACAGCCAGACTGAATCTCCCCACCTCCAGCTCGGCTCCATTCCCCCATGTCCTGTCACTCCCTGATATCGTGAAAGTCCTTTCCTAGCTTTTTTGTAGGCCCCCTTCAGATCCTGGAAGGCCACAAGAAGGTCACCTGGAAGCCTTCTCTTCTGTGGGCTGAACAGCCCCAACTCTTTCAGTCTGTCCTCATAGCAGAGCTGCTGCAGCCCTCTGAGCATCCTTGTGGCCCTTCTCTGGACACACTCCATATAGTCTTGCTGTCCCTGGGCCTTTCAAAGATATTTTGCCTTATTACCCATCTTCTGAAAAAAAATACTGCCTCAAAGGACCCTGCTTCCACCTTCCATCTAAAAGTCCCTCAGTGAGCTTCACCTATTGCATTTGAAGTCTTTCCTCTACTTCCCTGCTCTTCCTGCCTCAATTTTGTACATCTTCCTAACACCTCAAGCCTGCAGCAAATGAGTAGAGAATGTGAATTTCCTTCTGCTCACAGGTATCAACATGTTGGTGTTGATCGTGTATGTAACACAGGTGCCTTGGGCAAAAGGCAGACTGAATGCTGCTTGGTAACAGATGGAATATTCCCACAGTTTTGGGCTAACAGAATATTACCTATAACATGACCAAGAGGAGTCACAGAGTCCTACCTGCCCTTCGCAATGAAAGCCTTCAAAGGACAAAGATCTTTTCATCCATAGATTGTGATCAGTAAATCACAGCCTTTTCTTAGCCTGGACAGTTTGCTGCTTCTAAGACAAACTTCCCACAAGTGTTGCTCTCATTTCTGCTGAATCAACCTTATAATTACACCCACTGAGCTGGTGATAAGGAATGAAGAAGCACTTTGTCATGTGCAGAGTGCAAATGCATGGTGTGTGTGGAAATGTCTGCTGTAGCTGAAGGAGCTACTCAGCTAGGGACTGTCACTTACTGCTCTGAGAGGCCAGAAATACTGCTAGCCACAGTGTCCTCTGTCTGAGGGATGGCCACGGGGAACAGTGCTCTTCCAGACTGCTCCAACCAGATCTGCAGCAGCAGGTACTCGCAATGGACTTCTGAAGTAGCTTCATCAAGTCCAGGGTCAGGCATGGTTAACTGTACGAGGCTCATTCTAAAGCTCAGTGCTACCTGCTCTTGCATAACTCCTTTGAAGTTTACTTGGCTGAACTTTACTTTTCATAGGTCATTTGATAATATGTAAAACAGAAGTCAAAAGAAAAGCACAAAATGAAAAAAGAGGAATATAAAAATGATGTTAGGCAGACCAACAACAGACAGGCTGGGCTCTGAGCTGAGAAATTTGTTCTCATCAGATAGGAAAAAACAGGGAGGGGAACAAAGGAAGGAAAAAAACTGCTTTTGGATCAGAGTGAAGAGGAATGTGCTGTTATCATCTGCAGCCACAGAGCAGGGCATCTTTCTGTTTTTCAGCTATTCTTTGCTCTTGGCAGCTATGGGGACACCTTTCCCTGCATCTGGCCAAGCATCTGAGTCAGTTGCTCCCACAGGGGAAATTATGTCCCTGTCTGTAGCATGACCAAGGCAAGAGGAAGCCTCACCCTGGCAGCCAACACCTGAGCTCACCACCACACTGTCTCACGGCCAAATCCTCAGTCCCTCTCCCCACCTGGGTATCTGTCACTGCTGCTGCTCAGAAAAATGAACGCTGTAAGACTGACCTAGTTCAGTAACTCAGGGTGATGCCTGAAGCCTTGTGGCTGAAGATAGCACACAGGGGGTTGGGAATGAATTCTGATTCAGCCACTCAGCCCGACAGGGCAAACCAAAAGCTAACCTAATTAGTAGCCACCAAAGCCTGTTGCCATCTGCTCCGGCATTGCCTGTCTGAGCCCAGCGCTGAGTTGAATCTCTGGATGAAGATGCAGATCTCCAGGATGCTTGCAGCACTGTCCACATCAGAGCTCACTTCAGTTATCTCTCTCTCTCTCTCTTTATTTTCTCATGGTCTCAGCAGAATAATCAAGCAATAGATTAGCTCAGACATGAAACACACCTCTCACTATACCGGCACAGGCTGGGATGGAATGGGGAGCACTATCTTCTCTGCTTTCTGTGGACAGAAGCCTCCAGGGCTATCAGCTGTCTGTATCTGTTCCTTCTGTTTGGCTTGCTGGCATGCGGGATTGTCATCCTGCAGACCACACCCTGCCCTAGCTCTCTTCTGAGCCTGCTCTCCAATTTTTCATTTTCTTTTTTCCTTTTTCTTTTTCTTATCCTTTTCCTTTTTATTTTTCTTTTTTCCCCCTTTTTCTCTTTCTTTTTTGCTTTTTCTATTTTTTTCTATTTTTTCTTTTTCTTTTTCTTTTTCCTTTTCCTTCTTCCTTTTCCTTCTTTCTTCTTTTTCTCTTTTTCTTTTTCTTAGTCTTTTCCTTTTTCTTTTTCTTTTTTTTGATTTACCTTTTTCTTTTTTCTCTTTTTCTATTTTTATTTTCTATCTTTTTATTTTCATTTTCCTTTTTCTTTTTTTTCTTTTTCTTTTTCCTTTTTCTTCTTCTTTCTTATTTTTCTCTTTTTTTCTTCTTTGTTTCTCTTTTTCTTTTCCTTTTCCTTTTTTTGGCCTTTCCTTTTCCTTTTTCTCATTTTTTCTTTTCCTTTTTCTTTTCATTTTTATTTTCCTTTTTCTTTTTCTATCTTTTTCTATTTTTTTCTTTTTATATTTTTTCTTTTTCTTGTTCTCTTTTTCTTTTCATTTTCATTTTCTTTTTTCTTTTTTGCTTTTCCTTTTTCTTTTCCTTTTTCTTTTTCTTTTCCTTTTCATTTTCCTTTTCTTTTTTCTTTTTGCTTTTCCTTTTTCCTTTTCTTTTTCTATTTTTTTCTTTTTCTATTTTTTATTTTCCTTTTTCTTTTTCTTGTTTTCTCTTTTCCTTTTCCTTTTCCTTTTCCTTTTCATTTTCATTTTCTTTTTTCTTTTTGCTTTTCCTTTTTCCTTTTCTTTTTCTATTTTTTTCTTTTTCTATTTTCCTTTTTCTTTTTCTTGTTTTCTCTTTTTCTTTTTCTTTTCCTTTTCCTTTTCCTTTTTCTTTTTCTTTCCCCAGGGTGATGAAGATATTGCCTCCTCTGTTGGCTGGTTTCTTTCGGTAAGTCTGTATCTCGTTTCCCCAGGATGTGTTGTTACACCTGAACCCGAGTGTGTGCTCCCTCAAGCTGAGCTGCAGGCTGGCCCCTCGGCCGAGGAGGAGGCAAAAGGGGCTGGTGCCGTGTGGGTGGACTTTGCCCATCCCTCTCCCGACCTGAACAGGCCAGCACTATTTCACAAATGCTAAAGCTACTCACAATAGTTTGAAACGGTTGAGCTGCTGAGCCAGCTGAACAGCAAACACCAGAGGGGAAACCACATTTCGTGAGCGCTTCAGATTCCTTCAGACTGTACGTGGAGTCATTAAAAGCAAAGTAAAAGCCCTTTGACACAGCTCCCTTGGGCAGGTTTTTTCACAGCCACATGCCAAACACGGGGGGCTGGCTGAGGAATGGTCCAGAATCAGCTCCCAAGAATCTAGCGCAGGTAGATGGAGCACAAAGCTGATTCTGATGGAAGACAACAGCAGCATGCTGCATTTGCTTGTACCACAACCCTTTTCTGACAGCCAAGGTGTCACCTTGGGCAAAAGTGGGAAGAAAACACCTGGAGCCCTTGTGTAATGAAGGAATATATTTTATAGCATTTCTACCTGTACCCCTTTTTCCTTATTCCTTATGTCTGAGTTAAGCGGGACACAGATTGGGAATCTCAGTGTCTTCTGATCATAGAATCAACCTGGCTGGAAGAGACCTCCAAGATCATCCAGTCCAACCTATCATCCAGACCTGTCCAAGAACTAGATCTTCAGCTACCATGACCAGTCAAGAAATATCCAAGAATCAAAACAGTTATCCCACAGCAATGAAATGGATGAAATCTTAGCTAAAGGAGCTGCTATTGCTGTCCCCAGACAGACTTGTGAAGACAGGGTACTTCATTGTTCCTTAGACATATTCCCTTGCATATCCCCTGAGCAAGTTATATCACAATGATCTGAGTTAAGTTAGTCAGTAATGCAGGTTTCCTGGCCCAGGCAGTCTTGATCAAGTGATTACTTGGAGTGGTAGCATTGAGGCAGCAATGATAATTGACAGTGGTGACAAAAATGAGCCTCCCCTCTTTATTTCCAGTCAGCAAAATGTGTGTGGCCATGGCCTGAAACCACACAGGGACAGGCAGGAATGTTTCATCTTGAATAAGCTAAAAAGAGGTGGAAACCTGAAGCAGAGCAGTTGCATCAAGAACCTGCATGGTCATTCTGAGTCAGAATTTCTGTCTAATATCATTTAGCTCATTTGGCTTTGGGGTTTGCTTCCTACTCCTGCACAGCTGAGCACGGCTCCAGCTCCACCAAGAAAGAGCTGCACACACAGCTGAGTGCATCAAAACCTGTAGCGCTGAAGCTACATTCAGCAGAGAAGGAATTGTGTTTGTTCTCTTATCAGCAGCTTCAACTCCTGTTCTTTTTTACAGTGTATGAAGTAACAGAGCAGTTTCTGGCAACTAAACAAAACAACCTGTAAGAATTTCTTTAGAAGTAGTGGAGATTAAGAATTTAAGCAGGAGAAGCACAGATGAAACCACAGAACCAACTGCTGCTGCATGGCAATGCAGCCATCCAAACAGACTCTCAGTTTTCCTTCCTGCTTCTGTCACTTTCCATTTGTGTGTCCTTGGATACATCAGTGGTCATTTATCCCTCTTTGCCTTAACCTAGTATCAATAAAATGGGCACCAAAACACCTCTTGCTCCATTGATGATCTGGACCAGGGGACTGAGTCCAGCATCAGTAAGTTTGCAGATGACACCAAGCTAGGAGCAGGTGTGGAGCTGTTGGAGGGTAGGAGAGAGCTGCAGAGGGACCCTGACTGGCTGGATGGGTGGGCAGAGGCTGATGGGATAAGATCGAACAAGGCTAAGTGCAGGGATCTGCACTTTGGCCACAACAACCCCAAGCAGCACTACAGGATGGGGACAGAGTGGCTGAGAGCAGCCAGACAGAAAGGGACCTGGGGTTGTCGGTAGATAGTAGCTGAAGATGAGCCAGAAGTGTGCCCAGGTGGCCAAGACAGCCAATGGCATCCTGGCCTGGATCAGGAACAGTGTGGCCAGCAGGACAAGGGAGGTTATTCTGCCCCTGGACTCAGCACTGATCAGGCCACACCTTGAGTGCTGTGTCCAGTTCTGGGCTCCTCAATTCAAGAGAGATGTTGAGGTGCTGGAAGGTGTCCAGAGAAGGGCAACAAAGCTGGTGAGGGGCCTGGAGCACAGCCCTGTGAGGAGAGGCTGAGGGAGCTGGGGGTGTGCAGCCTGCAGAAGAGGAGGCTCAGGNGGTGCTAGGCTGGACTGGATGATCTTGGAGGCTTCTTCCAACCTGGTTTATTCTATGATAATACATCATGCTTGGAGAACCTGGCATAGTAGAACTTGGCTCTCATACAAGTCCTGTGAGAGTACAAAGTTATCACTGTGCTGCTGCTTCCTTCAGAAACATTCCTTCAGTAAAATACAGGCTACAGAAGAATGCTTGGCTGCCTTTGGCTCCTGTTAGACTCTTAGGAGCAGTTATTTTTCCCTCAGAACTACGGTCAGTGGTGAATTTGGGTCTTGCTTTTTGTTTTTAAGGCCCTACAATACCATGTGGAGTTGCATGAGTGCAAGGAGGAAACTCCTGCAAATGTGCATAAATATGCAAACATTAAAAACCTTTAAAAAAGGATAAAATAAACGAAAGCCCAAGAAAAAGAGCTTGAACAACTCACCAAGCAGCACATCAGCTCATTTTCTCCTTCTCATTTCTCTAAACCTGCTGACAGGATTCCCCCAGAATTTCCAGCGCTCGCTGAACCTTGACCCAAGCAACTTTCATGAGCAGTTTCTTCCCCAGGGGTTATTTTGGATAGAAAGTTCTAAGATCCTGAGTGTGATGATTTTCAGAGCTGTAATTATAGAGCTGCATATCTGATTCCTGTCATTTGATGAGGAATTATAACTTGCCTAGTGGAAAGGGGTGTGCTGAGGTGTATGGCAACTGATGATGTGAATCTGCAGTGTGGGTTCTTAGACCATTCTGGTGTCCAGTTCCAAAGCGTCTGTTACACTTTTACTGCATAGGAGCCCAGGGAGGTCTGGGAATCCCTTGTGCTTGCAAGGGCAGAGAGGTGACACTACTCATATCATAGAATCATAGAATGGTTTAGGTTGGAAGGGACCTCAAGGATCATCCAGCTCCAAGCCCCTGCCATAGGCAGGGACACCTCCCACTAGAGCAGGCTGCTCAAGGCCTCATCCAGCCTGGCTTTAAACACCTCCAGGGAGGAAGCATCCACAACCTCCCTGGGCAACCCGCTCCAGTGTCTTACCACCTTCACTGTAAAGAACTTCCTCCTAACATCCAGTCTAAATCTCCCCTCCTCCAGCTTAAACCCATTCCCCTTCGTTCTGACATTACCAGACCTTGTCAATAGTCCCTCCCCAGCCTTCCTGTAGGCTCCCTTCAGATTCTGGAAAGCCACTATAAGGTCTCCTCGAAGCCTTCTCTTCTCCAGGCTGCTTCACCCTCCACCACTGCAAGCCCAGAGGCTGAATGCTGTGCAGTGTGCTCTGGCAGCATGGCCTCCTTCCTGGAGCTCATAGCACTGGTGGGCAACTTCTTCAAGCATCAGAAGAAATTATTCCAAGGTCACATCCTTGCCTTTTTCTTGCAGGGTTATCTTAGAATCATAGCATCATAGAGTCAACCAGGTTGGAAGAGACCTCCAAGATCCAGGCTATCACCTCACCTAGCCATGTCTAATCAACTAGACAGACAGAGTCTGCTCAGCAAGTTTGCTGACCATACCAAAGTGGGAAGCTTGGCTGATACACCTGGAGGCTGTGAGGCTATTCAGTGAGCCTCGGATAGATTGAGAGCTGGGCAAGAGGAACCTAATGAGGGTCAAGAAGGAGAAGTTCTGCAGCTGGGAAGGAACAACAAAGTGCACCAGTACAGGCTGGGAAGTGATCTGCTGGAGAGCAGCCCTGTGGAGAGGGACCTGGGAGTGCTGGTGGGCAGCAAGTTCTGCATGGCACAGCAATGTGCCCTGAGGGCCAAGAAGGCAATGAGATACTGGGGACTATTAAGAGAAGTGTGTCCAGCAGATGCAGGGAGATTCTCCTGCCTCTCTGCTCTGCCCTAGTGAGGTCCCATGTGGAATACTGCATCCAGTTCTGGGCTCCCCAGTTCAAGAGGGACAGGGATCTACTGGAGAGAGTCCAAGGGAGGGGTACAAGGATGCCAAAGGGACTGGAGCACTGCCTGATGAGGAAAGGCTGAGGGACCTGGGATTTTTTGGTCTGGTGAAGAGAAGACTTAGAGGAAATCTAATAAATGTTTATAAATAGCTCAGGGCTAGGGGTCAGGAAGGAAGGGACAGGGAACCTCTGCTCAGTTGCACACTGGGATACAACAAGGGGCAATGGATGGAAACTGCAGCACAGGAAGCTCCAGCTCAACATGAGGAAGAACTTCTTGATGTAAGGGTCCCAGAGCACTGGCCCAGGCTGCCCAGAGAGGTTGCGGAGTCTCCTTCTCCGGAGCCTTTCCAGCCCTGT
Source organism: Tricholaema leucomelas (assembly GCA_013400475.1). NCBI lineage: Eukaryota > Metazoa > Chordata > Aves > Piciformes > Lybiidae > Tricholaema lacrymosa > Tricholaema leucomelas. The sequence goes on from WAAF01013533.1 coordinate 122,108, forward strand.
CTGGATATGTTTCTGTGTCACCTGCACTAGATTCCATGGTCCTGTTCTGGCAGGGACTTCATCATCCATGGAGGTCCCTTCCAGCCCCTAATATCCTGTGAGCCTGTGAACTCTATGGTTGGGAAGGGCATAAGTGAATGTTCAGCTGAAGTGGAAAGGCTCTCCGTGTCCTGGCAGAGCAGGCAGGAGGAATGTGTAGTGAAGTGGAGAAATGCCACACCTGACTGTAGAACAAGAGACTGATTAGTGCTGGCTGGCTGAAGAAGCCTCCTCCTTAGTACATTGTGAGCACTCTGGCTGTCATCTGGTGTGTGTGTTGCAGCTTCTGGGAGCAGCACAGGTAGGGCTAGACATATTTGCAGGTCCCTGCAGTTAAGGCAGAAGAGCATAGGATCAGTTTTTCTCCCAAGGAAGATATCCTATTTCTGGCCCTATAAAGCCATCCTAAATCTTGCAGTCTGAGTGACATCCACTTGTGACAACAATCATTGCTGCTGTTTAAACCTTCCCTGCTTCTTCCACTGGCTACACCCAGACTTGGATCTTCAGCTAACTGATCTGAAGTGAGGGGCAGCTACTACTGAAATGAAAGCTCTTACTGCCACTACATGCTCTCATGGCCACAGAGTCCTTGTCACAGTTGTCTGACCCTCCTGGAAATCACTGCAGAGCAGCAAACTAGAACACACCACATCCTGGTCTCCAATTTGGTGACACATGGGTTTGATGGGTGGACCACTGGATGGAGAAAGAACTGGCTTGATGGCTGCACTAAAAGAGTGGCTGTCAATGGCTCCATGGCAAAGTGGAAGCCAGTGACAAGCAGAGTCCCTCATGGATCAGTCCTGGAACCAGTCTTGTTCAAGATCTTTGTGGGTGCTATGGACAGAGGCATTGGGTGCAGCCTCAGCAAGTTTGCTGACGACACCAAACTGTGTGGTGCAGCAGACAGGCTGGAGGGCAGGGATCCATCCAGAGGGACCTGGACAGGCTGGAGAGGTGGGCACAAGGCAACCTCAGGAGGTTCAACAAGACCAAGTGCAAGATCCTGCAGCTGGGTCGAGGCAATCACAAGCATAAATCCAGGCTGGGCAAGAGAGATGCTGAGGTGCTGGAAGGTGTCCAGAGAAGGGCAGTGAAGCTGATGAGAGGCCTGCAGCACAACGCTGCGAGGAGAGGCTAAGGGAGCTGAGGGTGTTTAGCCTGCAGAAGAGGAGGCTCAGGGCAGACCTCATTGCTGTCTACAACTACCTGAAGGGAGGCTGTAGCCAGATGGGGTTGGTCTCTTCTGCCAGGCAAGCAGCAACAGAACAAGAGGACACAGTCTCAAGTAGTGGTAGGGAAGGTCTATGCTGGATGTTAGGAGGAAGTTGTTGGTACACAGAGTGATTGGCATTGGAATGGGCTGCCCAGGGAGGTGGTGGAGTCACCGTCCCTGGAAGTGTTTAAAAAGAGACTGGATGAGGCACTTAGTGCCATGGTTTAGTTAATCAGAAAGGTTAGGTGCTAGGTTGGACTCGATGATCCTAGAGGGTTTTTCCAACCTGGTTAACTCTGTGATTCTGAGATTTGGTCACAAACTGAGCACTGGAAGCAAACTACCCAATTATTTACAATCTTTTTTTTTTTTCCCTTTGCAAGCTGTCTGCAAACCTGTGTTTCTCTCTAAAGATGCATTTTGCATTCAAAGTATTCAACAAACAGCTTCTGCCAAAACAAAAAACCCCAAACCCCAAATCAGTGTAGGATCTGTTTACTTTCTATACTTCTGATGCATGAGTAATACCCTACATGGTGAGGTATTATTTCTGCTTCTCCTCCCAGAGGATTGTAAATTTGTCTTTTCATCCAAAGAGTAAGAAACTATAAAAAGAAAGACACAACCCACAATATATAGCCTTGTTTGCAAGACAAAGATGGGTGGCAGTCATCTGCTGAGGAAAGGCTGAGCCCTGGGGCTTTCTAGTCTGGAGAGGAGAAGGCTGAGAGGGGATCTGAGCAATGTCTATCAATAGCTGAGGGCTGGGGGTCAGGAAGGAAGGGACAGGGACAGCCTCTGCTCACTGTGCCCTGGCATAGGACAAGGGGCAATGGATGGAAACTACAGCACAGGAAGCTCCAGCTCAACATGATGAAGAACTTCTTGACTGAGCACTGGAACAAGCTTCCCAGAGAGGTTGTGGAGTCTCTTTCTCTGGAGCCTTTCCAGCCCTGTCTGGATGTGTTCCTGTGCAACCTGTGCTAGATTCTCTGGTCCTATTCTGGCAGGGGGTTGGACTCGATGATTCATGGAGGTCCCTTCCAACCTCTAGCATCCTGTGAGCCTGTGATCCTCTGATCTCTTCAAAAAACCATTTGTGCAGAACACAAGATCCATTCATAAAGGGGAAAATCTGAAAACACACACTCAAAAACGCTGGAGCCATTCAGTATCAGCCCCAATCTGTGCTCTGTTCTCCAATATTCATCCAGAGCTCTAACAGGCTGAGCTGTGGCAAGAATGTGTGAGTGTTATTGACTTCTGCTCTCCACGGACTCTACTCTGGCTACGCTGCTGTGGTGGGAATTGTGGCAGGGATGTTGTCCCAGTCACTCCCGTCCAAAGCCTGCTACTTCAGCTTAAACCACCAATGAAGCAGGCTTGTGTTAAGATGCCAGCTGGTGAAGGGCAGCAGCTGAGGTACACAGCTAAACAGCTTTAATGGCTCTCTTGCTGCTAAAAAGGACTATCCTCATGGCTCCCTCCCCCCACCCCTGCAAATTTCTAGGGAATGGTTGAGGCAGGAGTGAGAGGGAATAAGAGCATAACAAACTGCAGATAAAGCAGGCAGAGTGTGACCACAAAGCCACATTTATCATAGAATCAGAGAATGCTTTAGGTTGGAAGGGACCTCAAAGCTCATCCAGTTCCAAGCCCCTGACATAAGCAGGGACACCTCCCACTAGAACAGGTTGCTCAAGGACTCATCCAACCTGGCCTTGAACACCTCCAGGGAGGCTGTGGAGCACAGAAGCACAGAATGTGATCTTTGATCACATTCTGTGCTTCTGTGCTCCACAACCTCCCTGGGCAACCTGTGCCAGTGTCTCACCACCCTCAACCTGTGCCAGTTTCTCATTTATAAATTTTTGTTTCCTAAAATAGAAAGAAATTTATGATGGTATCTTGTGGGATTTAAAAATTTTGTTTCTATCTCAAACATTTTTCTGATCTCAGCTATCTACAGGTAGTTGCTATCTACAACTACCTGAAAGGGAGGCTGTAGCCAGGTGGGGTTGGTCTCTTCTGCCAGGCAAGCAGCAACAGAAGAAGGGGACACAGTCTCAAGTTGTGCCAGGGGAGGTCTAGGCTGGATATTAGGAGGAAGTTCTTGCCAGAAAGAGTGATTGGCATTGGAATGGGCTGCCCAGGGAGGTGGTGGAGTCACCATCCCTGGAGGTGTTGAAGCAAAGCCTGGATGAAGCACTTAGTGCCATGGTCTGGTTGACTGGACAGGGCTGGGTGCTAGGTTGGACTGGCTGAGCTTGGAGGTCTCTTCCAACCTGGTTGATTCTATGATTCTATCTCAGGATGTACTTTGCTTTATCTCATCAGGTTACTGCTCTGCCTGCCTGGTTCCTTATCAGTGGCAGATGCTTAATAGAAAAAAAGTGAAAGCTTCACATGGAAGTCACAGAGGTGTCTGGGAAGAAAAATGCACCACTCAGATGACTTCATGTTACAGTTTTTTTCCCTTAAATAAGTACATTCATTTTCAAAGATTTGACTTCAAGTTTTGAATTTTGCCTTGCCACTTGACTGGCAGGCAGGGACCCAGTGAGGCTGCCCTACAGCTTTGTGGCTTTTTCCCTTCTTTTTTCCTCATTTAGCAGCATTTCCTTTTCACTTCAGTGTGCACAGTTTGAGGTTTTGTTGGTCTTCCTAGAAGTCAGAACTGGAAAACGCTTTTGAAACAAGGGAATTTTTGTGAAGGTGAAAATGGATTAATGGGAAATCTTCTTGCTGGTAAAAAAAAGCAGTCCTGGGTCTCACTCCTGGCCAGTTCGTAGAATCATAGAATCAACCAGGTTGGAAGAGACCTCCAAGCTCATCCAGTCCAACCTAGCACCCAGCCCTAGACAATCAACCAGACCATGGCACTAAGTGCCTCATCCAGGCTTTGCTTGGACACCTCCAGGGACGGTGACTCCACCACCTCCCTGGGCAGCCCATTCCAATGCCAATCACTCTCTCTGGCAACAACTTCCTCCTAACATCCAGCCTAGACCTCCCCTGGCACAACTTGAGGCTGTGTCCCCTTCTTCTGTTGCTGATTGCCTGGCAGAAGAGACCAACACCCACCTGGTTACAGCCTCCCTTCAGGTCTTGCTCCACAGGAGCAGCCTTTGCAGCTTGGAACTTCTCCCCTTTAGAAGGAACCTAAGGAATCTCACCCCCCATGTTCCAATATTTGACCTTTTACCTTACTTAACCTTCTAACCTTACTTAACTTACGAGTATAAGCTGCAGCAAAAGAGGTTCTGCCTCAACACAAGGGGGAACTTCTTTACTGTAAGGGTCACAGAGCACTGGCACAGGCCCCCAGGGAGGTCGTGGAGTCTCCTTCTCTGGAGCCTTTCCAGGCCTGTCTGGATGTGTTCCTCTGTGATCTGTGTTAGATAGTATTGTCCTGCTCTGGCAGGGGGGTTGGACTCAATGATATCTTTGGGTCCCTTCCAACCCCTAACATCCTGTGAGCCTATGAACCTGCTCCAGGAGACAGAAAACTGCACAGGCTGATGACATGCAGGTAAGAGAGTCTCCTAGTGTGGAGACTTTCAGTTTGCTGAATGAGCTCCTGTCCTCATGCTTTAGGATAAGCAAAGAAGCCAAGGACTAATCAGTTCTCCTTAGAGCCTTCTTAAATCTTGTTTGCCTCTTCCAGCTCTCTTTGATGCAATGCCAGAGGCTCACACTCTTTTCATTCTGTTACCTGGACATGTAGGTACCATACAACAGCTTCAGACACAGGACCCTCTTCCCATAGCTAAAAATTCCTGTTTCTGTATTGTACCATAGTTAAGCTTCATGACTCTTCCTGCAACTCTACCCAGAGGCTCTTTGAGGAGGATTCATGCATTACCACCTCAGAGTGTGCAGTGCACCTTCCCACAAGCTCTCTGAAAACCCACAGCTGGAAACTTCCAAGAAGACATCTGCTCTGCTTTCAGTGCTCAGAGCAGGGACTCAAAAGAAGCTTTTTACCTGCACTTTCCACCTAAAGACTTCTCTTTTTTTCCCCTCCTTTTTCTCACTGATCACTCCTCCTGTCCACTCATGTCACTGCCAGGACCCTCAGCTTGTCTCAGCTAAGTGGCACGAATCTTGACTGAAGATTCCTCCAACTATGTCAATTTGTTGCAAGTGACTTAGACCACTTAAAGGATCATCACCAAAGCTTAGTGAAAGTGCTTTAAGTTGTAAAAGAGCAGTCTGACCAAGTTCAATGGCAAGGGCCACTCTATTACTGTACTGCACAACGACTCAAACAATGATTCTAAACTACTCAGGCACAAATCAGAGTTACTAAGACAAAGTCAAAGTTACCAAGGCACGAATCAAAGCTACTGTACTACAAGGTTATGCACAAGATTGGTTGCTTACCAAAGATCTGCCACTGGTAAAAGGTCTCTCTGCGTCGAGGAGCAACCTTGAGAGGTGTCCCAGCTCAGGGGGAGATCACTGCCATGCAACTATGCTCTTTAGCTGGTAGAGCTCAACAGAAGGCTCACTTAGGCTGTCATACTTATGGGATTAAGGGGTTGGCTTGTATCATGCCGTGGGAAAGGTAAGCATGAAACTCACTGTACCCACAGCTTGCTTTGTTTCTTGATATATGAGTCTTGGAAAAGCCACTGGCTATTCACCTGGTAATCACAGCCGTGGCGTTCCATGCTCACACGCATGGATGCTCTCTGGGTCACTCTGTTCCTTTGTGAGCAGTCAGAGAACAGAGTGAAACTTGCTCCATTTATGGCCGAGGTTTTTACCTCCTTTGGAGTCTGAACCAAATCACCACAGGTTGTGCTTAGGGGCTGAGTGTGTCTGTCACGCTGTGCAGTTGTACGTACAGCTCTTTCCCTCCTCTGCTAGCACTGTATGTTTCCTGGGCATCAGCATGCAAGATTCTGTGCACATTAACCTTTATTTTGTACTGGCTGTGATGGGTTGGGTGTTACCTGTCCCCCACACTTAAGAAAATCACCCTGACTAGACTTAGCAGCTGGCAATTAAAGAATAAAGCTATATCTACAGCTTGGCACAAGATACAAGCAGATAGTTACAATATCTACAGCTATAGACAGAAATAGACAAGTTAAAAGGTAATACAGAAACACAACAGCCCTGCCAGAAACCAGAGTCCTCATGAGGGGCTCCCAACCACTCTTCCACCTCCTTTCCACCCCTCTACATTATCCTAGACTTTGCCTTACATTCAAGGTGAGTTTGGAGGATCGGCCAGGGGGGTTAGGAAGCAGACAGATTAGTTACACAGACAGCAGGTTAGAGAGACAGAAGTGCACGCAGCCAGAGCCAGAGAGCAACTCTGTGTTTGTGTTCTTGTTTTTATCCATCTCAGCAAGCCTGTGAGTGCAGCAGCCATCACCCTTGTTTCCTTTTCACAGCCTAGCATCTAATTCTTCTCATCAAAATACCCCAGCTAGCTTCAAACTAGCACACTGGCTTCACAAAACTCCTGTTAAGTGTGGCTGCAAAGAAAATGCCAGTAATGTGATTTTGCTCCTGGCAGGCTGTGCAGAGATGGTTTGAAACACTGCACACCTTCTGCTCTAGGAACAGAGAGGTGTGTGCTTTCTCACTTCTCTGTCAAGGAAACTTTGACCTGCTGGGCTCCTTTATTTCAGGATTATAAAGGTTCAAGATGATGACGGTCATCACTTTTCACTCTTCACTTAACCTTCAGACAGGTTGAAAGAGAAAAACCTAAACTCTTTCAGAAGTTTATGAGCAGATTAACAGGTAAAACTCATTTAGTCTTTTTTAATCTATGAAACCTGGGCTTCAAACCCATGATAGACTTGAAACTTTCCATCAAATGGAAGCTTTCATAAACAAAAAGGTAATTTTACTTTTTATTTAGAGTAATTTTCTTGTCCTCTGACCTTTGCCCCCAAGTATCTGGCTTACTTATTTCTGAATTTTCCAGTTATTATCTAGTTCTAGGAGAGCCTCTCTTCCTCAGGTCTAAATTGAGTGCATTTTCACCAGCTGTCACAGCTACCAGTGTGTCTTCCTCAGTTCTCAGCTCTCTTATCTGAGCATAATTGCTCCTGAGTCTTCAAAAGCTGCTGTGCACCTGTCCTGTGCAATTGGAGACACATTCCACAGGCATTCTTTTGAATCGTAGGATTATAGAATTAAGCAGGTTGGAAGAGACCTCCAAGATCATCCAGTCCAAGCTATCCAGTTAAAACTAACTGCATCCAGTTCTGGAACCCCCATTACTAGAAGGATATGGAGATGCTGGAGCACGTCCAGAGAAGGGCCATGAGGATGCTCAGAGGGCTGCAGCAGCTCTGCCATGAGGACAGACTGAAAGAGTTGGGGCTGTGCAGGCTGGAGAAGAGGAGGCTCCCAGGTGACCTTCTTGTGGCCTTCCAGGATCTGAAGGGGGCCTACAGAAAAGCTGGGGAGGAACTTCTTAGGCTCTCAGGGAGTGACAGGACCGGGGGGAATGGAGCAAAGCTGGAGGTGGGGAGATTCAGACTGGCTGTGAGGAGGAAGTTGTTCAGCATGAGAGTGGTGAGAGCCTGCAATGGGTTGCCCAGGGAGGTGGTTGAGGCCCCGTCCCTGGAGGTGTTTAAGGCCAGGCTGGATGAGGCTGTGGCCAGCCTGATCTGGGGTAGGGTGTTTGTGCCCATGGCAGGGGGTTGGAACTGGATGATCCTTGTGGTCCCTTCCAACCCTGACTGATTCTATGATTCAATTGATTCTGATTATTTCCAAGGGCACAAATCTTCCCATTTTAGTTTCTTTGGCATGGAAACAAAAATTGAGCCCCTTAGGAAGACCTGTCTACTTTCTAGTCTAAGGGTGACAACAACCATTGCAGACAGGAAAATCAGCTGTGAAACTTGAACCCTGCTGCTAGACTACAGAGGGCTGGAACCTGTGCTCTAGCACAATGCTTTATATTCTTCCTTTCTCCAGATCTGGACCTGAACTCCTGAAGTTCAATGGCTGTTTGTGACCTGGGCTTTTGATTCCATTTCATCTCATAGAGTTTCTTTTTCCAAGCCCTTGTCCAGTTGCCCTTTCCTAGAACACATGCTGAGTACAAGAAACACCCTGCTTAAAAAGCACAAACACCCAGAAGAGGAACACAGAGAACTGAAAAAGCTTCACCACAAAGTTTTGCTTCTCTTTAAGTGCGCAGAGGAAACCTTGGCCTCTGCGCCAGCGTTTGCTGTATTTAGTTCTTCCCCTCCTCTCCAGACTGGGAGCACTTTCTGCCAAACACAGAAAGGCTCTGTAAGATCACAGAATCACACAGAACCACAGAAACATCCAGGTTGGAAAAGCTCCTCAGGATCACCAAGTCCAATCTCTAACCCTACTCTACAACCATATCCCTAAGCACCACATCCAAACGACCCTTAAACACATCCAGGGCTGGTGATTCAACCACCTCCCTGTAAGATGAGGAATGGCTCAGACCTCTGCAGCTTGTGAAGTATGTGCTGCTTCCTCCTGAAGGCTGAAGGCTTAACTTCTGCCCCTTCTGCCCCTCCTTCCACCAAAAGGTAGCTCTGTGGCAGTTGTAATCACCCCCAACTCAGCTCAGGCAGGACCTTCAGGTGAGGCTTGTGAGGAGCTGAATCTTTATCAGCTTTTTGTCTCTTTCAGTGTCCCTCAGTCTAGAATTCTTTTGCTTGCTTGGAGAAACTTTCCCTCTAACTAACTGAGCAATCAGCCACAGCCAGAGGCAGAGGGATGTGAAGGGAGGTGTGCTGTGGAGAGAAGCGCTCCCTCTCGCTCTTGTTCTTATAGAATCATAGAATCAAGCAGGTTGGAAGAGATCTCCAAGCTCAGCCAGTCCAACCTAGCACCCAGCCCTAGCCCACCAACCAGACCATGGCACTAAGTGCCTCATCCAGGCTTTGCTTCAACACCTCCAGAGACAGCAACTCCACCACCTCCCCGGGCAGCCCATTCCAATGCCAATCACTCTCTCTGCCAACAACTTCCTACTAACATCCAGCCTAGACCTGCCCCAGCACAACTTGAGGCTGTGTCCCCTTCTTCTGTTGCTGATTGCCTGGCAGAAGAGACTGACCCCTGCCTGGCTACAGGCTCCCTTCAGGTTTTGCTCCACAGGAGTAGCCTTTGCAGCTTGGAACTTCTCCCCTTTAGAAGGAATCTAAGGAATCTCACCCCCCACACCCTGTCCCACCTTGGTGAGTAGAGATACATACATATTCATCTATATATATATGTATGTATATCCTGGGTAGCTATGGGAGATTTTTCTTTTAGGAGCAAGTTGTGTGCACATTTTGGTTTATCTCTCACAATAGCTTAATAGTTTAATTAGTTGTGCAACAGCATTTTCCCAACCAACATCCACATCTGTAATTTGACAGAAGGACAGAGCAGGTTTAATTGCAAGAAATCAGTGGCTGTCAGTCACCTGTTTGCTGTGTCTCTCTCACGACAAGCTCTTGCTGGCAATACCCTGACCTTTCTTACCCTCACCCTTCTGGAAAAAGGCTCATAACCACTTCTGGCAGAAGAAGGCAGAGATCCTGCCGCTAGCTTTTTGTCAAAGCAGAACAGAGGGAAAAAGCAGCACTGAGTTTTCAAGTGCAGCCAATTGCCAAAGCTGAGCAGCACACGATAGCAGCAGTGAGATTCTCCCAGGCTGAGGATCTGTCCTCCCACAACTCCCTCCCATGGGTATTTCCCCAAGATGGACTCACTTGAAGATTGATGCTTTCCCCTTCCGAGGCCATGCTCCTGTCTCTGGGTCTCTTCGTCCGCAGACAGAGCACGGAGCAGGGCACTCTGCGCTGCCGGAGACTCTCCCTTGGCTGGAGCACGACAGGCAGCTGCTGGAACAGACCTGCTATTCATCTGCCAGCGGCCGGCCGCCCGTCTTGGCATCAGCTGGGGAGCAGGAGAGGGGGTGGCACACCAATTCTTCATTGTCCAGGCAGTCCATGGAACAAGCGTCCCTCTTAGCCTCTCTGTGACAGTTGTGTTCATTACATGTCTGTGCTACCTCTCCAAGTGCAGCTGAGCCTCATGAGCTCACTCGGGCTGGGACGCGGTGATGCAGCCAGTGTACCAAGAGGTTCCTGGCATGGGCTGTGCAGCCACAGCACCCAGCCTGACCTCTTCTCTCACCAGTGCACAGCAGAGGGTATGGGTGAAAAAACAATACTTGAAGAGGTTAGATCCAGAAAGTTGTGCCTGCTAACTGCTGCTGCTGCCATGTCCTTAGAGCTCACGTCCAATCTGCACATCACTCGTGTTATATAATCTCTTCTCTTCAGTTTTCTTCCCAGCCAGAATGTCTTTCCTTTCCCCTCCAGAACACTATCATTTTTTTTTAGATGAATTTGATATGTCTGGTTCTAGCTGAAATCAAATCTTGCTTTTTGCTGAAGTTAAAAACAACTCCAAAGGAGCCTGGAATGGAAACGTATGCAGCCAAAAATCAATTCCCACTGTAGAAAACCAGGTTGTTCTTATTAGGTGGAACCCTCAGGCAGAAAAATCAGCACAGTTCTCTAGCTTTTAGAGGAACTCTGCTGCTCTCAGATCAGGTAGGCATGATTGCTTTTGAAGGACAGTTTCTGTAAGGGACAGTTTGTGTTAAGTCATATATTCTGCTTAAATAGTTTGTCCAAATGTCTGTTCTGGTAGTCCAGCCTGACTCAAAGTGCTGACAAGTCTGCCAGTAGAGGATCTTGTCTCACTGATGCTTCCCAGCAAAAGGCCTCATTTGGCATTGAAAATGCCACTGCTTAGCACTGCAAGTTCACTGCAAACTACTGATGACTGCAGCCTCTCTGCACTCCACTCAACCAGCTTGCTCTCCTTCCTCTTTGTGTTTTTTAACTTACAGATCTATGAGCTAAAGCTCTGAGATGTGTTTAGGGACCAGGCTAATGTCACACAGGGCTAGGATACAGCTCACTTAATCTTCAGGGTTTGGTCTAAGGCTGAAAGGCTGTCAGGAACCATGACACTGATGCAATTAGAACTCCTTTTCATAGTTCCCAGTTTTTAATGGAAATTAAGATCCCTGTGTCTTGTTATCACCAAAGTGACTGAATCCTAGAGATAAATGTCGATGAAGGGTGAAAGGCTACCAGTTGCTCCTCCTCACCTCTTGAGTTTTGTGGGGTTTTTTGGTTTGTTTGTTTTTAATATAAGGTGCATTTTACTCCAAATGCAGCCATTTGCTGCTGCTATTGACTTGTTCTTCTGATCACAGGCTCATAGGATGTTAGGGGTTGGAAGGAACCCAAGGAGATCATTGAGTCCAACTCCCCCTGCCAGAGCAGGACCATACAATCTAGCTCAGGTCACACAGGAACACAACCAGATGGGCTTTGAAAGTCTCCAGAGAAGGAGACTCCACAACCTCTCTGAGGAGCCTGTGCCAGTGCTCTGTGACCCTTACAGTAAAGAAGTTCCACCTTGTATTGAGCTGGAACCTCCTGTGCTGCTGCAGCTCACATCCACTGCTCCTTGTCCTATCCCAGGGAGCAAGTGAGGAGAACCTGTCCCCCTACCCTAACCCCCAGCCCTCAGGTGTTTATAAACATATTATCAAATCCCTTCTCAGTCTTCTCTTCTCCAGACTAAGCAGCCCCAGATCCCTCAGCCTCTCGTCATCAGGCAGTGCTCCAGTCCCCTAATCATCCTCATAGCCCTTCACTGGACTCTATCCAGCAGATCCCTGTCCCTCTTAAACTGGGGAGCCCAAAACTGAAGGCAGAACTCAAGATGGGGTCTCACCAGGGCAGAGTAAGAAGCAGAGGAGAACCTTCCTCAATCTGCTGGAGACAGGTTAAGTAAAACCTCCCCATAACTATGCTATTGCACAAATGATAATGTAGAAAATTACCTGGTTTAATTGACTCCTCTTGGTGTAGCCTATAAAAGGATGCTATGATTGATCAGTCTATAAATAAGAATTGGTTATCAACAGGTCACTTCCATTGTGTGTGTATCCACTGTATCCGTTGAGGAACTCTGGGGAGTTAAAAAGATTTCATGTTGTGCAGGTCCCTTGTGAAGATGCTTCTAGCAAACAACCCATGAAGTCTGGCCTAAGCTTTTGGAGTTCCTGTATTAGCCATAAGCATAAAAACCTGTCCAAATTATCTTCTAGTGGTCACAGAATCACAGAATGTCAGGGGCTGGAAGAGACCTCAACAGCTCATCCAGTGCAAATCCCCTGCCAGAGCAGGGTCACCTAGAGCAGATCACACAGGAACACACTCAGACAGGTCTTGAATATCTCTTAGAGGGAGACTCCACAACACCCCTGTGCAGCCTGTTCCAGTGCTCTGTCACCCTCACAGGGAAAAAAATCTTCCTCATGTTTACATGACACTTTCTATGCCTCAGCTTCCACCCATTGCCCCTTGCCCTGTCATTGGGCATCACCCAGCAGAGCCTGGCTCCAGCCTCCTGGCACTCACCCTGCACATATTGATAACCATTGATGAGATCACCTCTCAGGCTCCTCCTCTCCAAGGAGCACAGCCCCAGCTCCTTCGGGCTCTCCTCGTAACAGAGATGTTCCATTCCCTTCAGCATCTTTGTGGTTCTGTGCTGGACTCTCTTAAGCAGTTCTATGTCCCTCTTGAACTGAGGGGCCCAGAGCTGAACACAGTAGTCCAGATGCAGCCTCACCAGGGCAGACAGAGGGGCAGGAGAACCTGGTCAGACAAGAACCAAGTGCCTAGAATTGTATTTAGTAGATCAGTATCACCAGTGCACAAATCTCAGCCAAGAATGCATGGTACAGAACAATGTCCTTTTAAAATCTATTTCTTCTTAGTGTATCTCAATGCTATGCTAGGGCCTTTCTTTTGAGAGGTACTGCAAAGCTTGCACCATGTCCTCAGAATATCACACAGTATCACAGTCTCACAGTATCACCAAGGTTGGAAGAGACCTCACAGATCATCAAGTCCAACCCTTTACCACAGAGCTCAAGGCTAGACCATGGCACCAAGTGCCACGTCCAATCCTGCCTTGAACAGCTCCAGGGACGGCGACTCCACCACCTCCCTGGGCAGCCCATTCCAGTGTCCAATGACTCTCTCAGGGAAGAACTTTCTCCTCACCTCGAGCCTAAACTTCCCCCGGCGCAGCCTGAGGCTGTGCCCTCTCCTTCTGGCGCTGGCCACCTGAGAGAAGAGAGCAACCTCCCCCTGGCCACAACCACCCCTCAGGTAGTTGCAGGGAGTAATAAGGTCACCCCTGAGCCTCCTCTTCTCCAGGCTAAACAATCCCAGCTCCCTCAGCCTCTCCTCGTAGGGCTGTGCTCGAGGCCTCTCCCCAGCCTCGTCGCCCTTCTCTGGACACATTCAAGCATCTCAATGTCCCTTCTAAACTGGGGGGCCCAGAACTGAACACAGTACTCAAGGTGTGGTCTAACCAGTGCAGAGTACAGGGGCAGAATGACCTCCCTGCTCCTGCTGGCCACACCATTCCTGATGCAGGCCAGGATGCCATTGGCTCTCTTGGCCACCTGGGCACACTGCTGGCTCATGTTCAGGCGGGTATCGATCAGCACCCCCAGATCCCTTTCTGTCTGGCTGCACCCCAGCCACTCTGACCCCAGCCTGTATCTCTGCATGGGGTTGTTGTGGCCAAAAATATACCTACAGAAATCAATCAGAAATCAATCAAAACTTATGGTACCCCTCATGTCCCTGCACATACTTCAAGCACTGCCCTCTTCCAGTACAAGGTAACAAAATCTTTCTGCAGAGCATATCAGCAGTAGTGTCTGTATCAGCCTCCCTTGAAGCATCTGGAGCCAAAGACATTAGAATGAGCAAACCTGAAATAATAAAATTTCCCTCTGAATTTTTTAATGTCACTAATAGCAAAGCTCAGAGCCAAAGCATATGAGAGGGGAGTGGGTTTATTTTAGCTTGAGTCGTAGTAAGTGCCTGAGAAAGGAGTGCCGCAGTGACCAAAGGTTGACTTGTCAGAGCTTCAGTTACAAAGAACTGCATTTTTCAAACCCTCTTTCTAGTAGCTGTTTAATTACAATGGAAGAATGCACCATTGTGATGGGCCAAAGATTATGGCATAGAAAATGCAGCCCATCATCCAAAAGGGCTTGTTTGACGTGAGTGGCAGCACTGAGTGACAGCATTCACTGGTTTTTGACTCAACAGCCCCCAAACTCCCCTCTAGTCTTTTTATAACATGAGTGGGAGAGCTCCAAAAGCTGGCTCTTCTGAGGCATGTTGACTGATTACTGAGTCTTTCTGGTGAGACATCCTAGAGATGGATAGGGAAAGAGAAGTGTTCCCTGAAAGGAGGGTGAGGACAGAGTGGCTGGAGAGCAGCCAGGAAGGAAGGGACCTGAGGGTACTGGTAGAGAGTAGCTGAAGATGAGCCAGTAGTGTGCCCAGGTGGGCAGGAGAGACAATGGTATCCTGGCCTGGATCAGGAGCAGTGTGGCCAGCAGGACAAGGGAGGTTATTCTGCCCCTGTGCTCAGCACTGGTCAGGCCACACCTTGAGTGCTGTGTCCAGTTCTGGGCTCCTCAATTCAAGAGAGATGTTGAGGTACTGGAAGGTGTCCAGAGAAGGGCAATGAAGCTGGTGAGGGGCCTGGAGCACAGCCCTGTGAGGAGAGGCTGAGGGAGCTGGGGGTGTGCAGCCTGCAGAAGAGGAGGCTCAGGGCAGAGCTCATTGCTGTCTACAACTACCTGAAGGGAGGTTGTAGCCAGGTGGGGTTGGTCTCTTCTGCCAGGCAAGCAGCAACAGAAGAAGGGGACACAGTCTCAGGTTGTGCCAGGGGAGGGCTAGGCTGGATGTTAGGAGGAAGTTCCTTCCAGAGAGAGTGATTGGCATTGGAATGGGCTGCCCAGAGAGGTGGTGGAGTCACCATCCTTGGAAGTGTTCAAGTTAAGCCTGGATTAGGCACTTAGTGCCATGGTCTGGTTGATTGGCTAGGGCTGGGTGCTAGGTTGGACTGGATGATCTTGGATGTCTCTTCCAACCTGGTTGATTCTATGATCTTGGGCATTATGCAAACCAAGTATGTGATGAGAGATCAGCCCACACTGAGAGTGGAGTGGAGGCTCTCTGGATCAGCCACACTCACCTGGGAGGAGCACATAGGGTAGAGTCACTTCTTTCCACCGCCATCCTCTTCCTTCCTTTATGCCAGCCAAAGTGCTTGTGCAGTCACCCTAGAAACCGGACAGGAGAACTTCTTCCATCTGGAAAAAACAAAACAAAACAAAACAAACCACATTAAAAATAAAATGAAAAAGTTTCAGGCTGTTTTTTTGGCTAGGACCAGCTCCCTGACCTGGTTCAGCATATAACTGCACAAATACTTACTCTGGCAGCAGGGAGGGTGCCCGTCGGGAAATGGAAAAAGCAGCTGGGAGTGGAGAAGGGTGGGGACAAGCTGGGTCAAACAGCATTGCTGCTGAGTGTGTAAGCATGGCATTGAAGAGCTGATGCCTCTGCAAAGGCAACATGGGAAGAAGGGCTGCAGGTCTTGGGCTTCAGCATTACCCAGCAGAGTCTGCAGGCAGCAGAAAGTAGCCTGTGCTGCATGAAGATTGGTGCGAGAATTAGAATCATGGAATCATAGAATCAGTCAGGGTTGGAAGGGACCACAAGGGTCATCTTCTTCCAACCCCCATGCCATGGCCAGGGACAAACACCCTACCCTAGATCAGGCTGCCCACAGCCTCATTCAGCCTGGCCTTAAACACTTCCAGGGATGGGGCCTCAACCACCTCCCCAGGCTCTCATCACTCTCATGCTGAACAACTTCCTCCTCATGTCCAGCCTGAATCTCCTCACCTCCAGCTTTCCTCTGTTCCCCCAAGTCCTGTCACTACCTGATGGCCTAAAATGTCCCTCCTCATCACTTTTGTAGGCCCCCTTCAGATCCTGGAAGGCCACAAGAAGGTCACCTGGTCTTCTCCAGCCTGCACAGCCCCAACTCTTTCAGTCTGTCCTCATAGCAGAGCTGCTGCAGCCTTCTGAGCATCCTCCTGGCCCTTCTCTGGACATGCCCCAGCACCTCCACATCCCTCTTGTAATAGGGGCTCTTCCTCACCCTTCTCAGACCTGTTGTGACTCAGCACAAGGTAGCAACAGTTTCTGTAGCACGTCTACACTTCTAACAGAAGAACTTACAGGGCAGCTTCACTTCTTAACACTTCCCAGGCCTGCATGTCCTGTTACAAAAGTGGCTGGGGAGCAGTTTTGGTTTTAAGACACTCTTCTCTACCCTGTAGTTTTGGCTCTCCTCTTTGCTGTGTAGGGAAGAAGTGTGCTACTGACCTATCAGGGGTACATTCACAGGATTCTCTAAGAGGATATGAAGAAAGCTTGACATGTGTAACCTTACAGAATGGAAACCAAGAAGGACACTGATGCCAACTGCAAACCAATTGACCTGCAAAAACTCTGGGGAGACAGAAATGCAGCATGAGCACAGGGACTAATTAATAAACTCTCCAAGAAAAAATGCTAGGTTAGAAACTAAAGGAAGGTTCTTGGCTGCCTAAGTGCTGATGTTCTAGAGAAGCCAGCCAGAGTAGCAAGGACAAGCAACTGAATAGGACTGCAGATGCAGTTTGCTGAAGTTACTGAAAGGATTACCTGACACAGCTGCCTGCAACACCCAGGTGCCTGGCACCCTGCTAACCACACTAGTTACAGGTCCTATTTAATGTGTTTCACTGGTGGTGGTGGTCTTTAAAGCAAGGCTGTAGTGCATGCTGCTGCAAAAGTGAAGGCAAGCAACTAGGTAGCCAAAAGCTCAGTTTTGGTAGTTTCTTTACGGCCATTGGTCCTGTTGCCTTTCAGTCAAGGGTAGGGTTATAGTTGTGGGGTAGCAGGACTAGCTCTGCCTTTTGTAGGAGAGAAGCACAAGAGCATAGCTCCGTTTGGGAGAGTAATAATCTAATGGAAAGCTCTGGAGACAACACAAAGATGTAAGTAACACTTCTAAAATTCTCCCAGAGGATGATAACATGTACTTATCCAACTAAACATTAACAAGGCTGGGGAGGAGGCTGGAGCACAGCTGGGTGAAGGAGCTGGGGGTGTAAAGCCTGGAGAAGACCTCATTGCTGTCTACAACTCCCTGAAGGGAGGCTGTAGCCAGGTGGGGTTGGTTTCTTCTCCCAGGCAACCAGCAATAGAACAAGGGGACACAGCCTCGAGTTGTGCTGGGGGAGATCTAGGCTGGATGTTAGGAGGAAGTTGTTGGCAGAGAGAGTGATTGGCATTGGAATGGGCTGCACAAGGAGATGGTGAAGTCACCATCCCTGAAGGTGTTTAAAAGGTGACTGGATGAGGCACTTGGTGGCATGGTTTAGTTAATTAGAAGGGTTAGGTGATAGGTTGGACTTGGTGATCCTAGAGGTTTTTTTCAATCTGGTTAGTTTTGTGATTCTGTGATTAAATGACATGAAAGCAAGGCAAGAAGAGTCTGTAAGGAGTCACCAATTTCTTCTCCCGCTCCAAGAGCACAGTGGGTCAGTGCTACCTGCCCCATTAGCACAGACATTGCTTCAAGTGTTTCAGATGGGGAGATTTCCAAGGCAGCCTATCCCAGTGCTTCAGTGACACCATCCTAACAGCTAGAAATGGTTTCACTACTATCTAATAAAAACCCATCCCTGCTGCAATTTTAGCCTGTTATTCTTATCCTCTCCACGTGGGAGAGAAGAGATAATTTCCTTCCTCTTTGCTGCAGTCGTTTACATTTTTGAGGACTGTTATCATGTCTCTGTTCAGCTTTCTTTATATTTAAGAAAACAAAAATTCCTTTGTGGTTTCCTCATAGGTTATATTTCACAGATCTCTGAGTGGTTTTGTCATTCTCTGAACTCCTTCCCCTTGAATTACTGGAGAGTTTTGAACTGTCTGCATGAACACAGGTGAAAATGATCAGAGGGGTGCAAGTGTGAAACAATGAAGAAATAATCTTCTGTGTATTTGGATTGATAGTAGGAATATGAAGCATAGGCTCTTCAGTTTTGTGGGGCCTGACTAAGTGTGAGTTTTCTGTCTGTCCTTGGGAGAAAACCACCACTTCTCTCTGGAAGGCCAGGACAGATGCTAAGCAAGAAATTAGTGTGCTTCAACTTTTCTAAATGCTGTGGAAAGCCACAGTCAGAGTGGGAATAGAATAGAGGTGGATTTGCGTGTAGGGAGCCCCAGCTGAAACTCATACAACTGATAATTCTCAGAAATCCTCCCAGCCCAGCCTTGCTTTGTCTCTCAAAGGGAGGAGCAGTGTGCACTTGCAGACCGGAGGGCCGACCAGAGCCTGGGCTGCAGCAGGAGGAATGTGGCCAGCAGGGCCAGGGAGGTGATTCTCCCCCTCTACTCTGCTCTGCTGAGACCCCACCTGGAGTACTGCAGTCAGCTCTGGAGCCCCTATTACAAGAGGGATGTGGAGATGCTGAAGCATTTCCAGAGAAGGGCCACGAGGATGCTCAGAGGGCTGCAGCAGCTCTGCTATGAGGACAGACTGAAAGAGTTGGGGCTGTGCAGTCTGCAGAAGAGGAGGCTCCCAGGTGACCTTCTTGTGGCCTTCCAGGATCTGAAGGGGGCCTACAAAAGAGCTGGACAGGGACTTTTGAGGCTATCAGGGAATGACAAGACTGGGAGGAATGGAGCAAAGCTGAAGGTGGGTAGGTTCAGACTGGCCATGAAGAGGAAGTTGTTCAGCATGAGAGTGGTGAGAGCTTCAAATGGGTTGCCCAGGGGGGTGATTGTGGCGCCATCCATCCCTGGAGGTGTTTAAGGCCAGGCGGGATGAGGCTGTGGCCAGCCTGATCTGGGGTAGGGTGTTTGTGCCCATGGCAGGGGGGTTGGAAGTAGATGATCCTTGTGGTCCCTTCCAACCCTGACTGATTCTATGATTCTACGATGTAGAGTGCTGAAACCATGTCCTGTTTGGGGAATGGTTTCTGAAGCCTGAATGCTCTTTTTTGGGCTTGTTGGATTTTTGTCTTCCTTAGTCAAACATTTGCACTGGAAAGGTAGATTATGAACATTAATTAACCACAGGCCCGGCAGGAGAAGATTTAGCTCAAGAAGTAGGGAGCTCTGTCAAACTCCAGCCTGACTGGCAGAGCCTTGAGCTCTTTGAGATCCCAAGTGGACAAATAACTCCTATGTCAATCCTTATCTCCTACACAAGAAGGCGTGAGAGGTTAGAGAAGGGTTATGTGCATTCTGGTACACACCATCCCCCTCTTTAACACCTCAGCCACAGCCTACAGAAATTACAGGTTGCTTCATGCTCTCTTTTTCTCCCATTAGTTGAAGACAGATTGATAGCTGAAGCTTTTGCAGCGTCAGTGGGGCAGGAGGCAGGCACATGCATGCCCACACACGCAGCCAGGCAGGCTCCCTGCATGCTCTTTCACAGAGCCACAGGACATACTTTTCCCTTTTATCTTCACTTTTCTGCGTCCTCCAGTGATTACCAAAGCATCTTCTGTGATGCTTCTGAACCTCAAACTTGTGCTGTCTGAATTTCCTTGTGGATATTTCTAGACTTCATTGCTTACAGCCTTGGTCTTTATCTGACTTTGGTCTCAGCAGTGTTTCCCACCCTTGCTGTGCCTGGCAGCCTTGAAAGCCATTTTCCAGGGTGAACTTTGGAAAGCTCATGTAGTTGAAACTCCCTCTTCTATAGCCCTTTGTTTTTCTTCTGGAAATCTCCTCTGAATCTGGCCCTTGGGAACTGGGGAAAAATAAGGATCTACCCTTCTTGTCCCTTTCTGTATTGGTGTTTTTCCTGGTGTTCCTCTTAGCTTGAGCTGAGTCTTTCCTGAATCTGATCCTGGCAGCAGATCCTGCCATGGACACATTTTGCAGGCTGTGAACAAATGCTGCAAAGTTCCCTGTGTGGCCTTTCACCTGTCTGATGGACCTAGAATTTGAAGCTCAGACACAGTTGTGGATTACTCACACAGACTAATGAATAACATTCAGGACACTCTCATTTGCTGCACCAGATTTGAATCCGTTTTGCAGAAAGTGAATAAAATCCTCTACAAAGAATGACTTCCACATTTCCTCATGTGCCCTTTCTCCTTGCAGTGTTCCCCCCAGCATCTCCCCACCTCCTGACACAATGATGAGCTGAGGGGTGGATCTGGAGATGGTATGTTAGCAGCATTCTCTTCTGCCACCTCTGTTTATTCCCATCTTAATGTCACAGGCTAAATATAAAACAGACCCTCAGCCTTGCTTGCTCTCTCCCTTCCTCCACCTCTGCCCTCCTGACAAACTTTCCAAATAAACCCTGAAGCCCACTATCAGTTGTAAAACCTCTAATCAATGAAAGACACAGGAGCCAGTTATATGAAACCATCAAGATCTTAGTGCTTCTTGCTGAACTTCAGTTTTTAAGGTCAGCCATTCTAGCTGCTGTTTGGCTTCATGGTCACCCAATACAAAGTCAAACAAGAGGCAAGCCTGAATAGGTTATTCCTCTGTTTGCAATGCAAGCAGCATGGCTCCTGGCAAAGTGGACACTGAAAGGACATCCTCACCTAAAGGACACTGGAGAAAATAGGGAGAGATTTTTGTAAGGCAGGACCTGGGGCACCATTCCCTTTGGGCTGCTTTGTGCCCTAGGGCTGATAGATTGCAGACAACTCGAGCAGCAGTGACTGCAAGACAGTGAAAGGCATAACTTGCAAAGAAGTGTTTGAAAAGCAAAGTGTGTGGAGGACAGGTACAGTCAGTACCTCCAGCAAAGCCCCTTTAAATCCACAAAGCCCTCTTGTTAGCTTTACAGCAGCCCTGAAGGAAGACAGAACAGGGGAGAGGGAGATTCCACTGATATTTGAAATAGGAGGGAAGTTGGTTAAGGAGGTAAAAACACAATGGGGTGAAAATCAAAGAGCAGCACCTGACAATCAGACCAAGTTTACTGATGTTTTGGCATCATGTCTCCAGGAAGAGGAACACCCATGTTTTTATGATGGTCCTCATTTGGTATGAGTTAGCTCTGGGAAAAGTGCACAGCAACAAGACTAAATCATTTCTTTTTATAGTGGAAATTTAATGCAGTTCTTTGGTTTCTGTCTTGAATGCACTTTTGGCTTTCTTGCTGCGGAGTTCCAAGGGACAAGGAAATGTTCAGGCTCAAAATCAGTTTCTGCACAGACATTTATAGCTGCAGTGTTCCTGTCTGCTAGGATCTCCCCGCAGCAAAAAGGGACGAGGAGGCTTTCAAACACTTTTGTCTGGCTGCAGCTGAGATCTGTTTACATTTTGCAGACACTTTGTTTAGTGGAATTGTCAAACCTTGCAAGTCTGTGGTTACAGCGATGCCTCAGGTCAAGACCAGCGATACAAAGTTCAATACTGTGCATTATTCAGGTCATGCTGTTGAGGAAAACTCACTCCTCAGTCAGTGGAAAGCCTTCCTCTGCCTTTAAAGGGCTTAAGAACAAACAAGCACTAATCCAGTAACCACATGCAGAAGACACATTCAGTTGCTGTTAAACTTTTTTCTTCCATGTGCTGCAAAATGCAGATGAAAACCTCATGTTTAACCTAGCTTGACAGGGATTCTTACATTACCTGGTGCAGGCACAAAAGCTACTTGTGCATTTTTGCTTGAGCTTTGTCACTTCCTAGATGCCTGTGATATTAGTGAGAAGCTTCTTTAAAGACCTTCTGCAGTAACATTTCCCAGTGGAATGGGAGAATTTCAGGGCTGACAGTGAGTCTCACATGGTGAAAATTACTGGGCTCTACAGTTCTTCTGAATCAGGCACAACTATTTCACTGGTGTGGCCCCAAAGGCTTTGCTGGAATCTCTCTGATTTACACACATATGAGATCAGCATTAGGCCCCAGTGTTTTCATTTTTCATTTGTTATTCTTGGCCCCAGCATCCTTTTACCACTGTTGAATGCAATGTTCCTAAAACACCAGATGTGCTTGAGAGATGAAGGAATATAGGGGAAAAAAAAAAAAGGAAGAAGAAGAAAAAAAGGTTGCAGGGATTCACTAAACAACACAGGGTCTTCTTTTGCCCTGCAGCCTGAATTCTGGGCACTTAGACCACTAGAACTGCCATTTATTTCTACAGAACTGTTTCTGATTAGCACCAGGAAATCAATTTATAAATGCTTCCTTAGCAGAATCACTGATACAGTATGAGCTTGAATGCTTAATACACATTATGTTAATATGGAATCATAGAATTAGCCAGGCTGGAAGAGTCCTCCAAGATCATCCAGTCCAACCTATCACCCAGCCCCATCCAATCAACAAGACCATGGTACTAAGTGCCCCATCCAGGCTTTCCCAAGTGAAGCTTTCGCTGCCTTCTATTAAGCATCTGCCATTGCTGAGGAACCATGCAGGCAGAGCAGTAACCTGATGAGATAAAGCAAAGTACATCCTGAGATAGAATCATAGAATCAACCAGGTTGGAAGAGACCTCCAAGATCATCAAGTATCACCCAGCCCCATCCAATCAACAAGACCATGGCACTAAGTGCCTCATCCAGGCTTTGCTTCAACACCTCCAGGGATGGCAACTCCACCACCTTCCTGGGCAGTCCATTCCAATGCCAATCACTCTCTCTGCCAACAACTTCCTCCTAACATCCAGCATAGACCTGCTCTGGCACAACTTGAGACTGTGTCCCCTTCTTCTGTTGCTGCTTGCCTGGGACAAGAGACCGACCCGCACCTTGCTACAACCTTCCTTCAGGTACAGTTGTACCACAGCACTAAAGGCTGGGGACAGAGTGGCTGGAGAGCAGCCAGGCAGAGCAGGACCTGGGGGTGCTGGTTGACAGCAGCTGAACGTAAGCCAGTAGTATGCCCAGGTGGCCAAGAAGGCCAATAGCATCATGGCCTGGATCAGGAAGTGTGGCCAGCAGGACCAGGGAAGTTCTTCTGCCCCTGTACTCAGCACTGGTCAGGCCACACCTTGAGTACTGTGTCCAGTTCTAGGCACCTCAATTTAAGAAAGATGTTGAGGTGCTGAACATGTCCAGAGAAGAGCACCAAGACTGGTGAGGAGCCTGGAGCACAGCCCTGTGAGGAGAGGCTGAGGGAGCTGGGGGTGTGCAGCCTGCAGAAGAGGAGGCTCAGGGCAGACCTGTTGCTCTCTACAACTACCTGAAGGGAGGCTGTAGCCAGGTGGGGTTGGTCTCTTCTCCCAGGCAAGCAGTGACAGAACAAGAGGACACAGTCTCAAGCTGTGCCAGGACAGGTTTAAGCTGGATGTTAGGAAGAAGTTCTTCACAGCAAGAGTGATTGGCATTGGGATGGGCTGCCTGTGGAGGTGATGGAGTCACCATTCCTGGAGATCTTTAAAAGGAGACTGAATGAGGCACTTAGTGCCATGGTTTAGTTAATTAGAAGGTGTTGGGTGATATACTGGACTTGGTGGTCTCAAAGGTCTTGTTCAACCTGGATGATTCTGTGATTCTGTGGAAAAGGTGCAACCCTTGATACCAGCCTTCCTTCCCAGAGATTCATAACTGACTCAGATCCCCTGGCAGAAAGCAGAGTTCTTGTGGCAGACACCTACTGGTAGGATTAACTCAGTATAATAATTTATTATATCTGCTTCTCCAAGCACAAATTTTTATGAGATACCTAAAATGCAGACAGGGTTGGTCCCTCTTCCCCTAAGAAAAAAAGTATTAGAAAATTATGTTGGCAGTAATTCCTCTTAGCCCTGACATTATTTAGCAGGCAGAGTGCTCTATATAGTGCTGGTGTTCAGCTCAGAAACAAAACCAGGGACTCAACTAATTGTGTCAGTTAAAATCCTGTACCATGTTGTAAACCTCTCTCATCCAGATGATATCCTGGGCAAGAAATCAGTTAATTTCTGTCTGTAATTCCTTCTTGGTTTTATTAAGAACAGAGTATTCAGTACTTAATGCTCAGATCCCTCAGGTAATCCATGCTTTCTGCCTAAAACAGTCATTCATCCCAGAGATGGCTGAATGCAATGATGAACAAAATGCTTCTTGCACATGCAAAGACTAACAAAGTGATGAAGCTCATTGGGTGCTTGGAGATCTTCAGACAGAGGTTATGATGGGCAAAGTGAGAAAGCAAGGGGTGTTGAGAATCTAACATCACAAGCTGGAATCTTACAATGAAGCTGGACTCTTACAATGATCCATCCTTTCTCCTCTTTTCACACTCAGTTTTCCCATGCCACAACAGAAAGTGCATTTAAAAGACATCTTCCAATGCGTAAGTAAAAGGTGTCAAAGACACTGGAAACCTAAAATCATTTATGTGGCTTGAAATTACTTCCCCTTTCCACTGTCTTATGCAATAAATTTCATCTGGGATTTGAAGTAGCTAAAAGAATAAGAGATAAGGACATAGTTAAGTTCATGCTTGTATGAAGCCTTCTAAGGTGATGGTTTTGTGACATGGATCTTAGTGACAGGTGACCAAATACCTATCCTGTAAGAGTGTTAGGGATTGGACTGAAGCATCCTGAAGGTAAGGGAAACATTCCAATGACTGTAATCCTGATATGGAAAAAAGGGATAGAAAATACAGAATGTAGCAACCTAGGTAAACATTAACTGCATGAAGCATCATTAATCAGGTATACACAAAGAAAGGTGACTTAAGCATGAGAAGGCCTAGGAACACTCCCATGGATATGAATACTGTATTCAAAGATGAGAACATCAGAAACTTTGGCCAAGAATATGACCTGTAACTGGAGCCAGATAAGCCAAAGGTAAAAGGGACAAATGGAGGAAGATGTGGAGCTTTCATCAAGAAGACCCCAAAAGATGACCACCAGGTGGCAATGAGCATGTGTGAAGAGACAGTACTTATGGAAATGAGATCCAGGAGTTGATTTTAATAACTTCACCCATTCCTAGAAGTAACTGTACTAACTCTAGCCATGTACTGAATATGTATGGTTTGGTAGCATAAGTATCTACCTGAAGAAGGTGCAGGTGTGCAGGATTTGGTGAAGCAATTCTCCCTGTCCAGGATGTCAGGGGTTGGAAGGGACCCAAAAAGATCATCGAGCCCAGCCTCCCTGCCAGGGCAGGACCATACAATCTAGCTCAGGTCACACAGGAATGCATCCAGATGGGCCTTGACAGTACCCAGAGAAGGAGGCTGCACAACCTCTCTGAGGAGCCTGTGCCAGTGCTCTGGGACACTTAAAGAATTTCCCCCTTGTGTTGAGGTGGAACTTCCTGTGCTGCAGCTTACACCCACTGCTCCTTGTCCTTCCACAAGGAGCAAGTGAGCAGAGCCTGTCCCCCAACTCCTGACCCCCAGCCCTCAGATATTTATAAACATTGATTAAATCCCCTCTCAGTCTTCTCTTCTCCAGACTAAGCAGCCCCAGGTCCCTCAGCCTCTCCTCATCAGGCAGTGCTCCAGTCCCCTAATCGTCCTTGTAGCCTCGGTTGGGCTCACTTGAGAGCAGATCCCTGTCTCTCTTAAACTGGGGAGCCCAAAACTGAACGTGGTACTCAAGATGGGGTCTCACCAGGGCAGAGTAGAGGCTGGTCACCTGGTACAGTCAAATAAACATACTTTGATCTAAGTGTCCAGAGAAAGAGAAAGGATACCAGGATGATGAGAGGGCTGGAGCACCTCGCCTGTGAGGAGAGACTGAGGGAGTTTGGGCTGTTCAGTCTGGAGAGGAAAAGGCTCCCAGGTGACCTTATTGTGGCCTTTCAGTATCTTAAGGGGGCCTACAAAAAAGCTGGGGGGGGACTTTTTAGGATGTCAGGTAGTAATAGGAATGGGGGAAATGGAACAAAGCAAGAAATGGGTAGATTCAGACTGGATGTTAGGAAGAAGTTCTTCACCATGAGGGTGGTGAGAGCCTGGAAGGGGTTGCCCAGGGAGGTGGTGGAAGCCTCATCCCTGGAGGTGTTTAAGGCCAGGCTGGATAAGGCTCTGGACAGCCTGATCTAGTGTGAGGTGTTGTTAAGGATGGATTTGAATCAAGTTAGAAGTGACTTGTAATGAGGCTGATCTAAAAAATTATTAAATAAATAAAATTTCCCCAAACTTATTAACACAAAGAGAGAGAGTCTATTATGTGGTTGGTAAAACTATTTTTGCAGAAGGTATATCATAGAATCAGACAGGTTGGAAGAGACCTCCAAGATCATCCAGTCTAACCTGGCACTCAGCTCTATCCAGTCAACCAGACCACGGCACTAAGTGCCTCATCCAGGCTTTGCTTCAATACCTCCAGGGACAGCAACTCCACCACCTCCCTGGGCAGCCCATTCCAATGCCAATCACTCTCTCTGCCGACAACTTCCTCCTAACATTCAGCCTAGACAACTTGAGACTGTTCTCTTGCTGGTTGCCTGGGAGGAGAGACCAACCCCACCTACAGCCTCCCTTCAAGTAGTTGTAGACAGCAACGAGGTCACCCCTGAGCCTCTTCTTCTGCAGGCTGCACACCTCCAGCTCCCTCAGCCTCTCCTCACAGGGCTGTGCTCCAGTCCCCTCACCAGCTTCGTTGCCCTTCTCTGGACATGTTCCAGTACCTCAGCATCTCTCTTGAATTGAGGAGCCCAGAACTGGACACAGCACTCAAGGTGTGGCCTGATCAGTGCTGAGTACAGGGGCAGAATAACCTCCCTTGTCCTGCTGGCCACACTGTTCCTGATCCAGNTCTGGGCCCAGCACTGATCTCTGGGGCACACCACTAGTGACAGCTGCCAACTGGATGTGGCACCATTCAGCACTACTCTCTGGGCCCAGCACTGATCTCTGGGGCACACCACTAGTGACAGCTGCCAACTGGATGTGGCACCATTCAGCACTACTCTCTGGGCCCAGCACTGATCTCTGGGGCACACCACTAGTGACAGCTGCCAACTGGATGTGGCACCATTCAGCACTACTCTCTGGGCCCAGCACTGATCTCTGGGGCACACCACTAGTGACAGCTGCCAACTGGATGTGGCACCATTCAGCACTACTCTCTGGGCCCAGCACTGATCTCTGGGGCACACCACTAGTGACAGCTGCCAACTGGATGTGGCACCATTCAGCACTACTCTCTGGGCCCAGCACTGATCTCTGGGGCACACCACTAGTGACAGCTGCCAACTGGATGTGGCACCATTCAGCACTACTCTCTGGGCCCAGCACTGATCTCTGGGGCACACCACTAGTGACAGCTGCCAACTGGATGTGGCACCATTCAGCACTACTCTCTGGGCCCAGCACTGATCTCTGGGGCACACCACTAGTGACAGCTGCCAACTGGATGTGGCACCATTCAGCACTACTCTCTGGGCCCGTCTCTCCAGCCAGTTCTATCAGAGTGAATCTATCCAAGCCATGGGCTGTCAGCTTTCCCTTTTGATAAGGTAACCCTTTTGCTTACAGATGTCTGAAATGGGACTTCCACAATCTGCTGTTTGTAGCTATCGAACTGCATTGTGACTCATGTTTTCCCCCACTCTTTATAGCCGAATTACTGTTTCAAAAGCAATTCTCTTCCTTGAAAACTGGTTTAGAATATTTTGCTGTCACAGAATCACAGAATGGGCTGAGTTGGAAGGGACCTCCAAAGGTCATCCAGTCCAATCCCCTCTGCAGTCAGCAGGGACGTCTTCAAGTAGATCAACTCTTCTCACAGGTAATTTGAGACAGAACAAGGGGGAATAGCCTCAAGCTGAGACTGGGTAGGATTAGATTGGACATTAGGAAAAGTTTTCCATGGAGACAGTGGTCAGGGACTGGAATGAGCTGCCCAGGGAGGTGGTGGAGTCACCAGCCCTGGATGTGTTTAAAGGTTGTTTGGATGTACTGCTTAGGGATATGGTTTAAGGCGAATCTTCTTGAGTAGGGTTGTATGTTGGACTTGATGGTCCTGTGGGTCTTTTCCAACCTGGATGTTTCTGTAATTCTGTGATCAGGTTACCCACAGCCCTGTGCAGCCTCACCTTCAATATCTCCAGGGATGGGCCCTGACCACCTCCCTGGGCAACCTGTGTTCCACCACCATCACAGCAAAGAAGTTGTTCCTAACACCTGCTCTAAATCTGCTCTGCTCTAGTTTGAAGCCATTGCCCTTGTCCTATCCCTGCAGGCCTTTGCCAACAGTTTCTCTGCAGCCTTCTTGTAGCCCCCTTCAGGTACTGGCAGGTTGTTATTAGGTCTCCCTTCTGTCAGACAGAACCAGGCACCTGAATGAAAACAGCAGCCTCAGAAACTGGTATTTCATCCTGGCCACCTGCAGGCAGATGTTCTGGACCTTCACTACTTGTTCCGTGACTTGGGGTATCACTGAGGGCTGCTGGTATTGTTCAACCCTCAGTCAGGAAGGAGGAAAGAGAAGACATAAAGTTGAACAGCATTACAAGCAGCTTGGATGAAGTGATGCTGATAGAGGAAAGTTCCTGCTTTTTGCCTTCACAGGACAATCTTGCCTCCTGCCAGCTTATGATAATGAACACCACTGGCACTCACTTGAAAATGATTTAAGCTTTTTTTTCCCCTCATGATGAATCAAAGGAAATTAATAATTTAACCTATCAAATAGAAAATTATCTCTGTTGTGCTTCTGCCCAGGCAGAATTGTCTGTTGGGTACTCTAAGGGAAGGGCTGCTCTTGTGTTGTACTGTTGGATGGGTCTCTGTGCCTATCCCCCACCAATCTCCCATCTCTCATACAGGACTTGTGCCCTCAGGCAAATTTCCAGCACCAGTGCATTTTTCATTACAGAGCTGGTCCAGCTGCTTCTGCCAGCTTGTTAGAGGGCCAGCAGGCCCTGCCATGAGCAGCAGCAGAGGGAGAAGGACAGTGTGTCCTTCTGCCAGCCCTCACCTGAAAAAGAAAATTGCAATTTACCTTTCAGTACTGCTAGGCACTGCAGAGGGACCTGGACAGGCTGGATGGGTGGGCAGAGGCCAATGGGATGACAACAAGGACAAGTGCAGGGTTCTACACTTTGGCCACAACAACCCCAAGCAGCGCTACAGGCTGGGGACAGAGTGGATGAGAGCAGTCAGGCAGAGAGGGAGCTGGGGATGCTGGTAGATAGTAGCTGAACATGAGCCAACAGTGTGCCTGCGTGGGCAGGAGAGCCAATGGCATCCTGGCCTGGATCAGGAACAGTGTGGCCAGCAGGACAAGGGAGGTTATTCTGCCCCTGTGCTCAGCACTGATCAGGCCACACNCCTGCCCAGGGAGGTGGCGGAGTCTCTATCCCTGGAGGTGTTCAAGCAAAGCCTGGCTGGGGCACTTAGTGCCATGGTCTAGTTTACTGAACAGGACTGGATGATCTTGGAGGTCTCTTCCAAACTGGTTGATGCTATGATTCTAAGATAGTATTTGAAAGTACCTTTCAAAGGCAGATTTTGTACATGGAGAGGGAAGTTGCTACCAGCAGTACCAGGAGATGGAGAAACATCTTCACTGGCACTGCCAGCCTGTCGTGTGCTGTCTCATGTGTGGAGCACAATGTGACAAGTAGGTTTTATTTGGAAGCAACGGAGAGAAAAAGAGAAATTCCATACATTTTACAGGATTTTATTCCATTCCTGGGGGGGTTGTCCCTGTAGAAATGCACCTCTCTATGTGAGGTGTTCCT
The DNA here is from genome assembly GCA_013400475.1 of Tricholaema leucomelas. Lineage (NCBI taxonomy): Eukaryota > Metazoa > Chordata > Aves > Piciformes > Lybiidae > Tricholaema lacrymosa > Tricholaema leucomelas. Next base: position 151,975 of record WAAF01013533.1, read on the forward strand.
GTGTTCGAGCATACAGATAATGAAAACCATTTAGAAAACTGAACTGCAGAAAAAGAAGGTGAGGAAACAAAACAGAGCACACTTGAAAGCCACAGACTGTATTTTACACTTATGAATCCTCTCTCAGACTAAAAGGCTAACCAGAAGTTCTGCCAGGGAATAGGCAAAAAGAAAACAAATCAACTGCTGTAACCCACAAGCACACAGCATGTTGAGCCTTAAAGGTGAATATAGGCTGGTCAACAGCACAGGGGCAGACTAATTCTGGAAAGAAACTACACAGCAGTCAGACCTTTAGTTTTGAAAGTACCTTCTGCAAGTTTTCTGCATTGTGAGCTGCATGGATTTACTTCAGAAGGCTCCTGAGTTCGATCTGTCTATGTCAGAGTTCTGACAACTCCTTCCAATTCTATCAAAGATCTGTTTCATTTGGCTTTTTAAAATGTGCTTTAACTGCCTTCTACCTCCACAGAATTTAGAATCATAGAATCAGTCAGGGTTGGAAGGATCATCCACAAGGATCAAAGGATCATGCAGTTCCAACTCCCCTGCCATGGGCAGGGACACCCCTACCCTAGATCAGGCTGGCCACAGCCTCATCCAGCCTGGCCTTAAACACCTCCAGGGATGGGGCCTCAACCACCTCCCTGGGCAACCCATTCCAGGCTCTCACCTCTCTCATGCTGAACAACTTCCTCACAGCCAGTCTGAATCTCCCTACCTCGAGTTTCACTCCATTCCCCCAGTCCTGTCGCTCCCTGAGAGTCTAAGTCCCTCCCCAGCTTTTTTGTAGGCTCCCTACAGATCCTGGAAAGCCACAAGAAGGTCACCTGGGACCCTCCTCTTCTGCAGCCTGCACAGCCCCAACTCTTTCAGTCTGTCCTCATAGCAGAGCTGCTGCAGCCCTCTGAGCATCCTCGTGGCCCTTCTCTGGACACGCTCCAGCATCTCCACATCCCTCTTGTAATGGGGGCTTCAGATTTCTACTCTCCTCAGTACCTCTAGTGCATTCTAGGAGCGAGTCAATAGAAGTCAGTGGTGCTTGTTGTGAACTTGCTCCATTGAAACCCTGAGTATTATTTTTTTTTTAAATCAGTTTGTTTTTCCAGCTGCACTGGCATTTCCTTCTCATCCCCAACCCATCTCTCATTTTTCCAGTCCTCTATTCTTTTGGCTATTATTTTAAATACACCAATAGCAATATTGATGTAAATTCAGTCCAGAATGCTTAAAATAATAGAAACCCACAGGCAAAGCCTTTGGCTTCTCTTTTTAACTCAGTGTGGAACTGTTAGCACAAAAGGTGATAGGTGATAATGAGCAGCCCTGGTGGGAAGGATACCAAAACACTAAGCTGTTTTTGTGGGCTGATCCAAAGTATAAGGAAGTTAATAGATGGCTTCTGGCTCCAAGATGATGGGCTGGTATCAGGTTTTAAGAGGATTTATAATAGGCTGATTGTCCTGAACAGATAGCAGCAAACTGCAGCTGGATGGATATAATGGGGTATTCATTCCACAATGCTTTTACATATGCTAAAGCTTCACTATTTTTCTCCCTCCTCTTCTCTTTATAAACCTGTTTACCAAGGAATTTAATACAGGAGAAAATGAATAACTTTGGAAGGGCTGTATTGTTTAACTGAAGTGTCCTACCTGCACACCTGACAGCAAATTCATCTGCTGATGTACTCAAAGTGCTTACAGGACGTACTATGGAACACTGAACACTGCCTATGTTATCTGCAGGATTCCCAAAGAAACAAGCACAAATATCCTCCTGGTCCTTTCCACCCATAGCAATTCATAGTGATTGGATGTGGTGCTGAGGGATTTGATTTAGTCAAGGACTTGTCAGTGTGAAACCAACGACTGGACTCAATGGTCTTGAAGGTCTTTTTCAACCTAAGAAATTCTGTGATTCTGTGATCATTGGAATGGTATGACAAAGAGAAAAACAAACAAAATCCACACAATGTGACAAAAACAATGCAATTATTATCTGCAGCCCAACTGACCTCTGCCAGTAGGACAAGGGAGGTTATTCTCCCCCTGTACTCAGCACTGTTCAGGCCACATCTTGAGTGCTGTGTCCAGTTCTAGGCCCCTCAGTTCAAGAGAGAAGTTGAAGTACTGGAAGGTGTCCAGAGGAGGGCAACAAAGCTGGTGAGGGGCCTGGAGCACAGCCCTGTGAGGAGAGGCTGAGGGAGCTGGGGGTGTGCAGCCTGCAGAAGAGGAGGCTCAGGGCAGACCTCATTGCTGTCTACAACTACCTGAAGGAAGGCTGTAGCCAGGTGGGGTTGGGCTCTTCTGCCAAGCAACCAGCAACAGAAGAAGGGGACACAGTCTCAAGTTGTGCCAGGGCAGGTCTAGGCTGGATGTTAGGAGGAAGTTCCTTCCAGAGAGAGTGATTGGCATTGGAATGAGCTGGCCAGGGAGGTGATGGAGTCGCCATCCCTGGAGGTGTTCAAGCAAAGCCTGGATGAGGCACTTAGTGCCATGGTCTGGTTGACTGGACAGGGAGGGGTGCTAGGTTGGACTTTGGACTGGATGATCTTGGAGGTCTTTTCCAACCTGTTTGATTCTATGATTCTATGAAGGGCTGCGTGGTTTTAGTGCACAGGAGTGATGTTTGCCTCAAGAGGTTTAAAATAGAAGTAAAAAGGTATAGCAGGGAAGTTCAGCTGAGAGACTCCTGTTACAATAAGCATTGACAGTTACTTTGAAAACATAAAATGGCTGAAAACCAAAGTGATTTGATAACTTCACGGAGAGCAGAAGCTTAGATGGTTAAGTCATCACTGAAGCACCAGCTGCAGCTTGTGCCACCCTGCAGACCATTAAAGGGGGAACTCCAGCTGCAAACCCAAGAGTCCAAGCTAATAGCCTGAATCGTTTGTGCCAAGAAGTGTGGCTCCATTACTGCTCTCCCACTAACGCAAAGGATAACACAATCAGAAAGATGCAGGTCTGGAAGGGGCCTCAGTAAGTCCTTTAATTGGCTTCCTGCCTGAAGGCAGAATGAACTGTGCTTATGCTATTTCTGGTAAGTGTGTGTCTAACCTATTCTTAAAGGTCTTTGCAGGCTCAGAGGAGAGGGCATGTGGTGAGGACACCTAAGGCAAGATGGCAGGGTGGAAAAGCAGACAGAGGTGGAAAACCAGTTAACCAGGAGGAGCTGGGTGCAAGAGCAAGGTAATGTGTTCAAAAGAAGCTAAAGAAGTGAAAAATCTCAGCCATAACATCTGTAGGAAAAATTCTGAGAATGTGGGCCAGAGGATGCAAAAAACCAGAGCAAGGCTGGTTGTCTTGTCAGGAATTAGTTGAGGAAACCTGGAGTTCACACAGGAGGAAGTTAAGTAAGAGAAGGAGGACTGGAACAGCAGTGAACGCGGACTAGTGCTGGATTCCCTGCACATCCCATTATTTGATTTTTTAAAAGCATTATTATTGTTGTTGTTATGCTCTGGTGAGATCCCACCTGGAGTACTGCCTCCAGTTCTGGAGCCCCCATTACAAGAGGGATGTGGAGATGCTGGAGTGTGTCCAGAGATGGGCCACAAGGATGCTCAGAGGGCTGCAGCAGCTCTGCTGTGAGGACAGACTGAAAGAGTTGGGGCTGTGCAGTCTGCAGAAGAGGAGGCTCCCAGGTGACCTTCTTGTGGCTTTCCAGGATCTGAATAGGGCCTACAAAAACCTGGGGAGGGACTTTTGAGGCTCTAAGGGGGTAACAGGACTAGAGGGAATGGAACAAAGCTGGAGGTGGGGAGATTCAGACTGGCTGTGAGGAGGAAGTTGTTCAGCATGAAGTGGTGAGAGCCTGGAATGGGTTGCCCAGGGAGGTGGTTGAGGCCCCATGCCTGGAGGTGTTTAAGGCCAGGCTGGATGAGTCTCTGGCCAAGATGATCTAGGGTAGGGGTGTCCCTGCCCATGGCAGGGGAGTTGCAACAAGATGATCCTTGTGGTCCCTTCCAACCCTGACATATTCTGTGATTCTGATTCTTGTTGCTTAGCCAATCATTGTATGGCTCAGTTGCTACCCTGAAGTCTCCACAGATACCTAGAGCATGCTTTATGAATTGCTGTGATCTAGGTGGTCATTGCAATCAGCAGATCCACAAGTAGGGGTCTCAGTGTTTCTGTATAAAGGTGAGAGCACACTGCAGCCCAGTGTGAAAGCCTAGCTCAGGACATGAAGTTCTTTCCTGCGTATTTGCCAAACAGTGCTGCCACTGAGAGCCTGCTAAGCAGTTAGGGGGAACTTCTTTCCAAGATAACACATTTGATACATACATTTTGACAAGCAATTTGCATCTACTGAAAACAGTAGACCAGTACCAGTTGAGAAGAATGGAGGAGAATGAAGGAAAAAATGGAGGCCAAGCACTTAACCAGGTAGAAATTCGCTTGCTGCCTGTAGCAGCTGACTTACCCACAGAGGGTTTGAGACAAATTGCAGACGACCATCCTTAGGACTTTGTTTATATAGAACCATAGAATGGTTTGGATTGGAAGGGACCTCAAGGATCATCCAGTTCCAATCCCCTGCCATAGGCAGGATCACCTCCCACTAGAACGGGTCACTCAAAACCTCATCCAACCTGGCCTTGAACACCTCCAGGGAGGTTGTGGAGTACAGAATCAACCTTTGCCAGTGTCACATCACTCTCACTGTAAAGAACTCTTTCCTAACATCTAGTTTGAATCTCCCCTCTTCCAGTTTAAACCCATTACCCCTTGTCCGGTCATTACAAGACCTTATCAATAGTCCCTCCCCAGCATTCCTGTAGGTCATCTCTACCATTCCAATATGGCAGAACCAATTAGACTTATCATACATGAGTGAAGCAGTAGGTGCCATTCTGCAGCTCAGGATAAATAAGGTGTCCAGTGAGACTGTGGTCATGATCCCTGTTGGCCTTTAAATTCATGTTCTAGAAGTGTCCACAACCAATCAGTAATCCTTTTCTCAGCCTATACATGAAATGGAAATGTCCCCAAAAGAACAGTACCATGTCAAACACTTAAATCCTACCTAATGGGAGTTGCTGTCCCTGTGGAGGTGTTCAAGAAAAGACTGGATGGGGCACTTAGTGCCATGGTCCAGTTGATTGGATAGGGCTGGGTGCTAGGTTGGACTGGATAAGCTTGGAGGTCTCTTCTAACCTGGTTGATTCTATGATTCTAATCAGTGCAGAGGTGGCTCTGAAAAGCCATGAGGCCTTTGTCAAACTAGAAAGCAGATGGAAATTGGGAAGAGATGAAAACTTCCTGAAAAGAGCTGAAATTACAGCATAGAGTACATGGCTATCATCTCCAGAAATACTGTCTTGACACTGATTGCACACAGACAGGGCACTTAAGACAGGGCAAATTAAACAGTTATTTCTTCAATATTATGTTTTTCCAACACACATCTCAGCAGAAAGAGAGAAGCTGCATTTTAGAGAGCCCTCCTCTGTCTCACTTAAAAAGGCTGCATCATTAATCTAACTGTACAGGAGGATGATGCCTTAAGGTGCCCCAGGTGAGAGAGTGATGACAGAAGCTTGATGATAATGCTTATCTTCCTTCTAAGTAAAGAACATGCTAGACTACATCATCAGCTCTGGGACATATCCCATCTTCTTTGATGGTGAGATGATGTAACAGCTTGAGCCTGGAATGACACTGAGAAACTCTAAGTCAGAAAGGATGCCTTGGAGTATCTCTGTGCAGGGCCTTGCTGCCCCACATGCAAGAGGCTTCCTCATGAAAGAGCTGAGTTCTGCACTGACAGAATAACACCACTTGCTTGCTGGGGGGTGGGTTATGCTGCAGAAAGTCACCCTCTGGCTCACATGTCACAGAATCACAGCAGAAAACATCCAGTTGGAAGAGATTTCAGAGGTCATCCAGTCTAACCTTCCACTCAGTTAGGTGCTGAATGCATTATACAACTGCAGCAGAATTCCATGATTAATCAGGAGGACATCTCCTGAGTAATACAAAGCCTTAAGGGGGAGGCTGGATCTCTAACAGCTCTGATGAAAGAAGTGCCTCCCTGCCTCTCTCCTGTATGCAAGGGTGAAATGTCACAGCATATTGGCCAGCAGGCAGCTGCAGCACAACAGTTCAGGACCTTCTGGCCCTTTCTTTCCTAGAAAGTTTTAAGTTAGCCAGTTGAAGAGTACACTGCATGGACTCTCGTGAACTCAACCTAGCATGAAAGCAGGCAAAAAGTGGCATTCTGACCACTGCAGGCAAAGGGCACATCTGTTTGCACAGCAGCCAGGATGAACCTGTAGTGTCCCTGCTGATGAAACCCTGCCTAGATTCCACCCGTGTGACTTCACTTGTCATGGTTGCATGTATTGCTCTGAGGCCAAGTTTGAGGCAAGATATTCCTTCTCTGTCTCCAGTGTTATTTTGGTATATTTTATTTGGCCTAGAATTTGGGAAAACAAGAGGGAGGTTTTCCATAGGGAGTGGAATGAGGAGGCAGGAAGGGCTACCATATTTCTCCAGTCGGAAACTCCTACAGTGTTAGAGTCCAGTGCTGCTGCAAGTGTCAACAGATCAAATACGATACAGAAGGCCCTCTGCCAACTCTTTGCTACTGCAGCAGCAACTAGGAGGAAAATAGAAACTAATATCTAGTACCACTCAGCTAGGCTCAGTCTCTGCTGCAGAGGGATGAAGCAGGAATAAATTAGTAACCAATTTTTCCCTGTCCATTCAGGGTGACATGGGCTGGTTCAGGGTCCCCAGCAAGACAGGGCAGACTCAGAGAGGACAGACTCAGGGTGTTCAGGCCATCTGCTGAGTCAGATATGGTAGTAGCAGCCTCTGTGATGGCACCTTAATATATAAAGTTTTTGTCCCAGTCACTGCCTCTGAAGGAAGACCCTGAAAATGAAGTTGCCTCCAGAGCGCAGCACTGCAAACTGCTGCTCCACACCAGCAGGTGTGATTCAGACCAATAGCTGCTGAGGACAACATATTGAGCAGCAATTATCTGCTGTTAGTCATCCTCTTCCCTAGCAAAAGTGGTATAGCATTTGATTATTTCGACACAGTTGGATGTGGGAGGAAAGGTAGGCCTGGAAACATTTTCCTGACAGCATACTTCTCAGCTCTTTTAAAACAGCTCTCGTGTTGACACTCAGCACAGCATTCCAAATCAAATGCTACTTCCTCTGGTAGAGCAGCAAGGGAAAAATGCTGTCACAGGTTTTATAACAAACATTAGGTAAGCAGCAATCACTCCCATTGTGCAATCCAGCATTCAGGTAGGAAAACAATCCATAGATGATTAAGAAAGAGGTAATAAGTGTCTCAGTAGCATGGATAAGATGTGAACTGCTTGGGGATCACAAAGAAGGGGCAAAGTTTGAATGTGTTAGTGGGTCAGCTTCATGCTGGTAAGTGTGAAGAACAAAAGGGCATTTTCTAAGCTGGAAGCTAAAAACTGACACTGCTGCAGGAAATGCAAGTTACTTGTGCTCAGCTAAGCTTTTCTTCTTCATTTCTCAAGACATCATGAAAATATGCAGTGGTCTGCCTTCAGTAGTCGTCTGTCCTCCCCCTCTACTCCACTCTGGTGAGACCCCACCTGGAGTACTGCATCCAGTTCTGGAGCCCCCATTACAAGAAGGATGTGGAGATGCTGAAGTGTGTCCAGAGAAGGGCCACGAGGATGCTCAGAGGGCTGCAGCAGCTCTGCTGTGAGGACAGACTGAAAGAGTTGGGGCTGTTCAGTCTGCAGAAGAGGAGGCTCCCAGGTGACCTTCTTGTGGCCTTCCAGGATCTGAAGGGGGCCCACAAAAAAAGCTGAGGAGGGACTTTTAAGGCTGTCAGGGAGTGGCAGGACTGGGGGGAATGGAGCAAAGCTGGAGGTGGGGAGGTTCAGACTGGACGTGAGAAGGAAGTTGTTGAGCATGAAGTGGTGAGAGCCTGGAATGGGTTGCTCAGGGAGGTGGTTGAGGCCCTGTTCCTGGGGGTGTTTAAGGCCAGGGTGGATGAGGCTGTGGCCAGGCTGGTCTAGGGTAGGGTGTCCCTGCCCACAGCAGGAGGGTTGGAACTGGATGATCCTTGTGGTCCCTTCCAACCCTGACTGATTCTATGATTCTACAACCATGTACTGTCAGTGGTAATGTTTATTCATACCATGAAAACCACTTTCTTGGAACAGAAAAAAAGGGTTGCAAGGGTTTCAATGATTTTTTTTTTCCACACCTGCTGCCTCAGTATTTCATCCTCCTCCTGAATTTGCAATGCCTCAGAAACTTGAGAGTTGCCTTTCTCCTGCTTTTCTCTTTGACAGATACGTTCAAACATCCTACTCACCCCTTGCTATAGCACCTGAAACACTACCTCTCTCTGAAGGGTTTTGTGTTGGTCATCTCAAAATCCTGGAGTCTGTGTGGAAGGAAGCATTAAGGGGTATGGGACATCTACAGACCCTGAACAAGTATAACACTCTCAAAGTCTACAGAGTAAATTTCTGAGTAGTAACAGATGATTGAATAAAGTAATTTCCCATAAATCATTTTTGGCTTACCTTGTGAGGTCTTAATGAGACTCGAGCAAAAAGTTAAGGATTCTAGAACTGCCAATATCATGTATCCAGACTAAGGCTGTCCCCTGAAAGAGTAAAGCCTGCACTGCCATGCTACAGGTTTAAATAAATGCTGTCTATGATCAGCTTTTTAAAGGCAAAAGATTTCATTCTTTCTAAGCAGATTTGAAAGAAAAAGGAACCAAGACAATAAGCTAAATATGCACTCTGAAATCCTTAGTCCAGCATTTAGAGCATGTTGTCATCAGCTTGGATTTTAAAACTCTCTGAAGCAGCCAGCTGAGCTGCTAACAAGCAGGTCAGAAACCACACTGCAGTGGGGGTTACTTCTCTCTCCTGTACAAAGATATCAACAGTATTGATACAGTGTTATGAGCATCTTAGCCTCCTGACATGGTATGCACTAAAGAGGGAGTATGTCTTGGTTTGGAAATAGGATAGGTAGATAACCAAGAAAGTGTCCATATAACCAGGACATGAAAATTAAGAGATGTGCTGGTGTATTTCCTCAACCAAGTATTTCCAACTATACCATTTACTGATGATGATGAACTCATTGCTGTCTACAACTAACTGAAGGGAGGCTGTAGCCAGGTGGGGTTGGTCTCTTCTGCCAGGCAACCAGCAACAGAACAAGGGGACACAGTCTCAAGTTGTGCTGGGGGAAGTATAGGCTGGATGTTAGGAGGAAGTTGTTGTCAGAGAGAGTGATTGGCATTGGAATGGGCTGCCCAGGGAGGTGGTGGAGTTGCTGTCCCTGGAAGTGTTCAAAAAAAGACTGGATGAGGCACTTAGTGCCATGGTCTAGATGACTGGATAGGGCTGGGTGCTAGGTTGGACTGGATGATCTTGGAGGTCTTTTCCAACCTGGTTGATTCTATGATGCATTACTCCAATATCCAGGGTGATGGACTCTGGTTTATAGCAGCTTGCATAGGTAATCAGAGTCCAATATCCAGGGTGATGGACTCTGGTTTATAGCAGCTTGCATAGGTAATCAGTTTCATGTTCACTGTGTCTCTCATCTTACCTGTTTTAACTCAGTAGATTTTGAATGCTCTTTCAGGATCATCACTGACACAATGTCAAGCAATGCAGCATCAGCTGTGTCTTACTGGGAGGTTATTCCACATTCAAATATATTCAAACTTTTCCATGTTTCCATTCCACAATTCACTCTGGTAGTTCTAAAGTTACTTTCTTGCATTACATTAACCTTCTTTGGACTTTAATGCTTTAAATATTTAGTGACTCTTATAATGTCCAAATAATCACATTTCTAATCCACGATAATAACTACATGGTAATGAAAAATTTAACAGAACTTTGGGAGCTTTAAGGAGGTAAATCATGGCTTCCTAAAGACAAATTGCCTACATCAGTGCTTTTTAAATCATGTTGGCCAGAAGCAATCCTGTGATCTGCTCAACACAGCCATGAGAGAGGTGGTTAAATCATTTTTGATCATCTAAATCAACGGCTGGCAGGTGTATTATATTTATACAACATAATCTTTGTCTTAAAGGAACCCAAGAAGAGCACTACATGCTTTAAGACATCAAAAGTGACCAGACAGCTGCCACTAACAAAAGTTAAGCCAACTTATAAAACTCAAGAAGTAAATTTAATGGCACTGGGTGACTCCATTTATTCTTAAAAGTTGTACACAACCTCATGGTGAGGCTCACCAGGGCTCTGGGCAAGATGGTCTACTTCAGGATGCCCCTGATGACTGCAGGGTGAGTTGGACTAGATGACCTTTGGAGGTCCCTTCCAACCCAGACCATTCTGTGATTCTGAAAATCATCTCAGCACTGTAACTGTCCTCCCTTTTGTTGCTCTTATGTTCCAATTGACTGCCAGCACACAGTCTATCATGTGTGATGTTGTATGTCCAGTTAAGAAAAGAGGAGGCTCCCAGGTGACCTTCTTGTGGCTTTCCAGGATCTGAAGGGGGCCTACAGAAAAGCTGGAGAGGGACTCCTGAGGCAATCAGGAAGTAACAGGACTAGGGGGAATGGAGCAAAGCTGGAGGTGGGGAGATTCAGCCTGGACATGAGGAAGTTGTTGAGCATGAGAGTGGTGAGAGCCTGGAATGGGTTGCCCAGGGAGGTGGTTGAGGCCCTGTTCCTGGAGGTGTTTAAGGCTAGGCTGGATGAGGCTCTGTCCAGCCTGATCTAGGGTAGGGTGTTTGTGCTCATGGCAGGGTGGTTGGAACTAGATGATCGTGGTGGTCTCTTCTAACCCTGACTGATTCTGTGATTCTATTCTATGATTCTAAGTGAGAGGATGCAAAGGACTCAGATCCAAAGATTAGCCATCATTCTTCTGATGTGCCTGATAATATATATGATGGTTGAATTTTGGACAAAGAAACAAAGCATCAGCTAGCTCTTTTGTTGTTGTTGTTGCTTGTTTTGTTACAGTTAGGAAGAAATTTTGTGCAGATGTTGAGTGCAGTATTTACCCAAACTGAGACATTTGTGTGACTTGTGCCTCATGGTATCTTGGGCTGCTGCCAAAAGTGTAAGCTGCTCAGAGACTGATTGGTTCCCCTGAGATTATATATTCCCTGTAATGCAAGATGTTTTTAAAAAGTAATTTACTGACTGTGATATTCAAGTCCTAATGAGTGGATCTGTATTTCCTTCTGGCTCTTTTTTCTGCTTGAAAATCCTGGCAAACCTTGCAATGAATGTTGTGTAATCACTGTCACTTGACTGGGGATCTAATTTTAGGTACTGATGTTTGAATTTGAGATTTTTAGTACTTTAGGAGAGACCAGAATGATTTGCATTTCCTTGACCTGCCTCATTTTGCATCTTAACTGCTGTACCTCTAATCACATAATCACTAAGAGCCTGATCCTTCAGACACTCACTGATGTGTGCACTGTAAAAAGTCAGTGGTTCATAGGACTAAGTGCTAATGCTCAGCTGAAGTGTTTGCAGATTTGGGTCCTGACAACGCACATCTGTGTGCTGTGTCTCTAGTCACAGTGGAGAGGCTACTGATGGAGGTACAAGGTGCTGGGACTTAAGAGCTCAAGGTTCAGGTTGCAGGCACCGGGAGAAGCACTGCATCTCGAAGAGGGTGGCGCAAGCTACAGGAAATTAGTCTGACTCATCAGTTTTAATAATTTTTCCTTTACACCAGTGTTGCTGCAGACAATCTGTCCATGAACTTTGTGTAGCTGGAAGTGGTGATCAAGGGCACAATGTCCACCTGGAGACCAGAACCAAGTGGCATTCCTCAGGGGTCAGTGCTGGGATCGGTACTGTTTAACATCTTTGTCAGTGATATGGACAGAGGAATCACTGCACCCTCAGCAAGTTTGCAGATGACACCAAGCTGTGTGGCACAGTCGACTTGCTAGAGGAAAGGGATGCCATTCAAAGGTAACCTGGACAGGCTGGACATGTGGGCCCAGGCCAACCTCATGAAATTCAACAAGGCTAAGTGAAAGGTCCTGCACTTGGCTCAGTGCAATCCCAAGCACAACTCCAGGCTGGGTGGGAAATGGCTGAGAGCAGCCCTGAGGAAAAGGACCTGGGGGTCTGGGGTGATGAAGAGCTCAACATGAGCCTGCAGTGTGAGTGCAGCCCAGACGGCAACCCTGTGCTGGGCTGCTGCAAGAGCAGGGTGGGCAGCAGGGCAAGGGAGGGGATTCTGCCCCTTTACCCTGCTCTCCTGCGACTCCACCTGGAGTACTGTGTGCAGTTCTGGAGCCCCCAGCACAAGAAGGACATGGAACTGTTAGAGCGAGTCCAGAGGAGGGCCACGAGGATGCTCAGAGGGCTGCAGCACCTCTGCTATGAGGACAGGCTGAGAGAGTTTGGGCTCTGCAGCCTGGAGAAGAGAAGGCTTCCAAGAGACCTTCTAGTGGTCTTCCAGTATCTGAAGGGGACCTACAGGAAGGCTGGGGAGGGACTATTTACAAGATCTTGTAATGACAGGACAAGGGGTAATAGGTTTAAACTGCCAGAGAGGAGATTCAAACTAAATGTTAGGAAAGGGTTCTTTACAGTGAGGATGATGAGACACTGGCACAAGTTGCCCAGGGAGGTTGTGGCTGCTCCCTCCCTGGAGGTGTTCAAGGCCAGGCTGGATGAGGCCTTGAGTGACCTGTTCTAGTCGGAGGTGTTCCTGCCTATGGCAGAGGGTTGGAGATGGCTGATCCTTGAGGTCTCTTCCAACCTAAACCATTCTATGATTCTAAGTTTTGAAGCCATGGCTGTATCTAAACATGCCTGTTTCCTGAGGCTTTGCTCTATCTGCCTCAGGCAGTTGAGGAGTTGTCTGAGCAAAAACACATGACTGCTACTGGTCCTTAGCGTGACGTTGCTTGTGTCTTTGCAGGGCAACAACTTTGCTTTCCAGCTATTGATGGCAGTTAATAGTTTGTGGAAGGATGTACAGGAATGGGAAGTTATTTTCAGAGAATGAGAATAGGAAAGAGAAATATTTTAAAATACTGATATTTAAGTACTGAAACAGCAGAACCATTGCATTGGTCTACGAGGTAGAAGAATCGGTCAAGCTGTTTCTCTGAGCAAGACACTAAAACAAAGATGTCTCATATTTCAAACACTTCTAAAAACAGTTTTGTCACATCTCAAAGATTGAACTATTAATTTCCAGCCTGCTCAATGAATTCTTGTGTACTCATTGGTTTAGAGAGGCTGGTATTTCGCAGTGAAGTCAGTCATCAGTCATTTGTGGCATTTGTATTGGGGCTGTCCATATTTCAGGAGTGTCACATGGATGCAAAAGAAACTAAGACCTTTTCTCCTTTATATCAGTTTTCAAATGCAGACATCTCACTTGGGAGCTTTAAAATACTCATCAGTCTCCTGAGAGCTCTGATGAGCATGAAGAAGATTCCCTAGAGCATTTCACTTAAAGATCAAGCGCAGTAAAAGATCTAGTGCTATCTGCAAGGCTCCCTGACTCTGCTACAGCCCAGCCTTGGACACAGATTTGAGCAACATGAGACCTGCTCTGACCTGTGTCACCTGGCAGTGGTCCCCAGGAGCTTGTTTACACTGGATATTTTCTCATTAGATTGTAATTACACCACTGAAACCAACATGAATGTGAATACTTTGCACATACGAGGCAGAGGTTATTCAGGTAAGGAGCCCTTTTTTGTAAGTCACTTTTATTACCAGCATGCTTTTATCATCAATAAACACCTCCCCTACTGACAAACCACTATGGCAGGCCATGCATCAGCTGAGGACTGCCAGAATGTGTTATGTTTCAGCTTTGCTCCTTCACCCCTGGGCCCCACAGAGGGCAAGAGGAGCCAGCTGACTGAGTCCACCAGTGGACAGCTCTGTCCCGTGCACAGCATACCAAACACCCCTCGTGCTGAGTTAGCTGAGGACGTTAGTCCAAATTTATATTGCTCCCTTCAGCCAAAGGATCACATGTTCTCTTTATTTCCTCAGGAGCCCTGCCTTAGCAAGGGCTCAATTCTGCAAGGTGTTGAGTCCCACTAAAAGGAGCTGAGAGCCCTTTGCTTTCCATGGTGTCAGTGGCCCCAGAGAGCACTCATCCTTCAGGAATGCTCAACAACCATCAGAGATGATGACCACCTTCCAGTACTGGAGCTGGGATAAATGACACAGAAACAGACTAATGCTTTGCATTTTGACTAGACTGTGCTTTTGAAGGATATGAGGAAGTTCTTTAAACTGGACTAAAAGCCTTCTTCTGCTTTGACTGAAGCAACTAGTATTTTACTTCTGTACTTTGATGTAGAGAGAAGCAGGACTGGACCTGCTGTGAGAATGATTGATTTTCATCAGCTTGTGAGCAGTGAAGAGCTAGCAGGACAGGTTATCTGCTGCACAGCATTACTATCAGCTTCAGCTGCAAACACAGCATCATCATCTTTTTCACACATCCCTCCACCTACCTTCATCAAAGAGCTCCTCTTCATTACAGCAGTGCCCCTGCTTCCGTGCTTGCTTTAGAAGTGTTACGACACCGCTGTGAACCACAGAATTCCCTGAAGCCTTAGAAAGAAAAAAGGTAAATGTCATATACTGAGCAATGACTAAAGACACAGAAAAAGGAAGAACACAATGCTGATTTCAGCAAACAGCTCTGCTTCCACAACACTTATTCACTGTTAGGCTACTCCACAAGCTTTCATCAAGAAACATCACAAGAACAGCTATGAAGATGACAACCAATGGAGCAAGCAATAATTCTGCTCTGGTCCAGTAGGACTGACATCAAATTTGGCCACAACACCTGCCTTTGCAGTTTGATAGTTTGAAATAGTGAATGAATAATAACTGTTATCTCTAGTAAAATTCAGTGTAAAGAATAAAATTCAGGTGAAGGAAAGGGAGGAAGGAGCTATGCTTTCTATTCTAGTAGTTAGGATGCGGGTGGACGAGTGGGTGAAAGGGAAATGCAGGTTTCAGTCTGATGAAGCAGCACATGCTGTGCTCCAGTTTTATAGTGCAGGGCTGGAGCCATTTTCTCAAGCAATAAATAAGAAATGTCTCTATCTCTGGATTCAGTCTTTCTTATACAGTCTGGCTGCCTCTTTCACTAATCCCTTAATTAGAGGTTATGCTCTGCTAAGTTGTCTTTGCCAGTGTTCACCTGTCTTCCTGCAGAACTCTGTGTGCAGGCACTGTAAGCCAGAAGAGCATAAAGAGAGATGCTTGATTTTGAGCTCTCTAAGATGTAGTTTTTATTCAATTTCCATGCTTCTTGCTTAGGGAGATACTAAATATGTTCAGAGGTCTTAGCAGGACTCACCATCCAACACTATCTGATGGATCATCTACTACATTCTGAAGACTTAAAGTACCCATAGATGCTACAGATGGCTGCAATGATTTCATTATCAACTTGAGTTCCAGAGCTACTTGTGAGACTAAAACATCAGTAAACATAAAAACCAAACCAAAACCCCATCCCCCAACAAACAAAAAATCAGAACAACTTTGCAGTTAAGAATATATAGGAAGTTAAATACTCTATTTTCTCAAGCACAAAACATTTTCTTTCACTAACTTCCAGCATCAAGAAAAAAAAAGTGAACACTGTGGCAGTTGCCTAGATTTGAGAAATGCCAGGGGAAAAGAAGAAACTGGTAGAAGAATGTAGATTGTCACTGCATTATATGGCACTGTAGCAGCTACCTGGTAATGTGCAATAAAAGTGAGATGAACAGTTGGCTGTGAAAAGCACTTAGGTTATGGAATAAAATCACATGCATCAAAATCATGACATAGGCTCCTGCATTGCATAAGGTATTGCATAAAAGAAAACAGAGAATAGCTGTTTCACATTAATACTTTGTCACATGGGCAGGCCCTGAATGCCAACAGTGAATGAAATTTCACTGAAGAAAGCAAAACAGAAAGTTTCTGATTCAGTCAACTTCAAACTTACATCTCATTCAGAGTAATTTTTTAAACTATTATTGTTCCAGGCAAGATGATTGTAACTAAAAGAGGCTTGACAGGAGGATGTTTTCACTACGTCAAGCATCAGCCTTTTGGATATAATCAAAAGGTTTATTTAAGTCTCTTTGCCTCTTTTTAAGTATAGTCAAGCTCCTTATTTCTGTGATTTTTTTTCTCACAGCAATGGGTGAAAGAAGAACTTCTCATTGGCTGTGGAACTCTGGCACCAAAACTATTTTAATTACTTGCTTCTAAATGTAGTATTCACATAGAATTTACTTTAATGCTTTATTGAATCTTGCTCCAATAACAAAATTTTCCATTTAGTGTAAACACAGTTTTGCAGATTAAAAGAAATAGAACAGAGGGGAAAGCAAGCCCACACTCTTTATTACATTAGTCTTTTTTTTTTAGAATGACAAAATCTAAACACCACCCACATAAAATATAACTGCCAGTATTCATTCCATTTCAGCCAAAGAAGACAAAATCTATCATTCCCACCCCCAGGTCAGCTGCTCAGCCTTTTTTCTTTCTGCTGAGCTAATTGCCAAGCCTATCTCTGCCCAGAAGAGGAGTCAGTGAGAAGGGCTGAGTGTTAGGGACCTCGCACTGAACATGCTGGGCTCAAAGGAATAACCCTCTTCAATTGCACGATTACTAAGGAATGTGCTGGATCAGACACTGGGGAGGTGCTTTTTCACGTAACTGCCACGATTTTTTTAGCAGAAGACTGCCTCAAGGCCCTTGTGGCAATGCATTGCTGTGCTGCAGGTCTCTTTTGCAAAGCTTTTGATTAATCAACTAAAGGACAATATATTTAACAACGAGTGAAAGGCAACTGAGTAAGAAAGGGGCTACACATAAGGTCTCATTTAAAGCACATGTGTAGAATACAGGGCAGAGGTTTCCTAGCTGCAGTCCATCTACCTCTTGCAGTAGATCATACGTGGATGGGTGCAGACCCAGGAGTTGGTTGCCAAAGAGCACTGGTGGTGCAAGTGGAATTCACCAAACAGCTCTTTAGGCTTACACCAGAAAGAATGATTTACCACTGTATTATTTTAGGTATATGCTCATCAAGTTCCATCAGACATCAACCTGGAGCAAGCTTTGCTAGATACTTCTACTTAACCCATCAGGCAGTGGGGGAAAGCAGATCTCTGTTTTAATGTAGGGCCAGAAGGCAAAACTAGTGGTAAGTATGCAGAGGCATTACCAGGGTAGGTAATGGGGCCTTGGTTGCCAGCCCCTGCTGAAGGTCTGCTACTATCATAGAACCACAGAATCATCTGGGTTGGAAGGGACCTCCATAGGTCATCTAGTCCAACTTCCTCTGCAGTAAGCAGGGGCATCCTCAACTAGATCAGCTAAATGCTAGTACTCTTAGTAGTGTAAAGTTAGTATGGATACGTCTGCTGATACTACAAAGGAATGTTCACTCTGGTGTCTAGAGAGATGCACTAATATCTGTAGCCAAGTGTTGAGTGAAGCTGCACCCTGCTTGGTATTAGAGATCTGGATGGTCAATTTCTGCTGACACTGGTCCTGGCAGTGCAGAGGAAGATGCAGCCAATTGAATTATGAGTTAGAAGCATAGAAACAGTCAGGGTTGCAAGGGACCACAAAGATCATCTGGTCCCAACCTCCCTGCCATGGGCACGACACCTTACACTAGATCAGGCTGTCTAGAGCCTCATCCAGCCTGGTCTTAAAACACCTCCAGGGATCAGGTTTCCGCCACCTCCCTGGGCAACCCATTCCAGGGTCTCAACACCCTCATGGTGAAGAACTTCCTAACATCCAGTCTGAATCTACCCATTTCTCGCTTTGTTCCATTCCCCCCAGTCCTATCACTACCTGACATCCTAAAAAGTCCCTCCCCAGCTTTCTTGTAGCCCCCTTCTGATACCAAAAGGCCATAATTAGGTCACCTTGGAGCCTTTTCCTCTCCAGACTGAACAGACCCAACTCCCTCAGTCTCTCCTCATAGGAATTAATCAGTTTTGATCCTATCACTCCTAGATGCTAATCACATGACTCTAGTTCTTGGCTCTCGTACCAGTGCAGTTCAAGTGGCACTCTAACAAATACACTACATAAAGGTAACTTCTTTCAGAGCTGGCAAGCTCCAGAAAGCTTCCGCCATGCAGAAGTCTCTACTGAAGAGTTGCACCAGTTGTACCAGTGCAGTTCAAGTGTCACTCTAACAAATACACTACATAAAGGTAACTTCTTTCAGAGCTGGCAAGCTCCAGAAAGCTTCCGCCATGCAGAAGTCTCTACTGAAGAGTTGCACAAAGCACGTTTTGCCCTCTGTAAAAACTGTGTTATTGTTTGCTGTAGAGAAAGGTGTACAAACCCCAGTGATACTCTGATCACTGCATGGCATTAAATTTTGTGTATGAGGAATACAAGGACGTGAGTAGCTTTTAGAACAGTGTTTTATGGCTGGGGGCCATGGTAGTCTGAAAGTGCCATTTCTGTTGTGTTGTGCAGAAGTTAAGGCATCAGCAACATACAACTTCCTCTAAACTGCTGGTTTAAAAGCAACTTAAACAAAAAGCATTTGAAATGCCAGCATGCCTGTTAAGATTTTTTTTTTCCTTTCCTTAACATCATTTTTGATTTGTAGCTGCCTGAAAGGTGCTATAGCAAATAATTTGGTACTCCTTCAGTACATTCCCTTTGACTTCAGAAGCCTGCTCTGGTAAGAAGGAAAGTGCTTGGTTTTGGTGTATTAATAAAAAAAGAGGAACACGATATAAATAAACTAGATGACTCGTGTATGCCGATACTTTGTTAACCTGAACATCCCCAGTTTCTCTCCCTCTCCACATGCGCTCTCAGTGGCTGCTTCTACAGTCTTGATTTAATCACGGCAGGCCCAATCGTGGCTGAAAACTGCCACAGGACAACAACCATTTCAAGGCAAAGGCGGCAAATCCCGTTTCTTTTAAATAACGGAGCCCATACACTTCCATGGCAGTTATTTGCATTTTAGATTGACAGGCCAACGAGTGCCTCTTCAAGTAACCTAAGCTGAGAAAAGCCCCCAAACGTGCACTCCTTCGTAATGTACTCCGATGCACCCAGGATACATTGACCACAGTTGTAAAAAAAATAAAGGCTGTTTTAAAACACAAAACTAAATATGGAATTTGTATTATATATAAGTTGGACTTGAGGAAGCAGGTCACGACTACGGACTCAGCGTCTTCTGACCATCCTGGGACCCAGCCCGGCCTGGCCGGCGGGTCCCGCTCAGGCCGCCCTGAAGGCCGGGTGGCTGAAGGAGAAACCGGCATCACAGCCCACCGCAGCCGCCCCAGTTTGGAAAAAGCAGGAATAGGGGAGCAACCTCGCTCCCTGTCGCCACATCAATTCCCCGGCTCTAGGCACCACTGGGCACGCTAAGAGTCTCTTTTCTTTCTTCCTTCCTTCCTACCTTTCTTGCCCAGGGGCAGCCACAGGCAGCTCTCCCGACTCAGCCGGGGAAACTACAAGTGCCGTGAGGCCCGGCGCGCTGCACGCCGGGAGCTGCCACCTCTCCGCGGTCGCAGCGAGGGAAGGGCCTCAGCCCTCGCCTCAGCTTTGGCGCCTGCGCAGGGAGGGTGCGGAAGGGGGCGTGGCCGGCGGCGCTGGCGCTCCCCGCCCCCTCTCCCACTCCTGTGTGTCGGTTTCAGGCTCCCGTCGCCATTTAGCGCGGAGACGTCCCCGGGGCAGCCGCGACGGCTCCCGCTACCTCCTGTCTGCCGCGGCGCGGGGCGCCACCTGGACTTGGCTCCCCTGTGGTAGTGGTCGGGCGGCCCCCGGGTGAGGAGAGGCTGCGAGTCGCAGGCGGGCGGCAGGAGGAGGGTTTCCGGCTCCGTGTGAGGCGGCGGTGACTGTTGGAGGGAGCGCGGGCCGGCGGCGCGCGGGCGGTGGCTGCCTGCCGGGAGGTGGAGGCCGCGGCCGCCATGGGCGCCCCTGTGAGGCGAGGCTGAGTCCCCGGGACCGCTTTCCCTGCCCCCTCGCCGGGGTGAGAGCGCTGGGCCTGCCCAGGCCTCCCCCCCAGCCCCGTGCGAGTGACCGAACGCGGCAGCTTTTGCGGCCGGCGTGCGGGGCCTGCCCCTCTTACCTCATCTCCCAGCACCTTCCTCTCCCCTTAGGTCCTCACTCCGAGGGCCGTCTGGACCTACCTCGCTTTCTTTCCATTACGGGGAATAATTGCGGCACCCACGCTTTGCTTTAAAGCCGCCGGGCGAGGCACCGGCTTCTCCCCAGCCGGGGGCCTGCCTCAGGCGCCTCCCTCCGGGCCCGGTGCTTGGGGTTTTTTCTCCCCTCGCTGCTCCCATCCCCGCGCCCTGTCTCCGCTCTTGGTGCTCCATGTCGGCCCCGCTGCCCGGCTTCCCGCTGCAGGATGGATGCAGACATTGACCGGGAATCCACCCCGCCGGCCCAGCCTCCCCAGCAGCCGCCTCCTAGCTCCGCCGTAAGGAGCTCTTGGGACCCTCCTCTGTTGCAGCTGCAACGGCAGCCGCGGACAGGCGCGCTCCCCGCTCACTGACCGGCTCCTTCCCTCTCCTGCCCTTCGCCGCCGCTTCACCCTAGCAGCGCTCCCCGGGGCATAATGTCGGGGGGCGCCGCAGAGAGCGGCACCCCAGCCCCTCGCTTCCTGGCTCCACCGCCACCGCCGCCCAAGAACGGTTCCAGTTCGGACAGCTCAGTCGGGGAGAAGCTGGGAGCCGCCGCAGAGCACGGAGGCTCCGGGGCCAGCGGACCAGGCGGCGGAGCAGGCTGCGGAAGCCGTAGTGAGGAGTACCGGCGCCGCCGCCACACCATGGACAAGGACAGCCGAGGGGCGGCAGCCACTGAGCACCGCTTTTTCCGCCGTAGCGTGATCTGCGACTCCAACGCTACGGCCTTGGAGCTACCCAGTTTGCAGCCCGCAGCGTCCTCGGCTCCTGTCTCAGGAGGCAGCGCCGCTCCATTGGTCTCTCCCCCGGAGTGTGCTACCCGGACTTCTTTCATCGCTATCAGCGCCACGCAGGCCCCCTCGCTGCTGCAGTCGCCGCCGCTGCCTGCCCCGCTTCCCCAGGAAGGACAGTCTGCTCAGGAGTCCCTCGCCACGAAGGATGCCACCCCGCTGCTGTCCAAGGAGGAGGAGGACGACGCAACTGCGCTACCCCCCACCAGTGCCGCTGGCAGCGCATCAGCTGCTAGCCGGGAATTTGAGGAACGGAGAGCAGCACAGCAGGAAGACATCGAAGAGCTTGAGACCAAGGCAGTGGGCATCTCTCCGGATGGCCGCTTCCTCAAGTTTGACATCGAGATCGGAAGAGGCTCTTTTAAGACTGTGTATAAAGGTCTTGATACAGATACCACTGTGGAAGTCGCCTGGTGTGAGCTGCAGGTAAAAGAAATAAAAGATGTGAATTACCAAAACATAGTCATTCTCCCAGGTGCTAGGCTATGTACTTCAAGGCGATAAAATCCGTCAGCTTGAGATCTGCTTAATTTGGACAGGGAACTGCAGGCCTTACTTTTGAGGTACTCCTTTGGAGAAAGGTTCAGCTCTTCCTTAGAGTCACTTTGACTTTTAATTGTTTTAAGTACTCTACTCTCAGAAGACTTCTTCTAGCATTATCATCAGGAAATGTACTACAGGTCAGTTTCTTAGAGTGTCTTGCATTTTACACCTCCAAAAGGTAGCTTGGAGGATTGCAAAAACACAGCTTCAGGGAGGAAGAGGGAAGATGTATAAGTGAATGCCCACTTGAGTTAGCTTTTACTTTTTCAAAATCTGTTTATGTGTTTTTCTTAGAAAAAAATGCTAAGGTGTTAATTTCACAGATGTTTCATATGTTTGTGGCATTGTGTTCTTGTAGGAGATAATTAGAATGTGCCAAAAGTGGTGCAGTGTGTTGCATCATTTAGTTTAGCAAAGTTGATCTTTTTCATTTTGAGTTGTAGGGTTCACACGATGCAAGCACAAGGAAAGAAATGGTCTCTTTCCTGAAGTTTAAAAAACCCAGCCCTGGAGTTTAACTTCTCCAAATGAATGGTGGATTAAACTGGACTGAGGCACTAGTCTTCTACCATGTTTCTATCCTGAACAGAGACAGATTTCTGTGGAAGCCCAGTCTAACGATGGCAGGAACACTCTTGGTTCCATCCAAGTCCATGCAGTTTGTATAACTGAGACACAGGTTGCTGTGCAACAAAGTGAGAAGAGCTTGGAGTATCAGAAACAAATACTTGGTGTTAAAAGGGTAGTGCTTTGGGGTTTGGTGTTATTCATAGAGGAGTTCATGTATTAAGGCTTTATTATTGCGTGTATTCTCATCCTCATCTAATTTAGGGTGGACAGAAGAGCATTAGGTTGAAATCCCAGAAGTTTTTGTAGGAATTTTTAAGCAGTTAACTGCTCACAAGTGACTGCAGTAACTGCAGCAAAACTTTCTTCCTCTCTGTTCCATTAAATCTAGGAGATTTTATTAAGAGATTTCTTGTTTTGTATTTTTGTTTGCTTCTACATGGTTGATTAAGTCTACCAATACTTTTTTCATTGCTGTTGCCGTTGTCCTTGTTGACTGTGGAAGTGATCACGAAGCATGCCACACTCCTACATGCTAGTTGGGGACTTGCTGTAGTGGTTTTATAAGCATTAATTTTAAATTAAAATAAGTGAAATGATCCTGTGTTGGGCTTTGCTTGAGATTCTCGTGTGCAGTTTGAGGAGACATCAGTAATCCACCAAAGTTCTGTCATTTTGCTTTGGAATTACCTGTGCAGTTTTACAGTTCCTTGACTTTAATGCTTGAAACAGTATTAATCTTTACACTTAATGATCAGAGTAATGTTAGTTTGACATCAGTCATTTTTCGCTAACTGCCTCTGAAATGTCTTTATTGTCACCAGTACCATGTGGACAAGCTTGTCTAAAGACAGACCTTTGAAGTAATTTAATGAAGAAGCTCGTTTGCAAAGGGCATGTTGACAAGCTTTCCATTGATTGAAGGACTTAATGAGTAGCATTTAAAATGATAGATTGCAAAAAAACATGACTAAAATTAAATTTCATGTTTTGTTTGTAGATTAACTACAGGAGTGCCTTGTGTGTTAAGTTATTCTGAAGGCTATTGTTTTCCTCTGGCAAGGAAACTGCATACAAAAATGACTGAAATAGCTGTTCAGAGTATTTGCTAAAGGATTTAAACTCTAGAATATGTTGAGATTAAGTCCCATTTTAATGTTTGAATCTAGAAATAAAACGAGGAACTTGGTGTTGTTTGATATGATAGGTACATCCTCTTTTTCTCTAGGAAAATAGAGTTGTTGACAGGTTAGAGATATTATAAGTCACACAGAAAAAATATGCCCTGGATTCTCAAAGATGGACTGAGACTTAGAAAATCAGTGACATCTGGAATGCCATAGTTTAAGGATTTGTGAACCCTCAAACCATGATTAGTTTATTACGCAAATGTGAATGAACATCTTCTCTGCCGTGTTACGCTAACACAAGTACTTGATGGGTACTTCTAATGATGGTGAAATAATGTTTCCTGGCAGTAGCAGAGCTTTTCTTCTCGCTATATTAATGCTAGCAAGCACAGGCATCGCAGGTGTTCAACCTCTCTGCAGTCTTTTAAACGGTGCTGCTGGAAGGGGGCTGCTTAGCATGATTACACACACTAAATTGTTCCTCTGGTGGCTTGTCTGATGCTGATAAAGGTGTAACATAGTTCTTGATTGCAAGGTGTGTACCAGAATGAGGTGAGAACAGTTTGTACTTTTGCAGAGGCTTTGGAAGCATATTCTGTTAAGGCTTTTTTAGCATATCTAGAATGCTTCACTTGCTTTAAAATCACTGCTCTTTAGAAGGAAGCGAAATGCCAGCTGCTTTCAGCTCAGACTCCAGTGTTTCAATATTGGGGCAGAATTTGTAGTAGCAGTTTTGTGAGCCAGAGTCATCTGTGTTGGTCTTGATCTTAGGCTGATTGATTTCTCTTTTTAATGCTGAATAATGCAACTGTACCTAGTTTTGATATAATGTGCTTTGTAGCAAGGAAGTGTAAACTCGAACAATATCAGTATGTTTCCTTTCAAAAAGAGTTTGGATGCTCTTTATGAAATGCAGCTTGAGTTCCCAAGTTGACAGTCATTCTCTGGAGAATATTGCTCCATGTGCTTAAGAAGGGTTTTGAACTGCCTTGTAATGCCCCTTGTGCTTGGTGTGCTGATCTGTGGAGGAAATAGAGGGCAACAGAGCTGAAATTCCATGGGTGACATAATGGTGTTCTTAGTGTCTCAGTCAAGAAGGGTCCTGGCTAAGGCTAGGGTTTTTTGGTGGATTTTTGAAAGAGAGGAAGATTTGATTTGAAGGAATTGTGTATGCATTGAGGTTACTTACAGATGTGTTAAAATCCTAACAAACATGTGACTCGTGGACCATCCTATTTGCTTTGTGGCCTGTCTAGATGAAGAAAAATGTAACTGAACCTGGCTTAAATACTGGATGCAGGTACTTAAATGTGAAATTTCTGCCCCACCATCAGCATAGTGGAGCTGTGGAGAGCTCTGCAGCAGCAGCTTAGGGTCAGTGATCAACGTCAGTTACTACAAGGAAATTATTAGTATAACATTGGCCTTTAAATACTTCTGTTCCCATCCTATATGCTCAACTGCAGTTATTCTGAGTCAAGTGTGCCTCCTACTGTTGTCATTAGCACATCTCCTAAATTGAATGAATCTGTAGTTAAGGTTAGTGCCTTGATGATCTTTAAGTAGGTTAAAACTGGCAGAAGTGGTTATTGCTGCTGTTTTAATTTAGCTCTTCTTACACAATGGTGTTACTGGTTACTCTCTTAAAATTACATTTCTGAGCAGTGAGTCTTCTGTCACCTCTGTAGAGTTAGGGTAAAGTGGCTAAAATGTGATGCCTTTTCCTGTTGCATTAAGTTTATGCAAAGTACTGCTCTTCTACCAAAGGTAGCAAGAGTCACATAGCTGACTGTAAAAGCCAAATTTTGGGGGTAATGTGTCATCCTCTGAGTCACTCTTTCAGTTTGAGTTAGTTTGAAATTGAGACTGTCATTTTAACTTCTGGTTTACAGAACAATGCAGGGTGGTGCAGCCAGTTACTGGGCTGCAGAGTCTTATATCTAGAATTATTGCTCTGGATTGTCATTCAAATTAGTAAGTTTCCAAATGTGAAAGCATGCTTGGTAATACTGAGGTAGTTGGGTGAGTTTTGGGCTGTGCATTTGGAGACTTGTCATCTTTCACTTGCCACCTTTCATTTGGACAGTGTCTTCTCTTGAAGAATGATTTAGAAACTGTTACTGGAAATATATTGAAAACACATTCCTGATAAACTACTTGCTTTGGAGAACAGCACTGTTCATCTGATATGTGCTGTATCTCTCATGTCCCTTGTGTTTCTTTGAGAGCAGGCATAGGTTGGTCAGTCAGCGGTTACTGTGCTAAGGAGTTGATGACTGTCTCTAATTGGGGTAGACCTTCTGAGGATAAGAAATGAATTCAAGAGGTGCAAGAAGAGTATGTTGCTACTATTTTGAGGGGAAGCTAAATGTGAATGTGGTTACACTTGATTCTAAATCACTTGAGTAATAAATTAGCATAGGCTATGTGTATGCAGTTCTATTGCAGACTGTTAGAGAGATGATGTGTAGTGTACCAATAATGCAGTTTCCAAATGGATTTTTCTTTATATAGGCAGTAGCAGTGAAAAACATTTGGTAACAAGCATAATGCCATAACCAAATGTGAACTGTGAGATTCTGTGGTGCATTGTCTTAAAAATGGTAATGCAACTGGTTGCCACTTTATTGCAAGAAATAGTGAGGTGCCAAATAATACTTTGATATGTCAGGAGTTTTGAGTGTAACAATGCATGAAAGTTAAAACCTAGAATACAAGAAGTTGCTTGGATATGATGTGTATCTTCACTTCTAAAGACACTTCAGTTTTAACTATATCTATCTTTATCTAGTAGACTCAAAGCTGTATTTAATAATGATTTTTAGGTCAGCAGACAGCAATGGAATGTGGTTTCTATACTCTGGAGAATAGACTCCACTGCAGGCTTGCCATGACATATCAGCTTACTGAAGTCACAGTATAATTCCTAAAAATCGCTTTGCTTTCTGGGCTGACTGAGCTGGGAACGTTTCAGAAGCTGCATGTGCAAGTCTGACAACCAAAAAAGGTCTTGTATCACATATCTGTGGCATCCTGTAGTCTGCTTTTTTTTTTTTTAAGCTGGTTGCATATTGCTCACTAGGAAGCCTGACTGCAAAGATGTTACCTCTGATGCACAATTGTATAGCTACATTAAAACAATATGGAAAACCAGATCAAAACCTTTGTGCAGTGAGAGGAAGCTCAGCGGTGTGGACTTGTCAGTCAGGTGCTGTTGGGAAACATAGTCTCTTAGTTCTGGAGAAAGAGACAACATTTTGGGCCAAATGTATGCTCTTTGAAAGCACTCAGTTTAATTTGGAATATTTAAATATGTGTTTTATAAAACTTTTACTGAAAGATCAAGTTCAAGTCTGATGCAGTATGGTGACCCCCAATGCCCACCCTTCACATCAGTGTTTAAAGTATTAGTCTATGAGCATGACTACAATGGCTACACCCACATAAAACAGCAGTAGTGTGCCTCATGGTCATGACTGCTTCTGGCTTAGATGCTTTATTGTCGTGAAAGGAGATGAATAAAGAAATGTGACAATTGCTGGTGAATATCACTCAGTTCTTACTAGCTCCTGTTCTCGAGTCTACATATTCCAAACCATTGAAAGCAAAAACCTGTAACCCCCTAAGCATACAGTAATTTTACAGCACTTTCAGGTGACTCTACATTTCCAAGTATCTTCAAGGGTGCCCACAGAGCTTGAAATTTTGTGCAGTCAAGTCTACATTTTCTGTTTTCCATGTAGCAGAGTTGAATGAGTTACTGTTACTTCCTTACTGGAAATCTCTGATGTGAGAGTTTCTTCTTTGTTTAAAGAACAAAACCCAGCCATGATCCTGAGTCTGTGATGTAATTGATACAATTGACAACTTGATAAATGACATGGGAAGGGAGCCAGACTAATTACCTGCAGAAGTATAAACAGTGGTCCGGCTCCCTCAGAGTTTACAAAGGTGACCCTGAAAGAGAGAAGGGAGCTTAAAGTACTTTGTGGAGCTGCAGCTGTTATGAGACCTCTACTTAGGAAAATAATCTTACCTCAAAGGGATATCACTTTTGGAGATGGCTGTGGTTCAATTTGTAGCTGCCTGGTTGCGAGGCAGTGAATATAATCGGATAAGAACTTTCTGAAAATGCAGCATTTCTTATGGAAACAAACAGGTTGGTATTGTCAGTTTGGGTGGATTTGAGAGCTGCTGAATCAAATCTTTTAAATAAGATTTGTTTTGGGCTGCTGTGGTTTAAAATTAACTTCACAAAGATGCTTTTGAGAGCTAAGAAAAAGTAGCAGGACTGTAATATTTCTTGGAAATGAAAAAAAACCTTCCACCTGATAACTCCCTGGAGACATTCTGTACAGAGTAGAGTACTTTGAGAACTGTGTAGCAGAGTAATAAATAAAACAGGCAGTAATAGATCTGTAGTGGTCTCCATGGATGCGGTGTTGATTTGGTACCTTTTGGTTAGCAGTATCCCTCTGGTCCGTCTGTGGTTGGGTTTTAATTTTTTTGTTGCTGTTGTGGTTGGTTTGATACCAGCAGCTTGTTAAACAGTACAACTTCAACTGTCACCCAGGTTCTCTGTACTGCATGTCACAAAGTTTGTGCTGAGCAGTGGTAGCTTTGCTTCCTGTCATGCATCTATACAGAAACTCATTTCCTGTAAAGATAACAACTTTGGGGTTTGTTTTTTGATTGGTAATTGGTTCTTCAATAGGAGTATTTTTCTGTTTCAGTCTTTTAAGTTCACATTTTCAAGCTTATTTTAGTCTGCACAGTGGCTGTAACGTTTGGGCCATAAGAAAAATTGTAAATATTGTGCAAGTTTGCAGTGCTTCTGCAGCTGGCCATAGGACTTTCTCTTGGCAGAGCATGTGGGGTTTTTTGGAATGGTGTACAGTTACTGAGTTTGACTCTTACAGCTTTAGATAATGATTCCATGGTTTTAACTTGATCATGATGAGTATATACCACATCTGGAAAAATGTATGCTTGAAGCAATTCTTATTCTGAAAAGTAGAATTTGTAACAGGGCTTGAAAATGGATTTCTTGGAATAGTTGAAGGCTTTCATTTAACATAAGCCATCTGAAAATCTTTTGAAATGTAGTGTTAAAATTATTGTCCTAACAAATGGACTAAAAGTTTATAGTGGCTTCCTAAGTAATTTTCTGGAAGCTGCTTACAGTCTCTAGGATTTTCTTCTAGATGATTTCATAGTATCAAACATTGGATTCTAAGATTGAGTCCAATCGTTGACTTAACACCAACACCTCCATGGCCATTAAGTCATGTTCTGAAGTACCACTTCTACATGCTTTTGAACACATCCAAGGACAGTAACTTTACCAGCTTTCTGGGCAACTTATTCCAATGACTGTCCACATCATTTAGGCTATGTAGTGAACCTTAAGCAGTGTTAGATTGTCTCTAGCCAGGATACTTCAGGTATCCTTATTTCCATCTTCCTCCACATATTTAGAATCTGTCATACCCTGACTTAGCAATGTGTCCAGAGGAGGATGATGAAGCTGGTGAGAGACCTGGAACACAAGCCCTAGCCCTGTGATGAGAGGCTGAAGGAGCTGGGGGTTGTTTAGCCTGGAGAAGAGGAGGCTCAGGGCAGACCTCGTTGCTGTCTACAACTACCTGAAGGGAGGCTGTAGCCAGGTGGGGATTGGTCTCCTCTCTCAGGCAACCAGCAACAGAATGAGGGGACACAGTCTCAAATTGTGCCAGGGGAGATCTAGGCTGAATGTTAGGAGGAAGTTGTTGCCAGAGAGAGTGATTGGCATTGGAATGGGCTTCCCAGGGAGGTGGTGGAGTCTCAGTCCCTGTAAGTGTTCAAGAAAAGCCTGAATGAGGCACTTAGTGCCATGGTCTAATTGACTGGACAGGGCTGAGTGCTAGGTTGGACTGGATGATCTTGGAGGTCTCTTCCAACCTGGTTGATTCTGTGATTTTGATTACCCTCATTTCTCTTGGGAGAGCCAATGGAAGTGAAGAGATTACTAGGATTGAATGTGTGGTGTAGTTGAGATCATCTTTGTGGGAGTGAGCTTGCTAATTTGTTAATCTGCAGAATAGTTCTTAATTCAGTGTGACAAAGAATACTTATTTTGTTAATAGTGTTCTGTGCTGCATGATGCTATCCTCTCAACCCAACAGGAGATCTTTACAACAAGATCCTTAGAGATGCTTGCAACTTTTTTCTTCCTAATAAGCAAGAGTATAGTAATTAGGATCTAATACAGTGGCCATATCAATTCAGATGCAGTTTTCAAACATAGTTCTCAACTTCATCCCAGTTATTTGCACCTGGTGATGGCAGCTGCATTGCACATATCCAGATTATTCTCAAGCACTTTCAGGTTTGCCTGGGTAATTCCAAGCAGCATTGTCTGTTACTTTGCATAGATCACAAGTAACCGAACATTTATTTAGCAGGTTGTACTTTTCTTTGCTGAAAAAAAAAATGGTGTTGAGATATATTTTTGTTTTGTCTTCTCGAAGGTGTTTAAGTATTAACATTCATGTAAAGTAGTAAACAGTTATGAGAATTATGCATTGTAAATGCATATGCAAATGTAAATGCAGAGGGACAACTTTGAGTTTGGATTAGCCATTTTAGGTCCAAGCAGAATCTTTGAGAATGCTGCCCACAAGATTAGAATCTAGAAGTCTCCTCCTGCCCCCTTGATGCCCATCTACCTTGTAACTAGAGTATCTGAACTTTTACCTAACATGTCAGTGAAACTTGAATGAATGCCTTGATCAGCACTGTGTATATTAATGTAGAAGATGCCATTTCTTTTTGTACTTAATTGTGCCCAAGAACATGGTTCTGAAACAGTCTGGTTCATCTGTTGATAACAGTCTGGGCAGTCTGGGTAATTGGTCTAGGCAGTGATTCTGTGACTATTTGTGTTTTAGGACAGGATCACTGTGATGCTGTTCAAGTCTTGTAATTTTGCAAGTGTTTAGCAGGGCTCCTTCTTGCCTGTTTTCAGTAAGATTAAAACATAGAGGAAGCTTTGGCAGCTCTGATGACTTGTGATGTGGATGCTGTCTTTCGAACCATGATCCCGAATGGCTCTGATCCTACTGCCTGTGTCAATAAGCAGTCATTGATAGAAACTTTTGACAGCTATCCACTGAACTGCTATGTTTCTGCTTCAGGATAGCAGATGGTGTTGAAAACAAGCTTTATTGGACCTCTTGTATGAAGGAGAAGTTTTGTTGTTTCTGTTAAGCTGTCATGGACTGTATGTATTTGATCTGGATGGCTTTAGCTGTTCCTAATTTGACTCAGTAGTTAAAAGTAATGGGTTGTAGTAGCATATTTGGGGCCAGGAACAGAGAGCAAAAGGCTACAATTGAAAAAGTGAAGTGATAGAGAGTATTAGCACCATTTAGGGGGATTTGAGAAGAAGGGGAATAGTGGCCTTTTTGTATGTTGGTGTGGTAAATCTGAAACAATATGTAGGAATGCTGAGCTAAACAGAAGGTAGCACAAAGCTGGTACCAACAATGTGATGCATTTTATCTGATGCTGGCAAATCAATAGTCATGTAAGACTACTCTTTGGATGATGTTACTTAGTTTTATTTGGACATTTTCCCCTCTTAGAGTGACCCTGTAACTTGCTTCTGTCTTGCTGACTGCTGCTGGTAAGTTTGACCCCAATCTGAATGTATTTTTGACTGCTTCTATCTTGGCAATGAGTGATGACATGTGAAAAATAACCCATAAATATTGCTATTAAAAGCTTCATCAATCCAGGCCAATTATCTTAAGGATCTGCAAATCTGTGTGCAGTTCTGTAATATGCATCTGTTAATGGCAATTTCTGAACTGTTAGCAGGTTTTGCTTGAATGTTGCAAAATGTTACTATGTCTGTTTTCAAATCTGCCTCTTTTCAATGAGACTTTTATCTTACAGATATTTTCCATCATGAAGTATTTTTGCTTTGTCTCTTTCATCATTCAGCTGCTTAGGGTGTGCATTTTTTTTGATGACAGAAGTTGTGTATCTATATAAAAATGCAAGATGATAGCTTTGCTATAACTGATTTGGATTTGAAGCCTTTGAGTCTCCCATAAAGGAAAAATGTGAGACTAAACCTGAATTGGAAGGTTCTTAAAGCCAAATTAAATTCAGACAAGTATCCTACAGTAAGAATCATTGCCTGGAAAGTAATTGAATTTTTTTTGGTATTGCCCCTTCTGGAGGTGGACAAGTAGAGATTGACAGTATGTAGCATGACCTTTAAGGGAATGAGTTTTATTTGCATTTAGCATGATTTGGACTCAGTGGCCTACATTTGTCAGGAGCAGTGTGCTGAAACTGACAAAACTGCAGAAATGTCTGATATGAAAATAAGATTTTGGTTTTAGAATGTGTTGGGTTTTTTTTTCTGTGGCTTTCTCTATTTCCTTTATGTGTGTCTTGAGCTTTCTACCTGCAGACAAGCAGGTAAAGTGATTCTGGTTTAAATTAGGTATTAGTAAATTTTTTTGAGTGATTCTGGTTTAGATTGGATGTTAGTGAAAATTTTCATGGAGTGATCAGGCACTGGAATGAGCTGCCCAGGGAGGTGGTTGAGTCACTCACCCTGGATGTGTTTAAGGGTCGTTTGGATGGGGTGCTTAGGTTTAAGGTGAATCTTGTAGAGTAGCGTTACAGGTTGGACTTGGTGATCCTGAAGGGCTTTGCCAACCTGGATGTTTGTGTTTGTGATTTTGTAATGTTTTCCAGAGTGCATTTCAGATTGGCTGTATGTGGGAGGAGAAAACTACATAGGGTGCTTGAATTTTTTATTTTCCTCTTGATGGCATCTGTGACCTAGTTCAGGGGATGGTATAGTTTCTTCTGTTGATGTCAAGCTTGAGAAACCAAATATCAAATTTGATGTCAAATCTGAGAAATTCAATATTTACCCTCAGGAACAAATTCATGAAGAGGTTCTGGGTTGCTGCTGGAGACTTAAACACTATAAGAT
The DNA here is from genome assembly GCA_013400475.1 of Tricholaema leucomelas. NCBI lineage: Eukaryota > Metazoa > Chordata > Aves > Piciformes > Lybiidae > Tricholaema lacrymosa > Tricholaema leucomelas. Next base: position 184,177 of record WAAF01013533.1, read on the forward strand.
TGTGTATAGTCTGTACCTGAAGACTTGCCATGAAAAACAGCCTTTAATACTCAAACTTGCTCTAGGAAAACATGCTTGTGTTTCCTAGAGATTCCCTTTGGTTTCATAGACTACCTGCTTAAATGTTCAGTGCTTTTCAGTGATTGTGGCAAAATATTGGTGAGAAATTTGAGAAGGAACACGGAATTTTATCCTTTCAAGCTGTTGTCATCTTGTTTGCACAAAGTCAAAGGACCCTAAAAAATTCTGCTTCAGATTGCATTTGTGCTTAAAGTAAGTTTCGTGTACAGAATAAACAAAAGTAGTTATCATCCTTTTGTTTAGAGACTGTGTTTTTTTTCTGTATAGGAGAACAGATCTTTTCAGTTGCTTTAGATGGTAATGCAACTATTTAAGAATGTTCCTTTAGTTTATAATTTGTCCCTTCTATCTGGATGATCTTGGAGGTCTCTTCCAACCTGGTTGATTCTGTGGTTTTGTTAATCAGAAGGGTTAGGTGATAATTTGGAGTTTATGATCTCAGAGATCTTTTCTAACCTGGTTAATTCTATGATTCAAGTGGGAGTCAGTAAGGTAAACACTTCTGTCCACATGAGTTTTCTGACTTAAGTAGTATGCCAATAAAGCAAGACTTAAATAGTGTCAGGTTAGACAATTACAGCTTATTATAGTATACCCTTCACTTAATCTTTTGACTTTGAAGATTTTTCTTCTATAGTTGTTGCACCCAGAGTTTCAAAGATGTTTGCATAGGTGCATCAGATGTGGTATAGGGCTTGTTGTAGAACTGTGTATGTGTGGGGAGGCTAAAAAAGAACAAATAAAATCCCTAACAGTAATACAGCACAAATGACAGCATGTCAGAGCAGCAAAACATTGTGTGTGATGACTTTTGAGATAGGAGAAATAGCCATTTGTCTATACCTTCAGTTCAAAAAGTGGATTTCTTGTCCAGCATGAAATATTACCTCTTAAATTTGGGCAAGTCCCCAGAAGCTATGCAGAATCAAGATTTGATTTATTGGTATTGGAGACTCTTTGAATCTGTCATTACTCTTGACTTAAGTGGTTTCTTCTAAGGAACTTTGAGAGTTGAAAAGATACTTATTTGACACATGTGAGGAGTAGCAAACCCCCTTGTTTCTGAAGATGTACATGAGACCAAGCAAGTTTAAAACAGCTGGGATTCTGAAAATGCCCATTGCTATGAATGACTAGGTCATGAAAATACCATGCAGTGTCCAGTAATGCAGTGTCCAGTAACTTGTGGAATACTTCACTGCTTTATGCTAAGATACCTCCTTTTATAATCTTAGTTTTATAATAATGAATAAGCTACCTACTCCTGATGTACCTCAGTTTCTTAGTGTTTTACAGGCTTGTGGATTAAAGATTAGTGTAATTTACATGAAGATGTAAAGTAATTTTATGCATGTATTTAGACTTGGAGCTGTGTAAGAGCAGCAGTGAGTAATGATGAAAATTTTGTTCCTGTTTATTGTGGGTTTTTTAGTATTTGTAATAGATTGTAATGTAAACCTGCCCACTTAATCTATCTGTAAAACATTGTGACTGTAATTTAGGTGACCTGCTTAATGGTAGAAGACTGGCTGTTCCAGGTTTTCTGGATCTGTTTTTGAAGATACATAGATGAAGGGCTCTAAAGTGTTGTGTTGAAGAAGAGAGAAAAGCTTTGCTAGAGCATTGCAGCCCTACATGCAGAGATGCTGGGAAAACTGTTGTACTTCTGCTATAGATGCTTTCTGCTTTTAACTCATGCTGTTATTCCTTGGCATATGGGAGAAAGCATCCTTGGATTCTAATCATAGAATCAACCAGATTGGAAGAGACCTCCAAGATCATCCAGTCCAACCTAGCACCCAGCCCTAGCCAGCCAACTAGACCTTGGCACTAAGTGCCCCATCCAGGCTTTTCTTGAACACCTCCAGGAATGTCTACTCCACCACCTCCCTGGGCAGCCCATTCCAATGCCAATCACTCTCTCTGGCAAGAACTTCCTCCTAACATCCAGCCTATACTTCCCCCGGCACAACTTGAGACTGTGTCCCCTTCTTCTGTTGCTGGTTGCCTGGTGGAGGAGACCAACCCCACCTGGCTACAACCTCCCTTCAGGTAGTTGTAGACAGCAATGAGGTCACCTCTGAGCCTCTTCTTCTCCAGGCTGCACACCCCCAGCTCCCTCAACCTCTCCTCATAGGGCTTTAGTGTACCAGGCCCCTCACCAGCTTCATTGCCCTTCTCTGGACCTGTTCCAGTACCTCAACATATCTCTTGAATTGAGGGCCCCAGAATTGGACACAGCACTCAAGGTGTGGCCTGACCAGTGCTGAGTACAGGAGCAGAATAACCTTCTTTGTCCTGCTGGCTACCCTGTTCCTGATCCAGGCCAGGATGCCATTGTCTCTCCTGCCCACCTGGGCACACTACTGGCTCATGTTCAGCTCCTCTCTACCAGCACCCCCAGGTCTCCTTCTCCCTGGCTGCTGTCCATGTAAACAATAGGGGTTTTGGGCTGTGTGGGAAGGTGGAGTCGCCAACCCTGGATGTGCTTAAATGTTGCTTAGATGTGATGCTTGGGGATATGTTTTAAGAGTGAAACTTGTGAAATAAGGTTATTGGTTTGACTTGGTGATCCTAAGGATCTTTTCCAACCTGAATGTTTCTGTGATTCTGTATTGGAGTCTGTTGATCATCTGGTTCAGAAGAATCTGCAAGAACCCTGCTAGTCTTTTTTCCACATACATAAACTAACACTAACAGTAATTGTCTCAAATAGTGAAGCAAAGAAGTGTTTCAGTTCTGTCAGATTAGGTCAGGCTAACCAAAGGAAGTTAAGGCAGGATCAGTTGTACCAAAGCAGCTAGATGTGCTTTCAACATCAGCATGATAATTCCCAAAATTCTTTTGTGGTAGCCTCTGATATTTACCATTGTAAACCAGCAAATTGCTGGTTGGAGTTCTGAATGCTTTAACTGAAGCTTTGTTTCACTGCACTTCTTCAGTGATTTGACCTCTGTCAGAATACAGTTGAGGTCTTTAATGCAGCAGTTCATAAGATTATACTGAATTTCTGAAGTGTGCTGCTGTTGTGTGATTTTACTGTTGTATCACATCCAAGGCTATGTGTTGCTCAACTTCTGAGCCTATCCTGATATCTGTTTTACGATAAGCTACATAACTTAGGTAAACCTGTAAAATTTAAAGGAGCACAACTTGTTTTATCTAAAATCCCTGATAAATACCAGATAACGATGCAGTTGATTAGTCATGGTAACTAAAGTGGTGTGGATGAATGAAAAAAGAAGCAAGCTGTAAGCATAGTGATGTTTTGTTGTCACTTAATGAGTATGAAATCTGAGAAAGTTGTCACTGGAATTTAGAATGGAAAGAATGAGTTAGTTGACTATGTAGAAAACTATTTTCCACTTTCCCTTTGACTTCTGTCCTTATCTTCCCTGGCAATAATATGCAGGGAAATGGTATCTTTGTTGTTCTTGTTCCTGTTTGGTAATGGTAATTGTTCTGGTTTCTTACCTGTTCAGGAAGTATTCTCATTCCTCCCACCCAACAAAACACTGTATCAGTCATTGCCAGTGTCATTTTTTTGCTTCGTTTTCTAACTTGGGGCTTCCTGAATTCTCCAGTGGTCCCTGTATAAATCATCTGGCAAAACAAGGATTTTTATTTTTCTCACCCCACTTTGCACTCTGGAATCGAACAGATTTTGTTTGTCTCAGTGTTTGGCTGTCCTATGTATAAGAATAATGAGCATGGTTAAACCTTGCATCTAAACTTTTATTTATGGAGCTGCCTTCTTCCAAACTCACATTTTCCAGCTGGTAAATCAATCTCATACATGGAAATGTGCTTATGGTTCTCTTGGGAATTTGTATTATACTCTTGCATTCTCCCTTCCCCCTTCTCAAGCCAAATCTCTTTCCAGGAAGGGAAAAAAATCCATGGACTAGATTGAGCTTCAGCTGAATAGGGTGTCTCATTTCAGATATACTTACTGCTGCTTCTCAAATGACCAAAACATAAGTGACAGCTGAGTTGTCTGTTTGCCGTGGGTCAAGGGCAGTCCAACTCAGCAGTTTCCCTTTCCTCTTCCCTAAGTTTTGCTTGGAAGCAGTAGTGCTTTGCCATTCTATATAGTCATTCTCTTGTCATGAAGAGCAGATGGAAATACATCAGTTGTTTCGTGTATAAATACTCAGTCCAACAGCTGTGAGTTCACCAGAAGTCACTGGGATCACAGGATGGTGACCAAATTGTCAGTTTAGCAGGCTATATATATATATGCTCTTACATTGAAATAAAGTTATACTAAAACTGTGAGAAACAGTCTGAGACACACTAAAAGGAGGAGAAATGAAGTTGGACCACTGAAATGCAAATTCCTTTTGCTGGTGAAGTTACAGTTCTTTTGCTGGAGTATCACAGAAGTCCTCTTATATTGCTGATAGTGTTTCATTCACTGATGCTGTTCCCGGAGTATCTAAAAGGATTGGTCTGAAATATCTTAATTGTGTCCTTTCCTTTGGTAGCTTTATTAACCTGAAGGGAGGTTGTAGCCAGGTGGGGTTGGTCTCTTCTCCCAGACAACCAGCAACAGAACAAGGGGACACAGTCTTAAGTTCTATCGGGGGAAGTATAGGCTGGATGTTAGGAGGAAGATCTTCACAGAGAGTGATTTGCCATTGGAATGGGCTGCCCAGGGAGGTGGTGGAGTCACCATCCCTGGAGGTGTTCAAGAAAAGCCTGGATGAGGCACTCAGTGCCATGGTCTGGTTGACTGGACAGGGCTGGGTGCTAGGTTGGACTGGATGAGCTTGGAGGTCTCTTCCAACCTTGTAGATTCTATTAGATAAGAACACTTATCCACAGTATTACCCAGTAGTCTTCTGGCCAGTTGATAACCTTCATGATCTTTTTGGCAGCTGATAACCCTCAGATGTTTTTCAATGTGGATTTCTACTGAAAAAGCTGAGATACTTGATGTGATCCTAGTTAACAATGAATCAAGTATAATGAGAGTCATAATAAAACTAATTGACAATGATAATTAAGGGGCTTAACTTGACTTTTCAGGTTGATGAGGGGTTTTGCTGCCATCCATGTGCAAATAAACCTTGATTTATTCTAATAATACTGAGAAAAGGGAGGTGGAAGTCTGCCAATGACCATTGGCTGTTTGGTTGCAAAATGCAATGTGTTGCATGGGCTGCTAAGCATAATGTGAAACAAAGTGCCATAAAAAAACCCTTTGAGTATGAAGTACATGACTGAAAAAACAGTTTAATGGGAGAATGGGTACGGTCATTAACTTCTTAAAATAGCTTTTCTGCAGAAAACTGAAGTAAATTAAGATTGTAGTTCTTGATTAGTAAATACTGCATCATGTAGGGCTAAAACTGAATTAGATGTAAAACAAATTTTGCAATGACTACGAACTTAACCCCCCTCATCAGACAAAACCAACAAAAAAGAACAAAACCCAAAAGCAAAAACCAAACCAGCAAATCTGCATAGGGAAGTTTGCTATGTTTTAGCAGAACCACCTTTTTCTCAAACCTTGAGAGGAGTTGTGCTCGTTGGTCTGAAAAGCTTTCTAGTTTGAAGGATTAAGATGTTTTTAATGCCTATGGTTAGCACTTCTAGACAATGGAAAGATAAATGAAGTTGATTATACTGTTAGCTTGTAGACACCACAGGTCTCAGCAAATAAAAAAACTGCCCCCAAACCATCCCATCAATAAAACCCAAAATAAACCCCCAAAAGGTTGTCTGGTTGAACTGTTGCCTGCACAGGTCTCACTTGTGTCTCAAAGGGTTTTCTTCAGGCTTGTGGAAGTTGCTAAGGCAGTGCTGGTGCCATAGAAGCCCTTGCAGCCAGTACAAAAGAGGTGATTTGCAGCTGTATCTGGGGAATATAGTAGGAGTTAGGTTGAACCTAACTTTTTGCAGTCCTTTTAATGAGCACTCTGGCCTTTGAATTACATATGCTCTTCTGCTGTGCTTTAATCTGTGCAGTTGGTCTAGAGGATGGGAACTGAGAGCACGCTGTTCGTAGACAAGTGGATGGTCTACAGCTTTTATGCTTCAGACTCGGAATGGACTTCAGCTCACCCTGTTCTCTGACTTCCTGTAAAAGAAGTTGACAGAGAGATCATATTCTGATATATGGCTGAAAAAAACCAAACATCTATTGGAGTGGGATATCTTACTTTAGTGTCAAAGCATTAGTAAGTGGAACCTCGTGGCCATTTTCTAGCTAAGTGTCAGGTTTACAGTTTGAGGGTCTGGGAGTCATCAGTGGGTGCTCATGGAGATAGCAGATAAAGCTGATAACCTAGCTGTCTTTTGTGGGTTTTGAACAGTCTGTTGGACATGGTAGGGTAACAAAATATCTTGAACCTTGACTGATGACTTTGGTCAAGCAGAGATCAAGGGTCATGGTGCTGTGCACTTCATCATATCTTTGGAAATATTCATGAAAGATAAGAGGGGTTGACTGTCTTGTTGAGGAAACAGAGATGAATTAATTCACCTGTTCATCTATTTAGCTTCATGGTTTTGGAACTATTTGTGACTACTGCATCTTTAATTTTGATTCTTTTTGAATGGTGAAAGTGCAGAAGCTATCTGTATCTAGCCACATGCCCATGTTATCCTGGAGTATCTAACAGGACTGTGACTGGTGGTGGTGCAACATGGAAACTCCAAATCATAGCACAGGGGGAGGTTTTTGTGGGGTTTGTTTGATTGGGGTTTGTTACTGTTTCTATTGAAATACCACAGCTTTTTTTGTCAGTGTGCTGTCATGCTTTCTGCTCTAGAGTTTGAGGAAAAGGTTTGATTGGATGATGAGTCTTGGCTTCACCTCTCTTGTAGCTAAGCTTTTAATTCAGCACTTGGCTAGCACTAACGATACTGTACAAACTAACAGTAGGGACCTAACAGGTTATCCCAGCCCAATTGTGCCACTTCTCCCTGAAGAAGTGATTCAGGGAGAACCAAAGTACAGAAGAAAGCTTACCAGTAGTCTTGAGTGGTACTGCAGCTACTTTCCATAGTTACTGATGTGGAGCAATATTCCATTATTGTGCCTTACAGGCTGTGGATATCAGGTGTGGTTTTGTTTGATCCTGAGAGCCAAGGAGCTCATGTGTAATGGCCAGTTTGCTGTCTTGCTGTTTTTTCTTCTCCTTAAATGGAACTTATAGAACATGAATAGTTTTCTGTGATTATTCTGCAATTGGAGCAGTAGTCAGTGTTAGCTCTTTTCAGTAACTATATCTGAAAAGCATTAGAATACTACACTGAAAACCTCAGCATTATAGTAGCAATGAGATGAAGTTGCTTACTTTTGTAGCTCCTCTTGTGCATTGCTGGCAAGAAACTTACCACAATTTAGTATTTGAATGTTTGGTGCAAGACTTGGTCACAGTGCCTAAAATTACTATTAAGCTGTATCTGAGTTTCTGCAGTCATCAGTTGATGTAATTGACAGGTTGGTTCCTATTTTGCTTTTTGAAGTATGAAAATCAGAATGTGTCTCTTACATGCTTGTGATGGGTTGAGTTCCTTCTGTAAAACTACTGACCTTAGTCTAAGGGACAACATGTATCTTTTTCCAGATGAGCTCAAACCGTGGCACTGGAGATCCTCCTGAAATAAATTCTATTTAATGATCTTTTTTGTTTTAACCTGGATTGTAGTGCAGTGAAAGAGTCTGTGCCTCAGTCCAGAACTGAGAATTTGGTTGTATATATTATAACACACAGAATCACAGAATGCATTAGGTTGGAAGGGACCCTTGAAGGTCATCTTGTACAGCCCTCCTGCAGTGAGCTGGGACATCTTTAACTAGATAGGTTGCTCAGGGCCCTGTCAGGTTTGTCCTTGAAAGTCTAAAGAAGTGGGGCCTCCACTGCCTCTCTGGGCAACCTATTCTGGTATTTTGCTACTCTCATTTTAAAGAACTTTCTCCTGATGTCCAACCTAAATCTACCCTTTTCTAAAGTCTAAATACTTGCTTCATAATCTGGGCTGCCAGTAGTCTGTGTTGTCATCCATATGATGCTCTATGAAGCAATTTGCCCACTTTACAATGCCTATTGTCTTTATGGTGTAACAAATGTATAATGTACAGCCTGTGCAAGACAATCCTTCAGGATGGGAAATGCAAGACAGAAGCTGTACAACATAATTTCCCTTGTTTTGTGTTGCAGCTGCTTAAGCTGCTTAAGTTTGATATCCTCAGAAATGGCTTGCTCCATTAGGATGTTAAACTTCTCTGGAGGAAGAGGAATTGAGATTTTGTAGTAGAAAATCTTTTGTGGAACAGCAGCCTCTATTTTTGCAGAAGCAGGAGGCTTGCAACTATTAACTTCAGTGTTCAGATAATGGAAAACTAGATTTGGTACAGATACTTTGTAGTTGGTGAGATGCAAACATCTCCGAAAACACTGCTCAAATGGCTTTGGTTATCAGTTTGCAGGATTCATATGTACCTTGTAAAACAAATACCCATGTCAAAATCTGTCTGCTTTCCCACAGGACTTGAGGGAATGCTGATATGGATAGAATGAGCTATATTTATTTTTTACTGGGTTTGCAGTATATATTTGCATATTTTAAACTACAGGCTTTTGTATGTTTAGTTTGGATTTTTCACTTCAAACTTTCACATCAAGGTCTTGTAATGACAGGACAAGGGGTAATGGGTTTAAAATGGAAGAGGGGAGATTTAGACTAGATGTTAGGAGGAAGTTCTTGACAGTGAGGGTGGTGAGACACTGAAATGGGTTGCCCGTGGAGGTTGTGGCTGCTTCCTTCCTGGAGGTGTTTAAGGCCAGGTTGCATGAAGCCTTAAGCAACCTGCCCTAGTGGAAGGTGTCTCTGCCTATGGTGGGGTGTTGGAACTGGATGATCCTTGAGGTCCCTTCCAACCTAGACCATTCTGTGATTAAACTAGGCTCTTGATGTTTAGCATTTAAATCAGTTGGGGCCACCAGCAAACACTGTTGCTCTACACGCTACAGAGTTAGAAATGTTTGTGAGTTTTTTGCTTTTTAATGATAGTAATCATGTAGGAGGGGATTGTGTGCAGAAGGAGGGGGAAAAATAAAAGTCCAAAGAAGTATATGTAAATAAAACAAGTGCAAAAAAAATCTAAACAGTCCAAACATAGCTATAATCAGAGTGGTTCTTGACTGCTTTCAGTTTGATTCTAGTGTTTGTTATGTTGTATGGAAATTCCTTTTTAATTAGCTCAGAAACAGGTCTGTGCTATGTCTGATGTTGTTTGCCTCTCTGAGGAAGTGAAAACTTTGAAGTGCTTCTGGAAGGGAGGGCTGTCAGGAGCTTATATTAGGAAAAGTTATTGGATTACCTGGAAATTGTTTCCTACATTTTAAAAAATGAAATTTGAATACTTGTAGCTAGTCCCTTCTATGGTCCTAAGGTTTAACCATCTTGTTCCATTCTCTGTCCTTGGAAAGAGCATGAGTTTTGCAGAGAAGTGTCCTGTTTCTACAGAGCTGATCAGTGCCAGTAGATCTCTTGTGAAGTCCTTATTTAGGTGCAAGCACACTGAAGTCAGTTGAGATAAGAGTTCATAGTGGCACAAATTTCAGTTAGCCTTGTATGTGTGACTAATTCTGAAATGGAGTCCTTTGGTCTGAATCAGCAATTAAGTATGTTGAATGTGCTCAGACTATCTCTGATTTGTAATAAGCATTAATTTGCTCTGCAAATGTAGAGGCAAACAGATTGGTTATGGTGCACTTCAGTCACTTGAAGGTGACTACTTATGGGCCAGGTCTGTCTGAGAAGGTATACTCTGAAATTGGAAGTTACAAGAAAGTTTCTGTTAGGCTCAGCATGTGTTGGAAGCATAGGAGAGATTAAAATAGCATCCAAAAACTAGCAAAAACTATAGCCAAAGTGCTTAGGGCAAGAGCAAGTGGGGTGTGTGTGGAAACTGCAGTTCTTTCTTTATGATGGAGTCTGGATTTTATTACTTGCAAAGTGAAATCACAAGGGGAATGTCAGTTTCTGATGGGCAGATATGTCGCAACTCTCTCTAAAGAAGTCTGTTATTTTTTTTCAGCCTGCTAATAGCTTTGAAGATAGGACTGCAACTCTGAAATTGATCTATCTAGCTCCTGCTTATTAGGCAGCCTGTTTGACTTGTCCCTCTTTCATAATTGTAGGCTGTTAAGCATTGGTGCCGGTGCAGTTAATCATAAAATCTGAGTTTCATAACTTTATACTTTGTATTCTAATAATATTGTTGGCTGCTGAAGCATTTCTTCAGTATTTTTCAAACCCTGCAGTAGCACTTCTAATGAAAAAGTTGAAAATGAGAAGTAGATAAATTACTTCTCTTCCCTTTCTGCTTCTTTTGTACTACGTCAGTTTTGTGGCCCACATTAAAACCTGAAGTTCTAAGTACGAAGCCTATGGTAGTAGTGAGGAAAAATGCCCCAAGATTTTTCTTAGGTTTTGAGGATTTAGAACTCTGTAATGACACTTCCACATTTCGATCCATTAACATCCCTTAGATCTTAGAATGGAACTCCCAAGAGCCTGTGTCACACAGCTGTCCATTAAAAGTATTGAGGTCTCTCTATGGATCGTAGCCATCCTGTGGAAGAGTCATTCTTACTGTAAAGGAGAAAAAATTCCAAAGCTGCCTGAAACTTTTCAGGAGGAATTGGTAAGGCTTTCTTTAACATATCTAGATACTGAACACTGAAACACTAGAATTGTGACTGGAATGTTCACTATGGCACTTGGATTGTGTCTGAGTTAATTGAAGATGTGGGAGTAGAAAAAGGATGGGCAAATGGACTGATTGATTGATGCTTCCAGACTGTTTGTATGTATGTCATCCTGCTTCTACTTGCATCCTGGTGGTTGGACAGAAGGCACATGTTCTGAAAAATGAATGTGGCTGGTCTGTTACATACCTCTCCAGAGACCTATCTGGATCTTGTGTCTGCCTGTGAAAAAGAAGGCTTGTATAGGTTCAGTTGTCTCAAGAGTGGAGAAAGATAATTGAATAACTTTTCTAGCAAGCTCAAGCACATGTGCCTGTGTAAACTGTTAACTGGTGGATTCAAAAGTAAAGCCTCAGTGTGCTGCCTTTATGATACTGTCTTTAGCTTACTTACTGGGATGTTCTTTGGGGTTGTGTAATAGGGCAAGAAGAAATTTAAAGAGAATTATGGAATGTCTCAAATGGAGTCAGTGACTTAGTCTCACAGAAAGGTAGTATTGCCACTGAAGCAAGGGATACAGAACCAGTGTATTTGTGCAGATGATCTGATAATCCCCTTGCCCTTTGATTCCAGCTTCTGTGGCTTTTTGTGTTCAGATGGAGCCATGATGCTAGGGAAAAGTTTTTAGAGTTGAGCATGATTAATAATGAATAATTTTGCTGTGTGATGCACAGACCATAAGCCATCAGCTGTTTCCCTGCATGAAAAGCATGTTTCAATCTTTAACTTCGTTTTTGGGATGATGCTCTTTAGTTCCCAACTAAATTAAATTTTGAATTGCAGGTAGAATTCTTCATTGTAACAAAGTAGGAGGTAAATTGATAAGAAGGAATCACATTTCCAGGTTGTGATGACCCTTTGGACCATGACATCCTTAGGGGTTACTGCTTATCTTGAAGAAATGCCTTCAGTATTCCTGTTCAAACAATTGAAATCAAGTGGCTCAAGACCAAGGACAGACAGTGTGTGAGTCAAGTACAACGTAATGAGAAACAGATGTTTTGGATAAGCAATACCAGTTCAAATAGCTGATTCATAGATAGGTTATAGTGAGTATCTGAGGTCTTCTAGGTCTTCTGGCAGTGCAAGATATTTCCAGCAGTAATCTTGAGGGGAGAAAAATGCTTACAATACAGAGTAGCCTTGCCAATAGCAGTAATACCCTATGCAGTCCCCAAATTCCAGGAAAGACATTGTGAATGCTCGTCTGAAACTTTAAGCACTTTTCCCTAGCTGTCTGCTTTGAATCCCCTTGGAGATTATTGTTGATAATAATTCAACTGTCTTGCACCACTAAATTGTCAAAGACTTCTCTTAGAGATCAGTTCAACACTTAGATTTTCTTCACCCCCAACTTCCAGGGGAGTTTTGGTGTGGTGTTTGGTTTGTGTGGTGGTTGTTTTTTTTTGGTGGTAGGTTGGTTTGTTTTCCTCTATCCCCAGTTTCTATAAAGATAGTACTTAAGTAATTTTTTTCAGGGTTGAACTGTAAAGCCAATTATGTTTCTGGATACAGAATATGCTTCACAATGCCAATATTAGTTGTTCATCCTACCACTTCCCTGCTGTTAAATATTTGAGTGTTTTCTTTCTCCTGACTCATCTATGCTCCATTTCCTTGCACTGTGAAGGTTAATGTGCATGTTTTCAATTTTACCTATTAGTGGTACATTTGATAATCTGAAATATTTTTCACTTTGAGTGGTGTCTTCAGTGTACCTCTTGTGTTGGGTTTGCCAGGATAGATGTACACAGTGCATGGTAAACAAAACTCTCTTGCTTGTGTGCTATTGCCATGAAAGTCTGCAGTAAACGATATCCAAACATAATTTTGTAAGTAAACCTGCCAAGTAAGCATGGTCAAATTATTACATCTTCCTCTTATGAGAAGCCTGAGATGAAGATGGGCATTCTGATAGATCACAGGGAGACCGAATCATCGATGCAGGAAGGATTAATAAAAATAAAGCACTTCACCAATGTTTGGTTGTGAAATACTAGTGTTAATAGTATATTTATGCAAGGTATTTGAGACCTCACCTACAATGAAAACTTAAGTCACCCTACAAAATTTGCAGTTTCTGCTTTCACAGAAAACTTCATAGAACTTGAGAGGTTGGAAGGGGCCTCCAGAGATCGAGTCAGGATCATCCAGGGTAGTTTGCACAGTGACGCACGCAGGTGGGTTTTGAAAGTCTTGAGAGGAGGAGACTTCACAACCTCTCTGGGCAGCCCGTTCCAGGGCTCCATCACCCTCACTGTAAACAAGTTTCTCCTTATGTTGAGATGAAGCCTTTTGTGTTCCAATTTGTATCCATCACTCCTTGTCTTGTTGCTGCTGACCACTGAAAAGAGATTAGTCTCCTCCACTTGACACTCACCCCTCAGATATTTGTATATATTGATCAGATCTTCTCTCTCAGCCTTCTCTTCTCCAGACTAAACAGCCCCAGGACGCCCTCTTCCTAGGGGAGATGCTCATGTACCTCAGTCATCCTTGTGGCTCTTTCTGTCCATGAGATCTCCTTTTTTTTGTCTGCCTTGGAACAAAAGTACATGCAGAATGCCTGATGGTGATTTGTGAGATTTATGATGAATTTGTGAAGGATCAACGAATGAGAAGTTTATTTCTGAGAGAGAGATGTCTGGCGTGGAGTTCTCAAGTGATTATTGTAAGGATTTTCCCTCACCTACCAGTGCTTGGCCTAGACTGTGTAAGTCATCCTGTCATAACTGGTAGTAATTCAGTTTTGTGAAGTACTGTCTTTGAAAGTGTTTGAAGAAGAAGCAAAGCTGGGCAGACTACTACTTCTGTCATCAGACCACACATGCCATGTATGCACCAATGTTGTGTGTGAACTTGAAGCTGAAGTGTACTGCAGGCTGATTTTACAACTAGAGGAGTGCAGGGGGCAGACTTAACAGGGACTGCTGCTTGAATACTTGTGTAGACAATTTTTTTTTGTTGCCTCTAGGCTTCATGCTGACATTTTTGCAAGAGAACTAGTCAAAGGCACAGGAATGTTGCTAGTTCTGTGTACTTCCTACTTTGATTGTTCTTAGTAAATATTTGGAGTCATCTTGATGGTTGTATGTGGTTTTCAATGAGCATATTAATGCAGACTTTCAGCATACTGAGAAATGGCTATAGGTGACCCTTCCTTTTCATCCATAGCTTTGTGAAATACCTGGGATGAAGAATTTAATATATTTTTGAGTCTTCCAATGGATTTGCCTTTATCAGAACCATTTGAGGGTACATTCTTATGTCTTAGACATGTACTTACTCATAAAAGGACTCTTACAGTCACAGAAATATGTCAGGCAGTTATTCTTTCTTTGTAACCAGTTGTTAAATCTGCAAAGCAACCTGAATAGCTTATGGAGGAGGTTTTTTTTCTTACAGTATTGTTACCTCTTGGATGAAGAATTTGATTTCTATGGTAGAACTTGGCTGAGATGATTTGATGTACCTTCTTTCACTGATGAAAGAGTCAGTTTGGTGCAAAATGGAAACTGACATGAGCATCAAAACTTTTAATGAGGCATTTGAGCCAAGTGACAAGATAGTCCAGCTGGTTAGTAGCTCATCAAGAATCCAGTTCAGCTAACACTTCAATTTTGTAATAAGCTGTATATAATAAAAATAATCCTCATTGTGAGGCTGTATCAAACAGCAAACTTACCCATTTATCTTCCATGGACCAGATAGAACTTTAGAAGTAAAAATAAATAGATGAGCTCTCTATTGTAGTGCTGTGGTGTGTTGGATTTTGTGTTTTTAATGTAGACCAGCATTTAAATTACTGTCACTGTTGAGCCTCTTAGGATGAACAAATCAAATGTTTTAGCCATCAGTTTTTTGAGGCTTCTCTGTAAGGAAGTACAATTGCTGCCCAGGGCAACCCTAGAATAGAAGTGTCTGAAGCTCTAACAATTACTTACCATTCCTTGACCAAATTCCTGAGGACCTGAGAGATTTCAGAGGAGGTCGTGTCTAAACCATAGACTTTATATCTACTGTTTTATATATTTTTTTTTTTCTTTAGTAATTGCATGAAGAGTAAAGGGAAAAACAAGGTTTATTTACTATGAAGCTGCTGTGTAGTTTTCATGGCTGAAGCTTGCAGGCTTCCCAAAGGAAGCTGTGGGATTAGGCAATGCACTGACTAGCTTTGTTTGCTGCAGAAGCAAAATTTGGTTCAGTAATTTGGTTTGGCCTACTTGGCCTGTGAATGTTTGTGCTGATGTTTGTGAAGAGTAGCACAGACATGGGTTAATGGGTCTGTTCACACACCAGATCTAGAAAACAAGCTAGTAATCCAATAGAGGCTCACAGATGGTGTTTTATGTTCCTGGGAAAAGCAAGGTACTCTAATGCTGGGTGTGCCATAGTTGTGCTTCCTAAATTATAAGTGGAGGCCTAAAAATCTGCACTGACTAAGTTCTTTGGAAGTCTGTGATCCACAAAAGACCATTCTAGTCCTTTTGGAGTTGTACAGGTTCTGTTCCCTGTCGTACTTTGAGGAGGTGCTTGAGGTTTATCTGTCTGTGTCAGTCTCTAAGAAGGATGCTTGCATCTGTCTCTGTGAGCAATGGAATTGCAGTGCTGTGACATAGCAAGGTTGACATTTTTGGCATTGCTGAAAATAAATTTTCTCACAGTCCTGCTGTAACAAGAAAGACTTGTTATTGGGAGTAATACTTTGAAGATATCTTGTGACCTTAGATAAAGAGGAAACATTCTGACCTACCGTTGTCCTGCAGAGAAGCAAAAGTGTTTCTCTGCTGCTATGTTTTGGTATTTGCACACTCCTTGCGCTTTTGATCCCACTTGTGACACTTGGTGTGAGGAAATGAGGCATCATGGCTTCATTATCTCACCAAGTTAGTGAGCTCATCTCTGATGTAGTGTTCCTAACTTTTATTTAAGGTGTCTTGGTTTTTTGCTTGGTCTAGTTGTTCCTTGCTAGCTGCTTTCTGTAGCAGCAGTAACAGCATTAGCAGTAGACTTGCTTTGAATATTCTTAGGAGTTCTGGCATCCTGGAAACTCAAGGATTTAGCCAAGTTTCTTTTCTCTAGCTGAAGACCTGAAAGGACTGTATAATCATGACTAGCTATAGGCCACTTGTGTTTAATGGTGCTATAACTTGGTGCAAGCAAGCACAAACTTATGTTCTAATGCCTCTTCTGTCATTCTAAGACTTGCTGAAGATATCTCCTCAAGCATAAGTTAAGTCTATACCATTGCTGCCACCCGGTGTCTTAGGTGCTGCTACTACTGCTGCCGGCGTAGGTGCTACTGCGTATGTAAAAGTGGGAAGTGACCACTCAGAGGAATGTCATTGTCCCCCCTTCCCCCATGGTGATGAGTCATAGGTTCGTCAAAACTGATAAACAGTTGCAGGAACAAACTGGCAGCCATGCCAGTACCTGTCACACAGGCTTTAGCTGCAGATACCCCTTTTTCCAAGATAAGGCTAAGCTGTATCTCTTACTTTCTGAAGCCTACTCAAGTGTTGATTCTTTTGGGATATGTATGATTGACTTCTAAAGACTAATCCCTGATTGATAAAGGCTTTAGTCTGTTCCTCTTCTTCCTGATCACTGAGGGTTTCATTTTCCTCCTCTTCCTGCCATCAGTTTACCTCACTATCATCTGTCAAGATAAATGCAATTTATCTTGTTGCAGCAGCAGCAGCAAACTTAGAGCAAATGTACCCATCACTTGCCTGTGTCAGTGCTAAGAGAAAGGACAAGGACCAATTCTACACTCTGGTGTCTTAACAGAGCAGCTTCATGCTCTAATGAATTTTGTGCTGTGCTACTATTGTGGTGCAGTAAAATGTCAGAACTGAAAGTACAGAAGAGCATGTACAGAAAGATGCTTTTAGCAGGAATCTGGACAACTAATAATACCTTGGTGTTTCTCTTAGGGTACCTGCTTATGTAGTTTCTTGAAACTTAAAGCATTTTAAATGTCTTGTGTTAGAAGCCTGCAAAAAAAGTATTTACCCTTAATCAGGAACTTGAGAACTTTAACAGATTTAAGCCTAATCTTTTCCATTGTCTTACATATACCTCTCAGACATTACCGTTATCTTTCTCAAGATGATTTGCTTATTCCATCAAGATTGTCTGTAGCTTATATAAAATTGGTTATTCCTGTGGAGATTTGCCAAGCAGCAATGTGAAATTGTATTTTTAGTTAAGAAGTGTTACATGAGAATTGTCCTTCACTTCTCTACCCATCCTCAGGAATTTGTCTTCTGTCTTCAAACTAAGATGAGGAGGAAAGGCACAAAGTTTTGCACCTTGCACTACAAGAAAGATACTGAAGTTCTGGAGCACATCCAAAGAAGAGTAAGGAAGCTGGTGAAGGGTCTACAGAACAAGTCTTATGTGAAGCAAGTGAAGGAGCTAGAGTTGTTTAGCTGGGATGCATACTTTCCTAACAGCAGCTCTTCAGTTCTGTTGAACAGTTTGTGTTCAGTGGCTTGTAGAAAGGTGTACTGGTGGAAGTATCTGTGGCACTGCTTGTTCAATTTCCATGCCAGCTGCTGCACAGGGATGCGTTTTGAGCAATCTCTTCCTTCTGCCTTTTTTTTTTTCCTCTACCTAGTGTTTTAACATGGAAAAGTCTGAGGTGGTTTGTGGTGACATAAAAGTAGATGCAGTTATGTGCCAAGACTTCCATTTCTGGGTACCAGTTGAGTACTGCAGGATGATTTTAAAAATCAGTGAATTCTTTGTTGATATTTTGTTGATCTGGCTCAGTGGTCACTGTGCCCTTTTCTTTTTAACTGCTAGATTTTTTCAGGATGAGAACACTGCAGCCCACAAAGCCTCCCTTCCATTAACAGTGCTGAATATCAGAAAACAGTCTTGCTAGCTTCTCCTCTGATGACCCCTCATTAACCTTGCCTAAAAGGCTTGCAAAGCCTTTCTCATATGCTGCAGAAATGCGCACAGAAGAACACTTGTCTCTTCTGTATACTACTTCTTCATCTGAATAATAGGCTGGTAGCAGCAGTGTCTTCCTCTCAAATTTTCAGACTTTGGGAGAGCCTGATAGAATGCTTCTTGCTGTCATCTCAGCACAGACAACTTACCTTGGTTTTGATTCAGACTGACTATAATTGAAGAGTGCTTTGAAGTCTGTCGTGGCTGTGCATTTTCAGATCACACCACTTGACAGTTTATTGCTACTAACTCCTCAAATGTGATTTCCAGTACATCTCTTTGGATAAGAGCTACATAGTGTTGGGCCAGTGTAGTTGGAAGGAAAAAAATAATCCAAACACCACTGATGCCCCTCTGCCTTCCCCTTCTCCAAACAAACAAAACCCCCAAAGAATTAACTTAACTTTGCCAACTTTCCCTGCAATATAACTATGCAGGATTTCTGGATCCAATGGTAGGATATGCAGAAAGCTACATGCATGATACCAAGCTGTGTATGACACCAAGCTGTGTGGCGCAGCTGACTTGCTGGAGGACAGAGATGCCATCCAGAGGGACCTGGACAGGCTGGAGAGGTGGGCCCAGGCCAACCTCATGACGTTTAACAAGGCCAAGTGTAAGGTTCTGCACCTGGGTCGGTGCAATCCCAGGCACAGATACAGGCTGGGTGATGAATGGCTGAGAGCAGCCCTGAGGAAAAGGACCTGGGGGTCTGGGTCGACGAAAAGCTCAACATGAGCCTGCAGTGTGCACATGCAGCCCAGACAGCCAACCGAGTGCTGGGCTGCATCAAGAGCAGTGTGGGCAGCAGGGCAAGGGAGGGGATTCTCCCCCTTTACTCTGCTCTCCTCAGACCCCACCTGGAGTACTGTGTGCAGTTCTGGAGCCCCCAACACAAGAAGGACATGGAACTGCTGGAGCGGGTCCAGAGGAGAGCCACGAAGATGATCAGAGGGCTGCAGCAGCTCTGCTATGAGGACAGGCTGAGAGAGTTGGGGCTCTTCAGCCTGGAGAAGAGAAGGCTTCGAGGAGACCTTAGAGTGGCTTTCCAGTATCTGAAGGGAGCCTACAGGAAGGCTGGGGAGGGACTATTGACAAGGTCTGGTAATGTCAGGACGAGGGGGAATGGGTTTAAGCTGGAAGAGGGGAGATTTAGACTGGATGTTAGGAGGAAGTTCTTTACAGTGAGGGTGGTAAGACACTGGCACAGGTTGCCCAGGGAGGTTGTGGATGCTTCCTCCCTGGAGGTGTTTAAGGCCAGGCTGGATGAGGCCTTGAGCAGCCTGCTCTAGTGGGAGGTGTCCCTGCCTATGGCAGGGGGTTGGAGCTGGATGATCCTTGAGGTCCCTTCCAACCTAAACCATTCTATGATTCTATCAAACCCTATGTAGTATGTAAAATGTCCACTCTTTCTGTGTCTTCTTTACTGATTGTTTTCCTTACATTAGGGAAAAGAGAACCAGCTAGCTAAGCTGTGTAGCAGCTCACAGAGTAAGCCATTGGATTTTTGGGTGGTTGGTTGCTTTATATTGTTTTAAGTAATCCACTTTGAATCCTTCTCACCTGTGAGTCTTAGTTGTGGAAGCCATGGGAAGTTTTTTTTGAGTCAGGTTTGTTCTGTTGTGCATAGGTAGCCTGGCACTTTGAGTGCCTTAATTATACTTGATATTAAGAAATGGCAAATCACCTTTGGAGATGTATAACATGAATTAGATCTAGTTCCTTCTGTGTGGAGTTATTTCTTTTGTCACCCACATGCCTGGTATTCTGTAGTATGTATTTGAAGTGTGGTGTGCCTCTTCTGCCTAACTGTGTCTAATGCCAGCTGAATTGTTCTAGAGCCTAGCTTAGGCCGTTTGATGTCAGCTAGTAGAAATGGACAGTGGAGATGGAACCCTTAGTTGGGCTTGGTCTGAATGAACCTCGATGGCCTGAGGAGAATATGATGCCTTGCTGAGGTCTCTCTCCTTCAGGTATCATGTTTTGTGGTAGTGTGATGTGCTCTGCAGGTGTGTGACTTAAGATATACTGTGGAAAGGTAGAAGGGAAAACTTCTGAGAAATGACTCCGTAGACTCTGTGACTAAGCAACCCAACTGAAATGTAAGATTAGTTTAGGTACCAGAAATGTATTTTCTGAGTAGACATTAAACCTTGGCTGAAAATAATTGCCAAAAGAATAAAGACCTTGTTTTCTTGATGACCTTTGTTTATCGTGGTTTGGTACAATAACAAACCCTGGGGACGAGGAGTTGTTTTGGGCTTGGATTTTTCTGCATTTATGTAAGGCAGCTAAGTACAGGGTTAGAAAGGGCTAGTAACAGTTCTGAATGTAGTTCATGCTCCTGTAAATTAAGCACATCTAGTGAAAGAGTAAGCCTGTACCTAGCTTATCCTGAATGACCAAGAACTCTGTTTTACATGGAATAATGTAAACACCTCTGACCGCTTTCTCCCGACCAAAAACAAGCCGAGAGGAAGTGCATGGATAAATAGAAACGGCCAAGAAAAGCTTATTGAATCGTTCTGAGCTGAACAATTGTTTCACTTTCTGCTTGTCTCTGCTCAAGCTCCTGGCACTGCAGAACCCTGGGTCACGTGCTGGGAAGCCTTGCTGTTTGTCCTGGCTTGTCAAAACAATTTAATGTAGGTGGAGAGGAATGAATGAAATGAATGGAGTGGGCTTGCTGCATCTGTTTCGGTTTGTTCGAAGGGCAGTCCGGTGATTGGGCTGTGACACTTAAGTCCTTCAGGGAAGCTGTCAGTTTGGGAAGAACAGTGCTGGCCATTTTAGAAGCAAGTTTAATCCACTTCAAGGAACAAACCTTCCTATAATTTGACAGCTTTGTATATTTCTTTTAATTTGTGGGCTGTCTCTACTTGCTGTGTGCTAACCAATATAAGAGAAGGCCTTTTGCTGACTCCTGAACTTTGTCTTGTCTGCCTCTGCTTCCTTCATTATGGGAAAAGCTGAGGAAGAAGAAAGGGTGTCCATTTCTTAATTTGATTAGGAGGAATTCTGAAACAAATTGCTCTTAGAAGACTAGGGTATGAAGCCATATGTAATTAACTGTTCTTAAAGTGGTGGTTTCTTTGTGAGATTTCTTCCAAGTTTCCCAGGCTTATGGAAAAGATTCTCTTACATCTTGCTATTTGGTTTAGTTACAGTTTGTCTGAGTTTAAAAACAAAAATAAATAAATCAAAGAAATCATTAAATGTGTTTAACCAAATCTTATACTCCATGGTACTGGAAGGTAAAGTTGCAAAAACCTCTATTTTTGCTTCCAGATGAAACCAGCAAATACATACTGAAATTATCCTTCTTATATGCCCATTTAGACCATGAGTTACAGGAAAAAGGCTGCAGGGGATTGATCTGCTTATTTAACTCCATCTTGAGATAATGTAGTCAAATGATATGCTTATATATGATACACCACAACCTTTTTGCTACTCGTTTGTGATAGAACTGAGGGTCTTGCCTTCTTTCAGAGTACTGCTCAAAGGTCTTATTGGAAGGACACATCTGGGCTTTTGAGTCTCTTGGAGTATCACTTATAGATGAGGATTGTGAAATCTGTCCCATTCCCAAATCCTTGAAAAATGCTCTTTTAAATTCTCACTGAGTAATGATGGCTTTTCTCCCTGCTGCAGCTGTGCTGCACAGCAGCTTTGTGTGTGGATTTCATAGGGGTTGGAAGGGATCTCTGGATATCGTAAGGTGTTTTTATTCTGCTGCCTTTCCATAGGTGTTCATACTTAACAAGGCAGGTGGCAGCACTTCTCAGTCTCCCAAAATGCATTGGTACTCTTTCTTGCTTATCTCGATATTTTAGTAGCTGTAGTTGCCTGATTTGCATCTTTGTACCAGAAAGTTGTCTTGTTGCCCTGGGAGGTTGTGGAGTCTCCTCTGGAGACTTTCAGAACTCACCTGGATACATTCCTGTATGGACTGCCCTGGGTGATCCTGGTTTTGGCAGAGGAGTTGGACTCTGGTCTCTAGAGATCCCTTCCAACCTATAACATTGTGTGATTCTGTGGTATTTGCCAATGCTAACAGCTTCAGAAGCTTCTAAAACGTAACATTTAGCATGAGCTTTGTTCTAGTCCATCTCTGTGTGGTATGGCAGATCTTGTTATCCAATATGTTTGGAGGTTCTGTGTATACAGATTAGTTCTGTTGGTATAATTGTACATGAGATCTAGTATTTTCCTAAATGTCAGGTGGTGGCATATGCTTTTAAAACAGTATATTCAGCCTTTTGTGTCTCCTAGCATTGGCATTTCCTTAGGGAAAGGTACCAAAAACTCTTACAGATGGGCGCGTGGGTTGTGTATCAAAGGAAATGAGGGCAGTATGCATTGCTGGCCTTACCAAGTGGCTTCTCTTTTCCTTACAGCTCTGTTTAATGTTCACTTTTGTTGCTGCAGTGTGCTGCTGATGGGTGTGATGTTTCCTTGGTTGCAAAAACATAGCTGTCTTCCCTGGGTGAAGTCTCCTGGCTGTGATTGCATCCAAACATGTTCCAGATCATTAGGGCACTATGACTTGCAAAGAAATATTGAATTACTTTAGTGTATTGTCACTCTCCTGGTGTTTGTTGTAGATTTTGTTGGGTTTGTTTGGTCTGTTTTATTTTGATGGGTTGGCTATGTTGTTTTTAATTTGTTTGGGTTGGGTTTTT
Organism: Tricholaema leucomelas; assembly: GCA_013400475.1. Taxonomy (NCBI): domain Eukaryota; kingdom Metazoa; phylum Chordata; class Aves; order Piciformes; family Lybiidae; genus Tricholaema lacrymosa; species Tricholaema leucomelas. Next base: position 206,636 of record WAAF01013533.1, read on the forward strand.
TCAGTGCCAGCACTGAATGTTTGTTTTAAACATCACACATATATTTACAGGATCATGATGCCACCATTTATATGGCCTGAAAGAGAAATAAGTCAAAATATGCCTGCCTGTTAGATGTCTGTTCATTGATAAGTGATTAATTAGCAGTTGCTATCCCCAAATAGAAACTTGGAGTACAGTGGTAGGGAAAACTGAATAAGGTCCTTAAAGGAGATTAGGTTTATACAGATTAAGATGAGAACTTAATGCTAAGTGTAGTCTAAAACTGGTTAGTAGTGTTTGTGGTAAATAACTTGTTAGAACACACAAAATAAAGGCAACTAAATCTGAATGTATATCTAAAATCTAGGGTTTGGACAAAAATGAATGCAGTTGTTAGTATTACAGAAGTAAATAGAAGAGTGATACAAACCCAAGCCTGCAACAGCTATCTTTATAACTACAATATGTAATGATTGGATTTACAGCTACACTAGCTTGAAAATACAGATTATAGGGATCAAGTCCAGAGGCTGAGAAGACTGCTTTATTTTACTGTGATTTGGTATTGCTTAACACTTTGCATCTTAGAATGGTGTATCTGGTCTGACTGATGGACCTACTGTTGGCTTCTCACTGCTTTCTCGCTATCACAACTATTTGTAGCAGTCAACATGAACTGGTTTTGAACAGAACTTCTGCTGCTTTATTATAATGAAGGGAAAGATGGCTTGGAACACTTATGCAGACACAAATACTGAAGTGTTTATAGAGTCTTTTCTGCAAACACCTTATGACAAAATCTGTGCAGGTATGTTTATGAGAGAGTAAAAATGGGTAGTAGTGCTCATTTTTGCAGGTTGCAATAGTGTGAGGGCTGAATGCTCTGGAAGGTCATTGACTAAATTTTCCAGGCTGAAAAATATAGCATTTCACTAAGAACTGTAACAGAGCATGTGTGTGATTGACCTCCACAAGCACTGCTACGATGCTGATCTCTGAGGTGACTTCAAACTTGCTTTTGACCTTTCACATCTAACATGTCTACACTTCCAGAAATGGGAGCATCACCTGGAAATGAGGTTTGTCTGTTCTCAGAGGTGTTTTGTAAACCTCTGAAAAGATTATGATCTAATCAAATCTAGGATGGTTTAGTATGACTGATTGGCACTGAGAAAACACATTACCTTTAAGCAAAGAAAAGAGGAAATACTGCCCTTCCAGGCAGTAAGAGGCTGTGAGCAGTGCAAGTAATCCATGACTGTTTTTACTATGTCCTCCTAACTGAAAAGGAAATTCAAAGCAACTTAAAATTATTACTCAGATTTGACAGAGTGGGCACTGTCCTAAATAACTGCTAGAAATGATGATTCTAAAAATCAGAGCTTTGAGTGCATCCTGATTTATGTGTGTAATTTAATGCAAACTGCCTATGGACTCAGTTTGTCAGTCAATCAATGTGACTGCTGTGAGCAGCGTATTGATGAGCTTAGAATACTGGATGGGGTGAGGAAACTTTTCTCTGGAGATATAAAGCTTATCATGAGGTCATGCTCTCAGAGGAAATCCAACTTTGATCCAATCATTCTTCTGCAGTTATAAGTACTTTATGTTGGAGAGCTTTGATGCTCTGCTCCTTTTATGGAGGGTTAATCTCATCAGTTAGCAGTGGTCTGGATATTACAAACATAGAAATAACTAAATATTGTTATATACAACACGAGAGACACTTTGATCTTTTGTCTGCCTTTTAACACTTGAATATTTGAGGGCATTGTGTCCCCCTTGCACCTCAAGTGAGGCAAATTTCTAAGAGGAGGAGGAAACAGGAAGAAGAGATGATCTACAGGCTCACGGTTCATACCTCTGAGAACAATCAGATTGTGAGGAAAGAATACATATGATAAGAAGACCCTGTAATGGAGCCCCCATTAGAAGAAGGGTGTGGACATGCTGGAGCGTGTCCAGAGAAGGGCCACTGGGATGCTCCGAGGGCTGCAGCAGCTCTCCTCTGAGGACAGACTGAAAAAGTTGGGGCTGTTCAGTCTGGAGAAGAGGAGGCTCCCAGGTGACCTTCTTGTGGCCTTTCAGTATCTTAAAGAGGGCCTACAAAAAAGCTGGAGAGGACTATTCAGGATATCAGAGTGACAGGACTAGAGGGAATGGAGCAAAGCTGGAGGTTGGGTAGGTTCAGGAAGGGTAGGTTGAGGAGGAAGTTGTTCAGCATGAGAGTGGTGAGAGCCTGGAATGGGTTACCCAAGGAGGTGGTTGAGCCCCATCCCTGGAGGTGTTTAAGGCCAGGCTGGCTGAGGCTGTGGGCAGCCTGCTCTAGGGTAGGGTGTCTGTGCCCATGGCAGGGGGGGTTGGAACTGGATGATCCTTGTGGTCCCTTCCAACCTGACTGATTCTGTGAGTCCAAATAGAGTATTTAAGGGTAACTGAAAACCCAGTGGCATTTGAGACTTCTGATTCTTACTTGTTCACTGACTGTACCCAACTGTTTTTCAAGTTACTGTTTCTCTGGGTGAGAACCTAAAGCAAAGCTTTCAGTTGTACCTTTTCTTCTTCCTTAGGATCGGAAGCTGTCCAAGTCAGAGCGACAAAGATTTAAAGAGGAAGCTGGGATGCTGAAAGGGCTTCAGCATCCCAATATTGTCAGGTTCTATGATTCCTGGGAGTCTACAGTCAAAGGAAAAAAGTGTATTGTTCTTGTGACAGAACTCATGACATCTGGAACGTTGAAAACGTAAGTAAATTAAGGCACATCAAAGTGTATAACAACCACTGGCACAAAATTGGAGCACTAGAAATAGATTGTATTTCAAAATGGGTAAACATAGCCCTTTGGCTGAGGGCTAAACTTCTATGGGGAAATTCATCTTTGAAAGGAGTCTTAGTAGCAGTGCAGGGTACAGCAGAACATCCTGCAAGTTAGCAGGCTCGTCAGATTTTTCCCTTTTGATGGCCTAGTTAATTAAGCACATGCAGAAAGCTTTCAGGTTTTGAGAGCTCAGGAAAAGAATGCTCTATTTTAACTTGTCAGAATTTTCTTAGTTTTCCCCTTCAGCTGCTTTCTTTTAGCATGAGCTGATTTGTAAAGCTCAAAACATGAATTAATTCACCTCTTTGGGGAGGTTTTGAGTGTTACTACAGCTCAAATAATATGTAAGAGGTAAAACAAAAAGCCAAAACCCAAGAACAAACAAACCAACACCCCCAAAACCAACCAACAAAAAAAAAAGCCAACCAAAAACCCCAAGCCAACAGAAAGAACCACAAACCATCAGAAACAACCACCAAAAAAAAAAACCAACCCTGAACCCCAAACCAACACATAAAAACCCCAGCAGCAAAGACAACCCACCAAACTCCCGACTACCTATTTGTTTAGCTGAAGCTTTATGAAGTAGTACCTACCAACAATCTGTCAGTACAGACGTGCCTACAATTGCAGCCTGTGGAGTAGCTGAATGAAACTAGGTTTATCTTTAATCCAGAGCTAAAAGTAGATGCCAGCAAATCAGACTGCTGCGAGGGCCCTCTAGTGGTGTGCCGAGCTTGTGGGGAGCTGCACTGAAATCACTCAGCTTTGTCTTGCACTGTAGAAACTTGCAGAGCGATGAGGTTGTTCAGGAACATGCGATCAACACGAAAAGAAAATGACCAGCGTTTGAAATTCAAGGAGTGTGGGTTGCTGTCTTGATTCAGAGTCCGTTTAAGTTAGAGAGAGGCATGCAAATCTGAAATGTTGGTAGCTGTAGGAGCTGAAACCAATTTGCAATCTAGTTGGTTAAAATAGCCTGTGAATGTCTTGTGTGTTTTATGATCTGAATTGATAACCACAAATGGGCATACTTAACGATAAAAACGGCTCTTTGGGAGTCTGGACTGCAATTATAGGCAAGTGTTTGTTTCTTGAAATAGTACTGGAGGCTAAAGATACTGCAGCTTTCTTTATGGCTGTGTGTTCAGGAAAGAATTTCTGAGGTTAAGGTGTTTTCATCTAGGATAGTGGATCTTTTGCTTCCTGTGCTGTTTTCAGAGCAGTGATAGAAGTTTTACAGCTCTGTGCAGATGTCCTTTGAAATTTATCTAATTTTATGCTAGAATATGGAGTATTAGATGTAACTTTCACTCCTTTTTCTTCTTCATAGATTTTAATATTTGGATTGATTAATTTTGTTGCATAATCCAGATGACAAAGTAATAAAATAGAGTAGGATGTTGGTAGGAAGAAATGTTAGATTTGCTGGTTATAGGATTATTCTGTGGCCTAAGACACAAAAGGTCTTTCTATTTTATGGGAAAAACCCTAATAAGCTCTTTAATTGATGACATTCTGAGCTGTGGACTTCTGAATGATTTTTCCTGGAAGTTTTTTTTCCCTATTGTGTTTAGTTTGTTCTTGTCCATTTCACTTGAATCTTAACAGGTAAACTGTATGGGAAGTGTATCAAGTATTTCATGTATCTCTGCCATATTCCTGTATCTATGTTGCTGCACAGTTGCTGATGATATTTGGCTGACCAATGATTGATTCCTTCCATGCTGTTTTTATTAGCTGCACTTAATACAAGTGATACCTTCCTTCTTTTGAGACTTGGGACATAGACATTGTTGTCACTTGGTATGAAAGAAAGTGAACCCAAGAAAAGTGTGCTAATATCTTATTTTTTTCCCTCATGGTTTTTTTTTGTGTTGTATACATTTCAATATATACATAAAGTTCAAATATTGTGAACTCATTCTTTTCAGATGCTCTGTGGGCAGATTTTTGCATGAAAAGTCCCTGAAGCTCTGCATACCAGATACTGGTGGAAAACTGAATTCTTGTAAAGAATTAAATTGTTTTCTGATGACCTGTGCTATGGTGGAATTAAAATACTGGAAAACTCTGAGCTATTTAAGTCTTAATTATACTGTTAATGAAGACAGCAATTCTTCCTCTGGCCTAGGTCTCAGACACTAGTTTTGTCTAAGGCCATTGTGGTCCATGTTCCTGATCCACTTTTGAGTGGCAGTTATCTGGTAGGCTGTACCTTCTTAGCTACTTTTGCTACCTTTAGGGTGTCCAGTAGCTTCATGAGCTATGATGCTGTAGCTCAGCAACCTTCCTACTTTAAAACAACCAGGAAAACAGCCAAACAACCTTGAGTCAGGAAGCCAAACTCTAGCTGCTGTTTTCTCTCTGTTCATTGAAGCTGACTTGTAAGAGAGTCTTGGTCTCAACTTTGCTTGCGTTCTGTGTAAAGATCAAATATCTGTCTTCTTAAGAATTCACTACTACCCTATAAAATAGACAAGAATGAGTTAATTAAGCAGGAACAAATGCTGTGGAAATGCCAGAAAGGTGGTCAGGTACCTGGTCTTTGAGGAGGGCCTGAGGGAATAGCACTTGATGATACTTGAGGATTCTTTGGGAGAGACCTGACAGCAGCCTTCCAGAGTGTATGAGGGAGTCAGGCTTTTTGCAGTGGTGCAGGGTGGGAGACAGTGAGACAATGAGCATAAATTGAAACAGAAGAATCAGACTGCAGTAAGAAGCAGCTGGACCAGTGGCCATAGGCAGTAGAACAGGCTGTCCCAAGATACTGTGCAGGCTCTGTCCTTGGAGATACTAGAAACTGCCTGGATACAGCCCAGAGTAACCAGGTCTGACGTCATGGCAGAAATTTCAACTAGAAACCTTCTGATGTCTCCAAGCCTGAGTTATCCTATGATACTAGGGGAAGGGAAAGAAAGAAACCATGCTGGCTAGCAGGCTTAGCTCTATTTTTTGAGCCTTTGTATCTATATATGCTTCTATCTTAAAATGGTTGCTGTCTTAAGTGACATGTGGCTCAGTTCATGACAATGGTATGGAAAAATGACAGCAAGACTGCAGCATGCTTGGGTGATGGCTGGACCAAGATCCTTTGGGAGAAGCTGGCAGTGGGCTAGCATATTTGAAATGAAGAATGTAATTAGGGATACCAGATGCTGCACTGAAGTGCCCCTACCATGTGATGTTTGGAACAGGCTCAAGAGAGATGAATGAGGGTTGCGTCAATAGGAAGAATTCAAGTGGTAGCTGATGTGATTCAGAACCTCCCTCAGTTTGTCTCCTTCCTTGGCTTGGCTTTTTCCCTGCCTGTCTTTACATTCTGTTTTGAGACTTGATTTTCTTTTGTATCTGGGTGCAGATTGTTTTTACAGATCTGTTTTCATAAGAGAATTATTGCTAGCAACTCGATTTTTCAGGTCATCTTTTCAACTGGAGAAATTAAAGTAAAAGGGATTAATATCCTGCATTTTTATCTTGGTGTTGGTTCAAGAGGCTTCATGATCATTCTTTCTCCTGATGAAGTGGCTATGCAGAAGAGGTTGAGGACTACTACAGAATAATTGAATGTGTCTTGGTTTTATTTGAGGATTGTAGTTGTGACTCCCTGCTGGTCCCAGAATTTACTACTGGTTCTTGCAAGAGCATGAAACTGGTCTTTATGTGAGATTTTGCCTGAGTAAGAATAAACCTCTTTTGTGCATTATTTCTCTAAATGCATTTCAGCCCATATTTTTTTCAGAAGCAACAAACTCATTTCAGATTGTTTTACCCAAAGAGAGGTGGTGAGAATGTGCTGCTGGAAAACACTTTATGCTGTCACAGCTTAGTCACCTTATGATATCTCCAGTCCGGTGAAGTTAAGGTGTTGAATGAAGTCATAGTCTGAGGTCACAAGCATTGGAAAATACTTCTGGTATGAAATTTGGCTCTTCTGGTGTGGGATTTTAAAGAGCAGCAATTAAAGTTGGATCACATTCTACCTGTTACATATGAACTCTTTCACGTCAGTTGTTCGGCACAACTTTAAAGATTTCCTGCCTCATCCGCCTCTGTTCAGTTTGAAGCCTTGAGTAGTACCAGCCAGATTAAGATGATCAAACCTTCTCCTGCACCAGGGAAAGAATTTGATTTGCTTGACTACTAGATAAACACATTTTCAGCAGATTGAGAATGTAACCTGGAAACCTTGACCAGAGTGTTTGGACTAATACTGATAACTACGCTATAAGCACTGCAGAGCTTTCTCAGTTTGCAATACTCGATGTGCTTGGTTGTTATTAGCGTTTTGTCTCTACTGCCCTACCTTTCCACCTAGCCATAGTGAATCAAGTAAAGGCTTAGAAGTACTTAAGCAGTTTCAGGATAAAATGGCAACACCTCCCCCTTTTAAATGACTAGATAAAGAATTATAGTAGCACATAAGACTTTGTCAGGGAAAGCGTCTTGAAACTTGCCAGGCCAACTGCCTGATTGCCATAGGATGATTTTGTACACCAATAAATAGCTATAGATCAACGGTATGGCATAATCTACTGATTGTTAGCAGAACCTGTTTAATCTACTGTTTCTTTTTTTCATTAGGTATCTGAAAAGATTTAAAGTGATGAAAATCAAAGTGCTACGAAGCTGGTGCCGCCAGATCCTGAAAGGCTTGCAATTCCTACACACCCGCACTCCTCCCATTATTCACAGAGACTTAAAATGCGACAACATCTTCATTACTGGCCCCACTGGATCTGTCAAGATTGGAGACCTTGGGCTGGCAACCCTGAAGCGAGCTTCTTTTGCCAAAAGTGTGATAGGTAAGCCTCTCCTGTTTTGGAGGCTGATGAGCCTTTTCCTGTTGGGAAACTGGAGACTTCTAAGAGCTTTCCTTCAAAAAATGAGGTTTCAAAGTTATATGGTCAAAGCCTGAAAACACACAGGCCTTGTTTCTTGGCTGCTGAGGTCATTCTGTGTTCTTGATGAGATCACGTGTTGAAACTTTGGTCATACTTTTGATGTTTATATGTTAACATTAAGTATTTTGGAATGGAGATTCATTGCCCTGCCCAACAGTTCAGTGCAACATTGTTGATAAAACCTCTCTTGCCTACAAGTAAACCTCAGCTTTAATACGGTGCTACTTCAAGAAATGTACAAATGCATTTTGATGACCAAACAAAGTTTTGCTATTTAGTATAGCATTAGTTTATACAGCCAATTATTCTTTTCAGTGTTGTCACCAGGGCTAATATTAAATCTTAACACTTCCAAAGTGATCAGAAATGTAGGGCATATCGAAGAAAGTGGATCTCTGTTATATCACAGGCAGTCTGTGGTGTAATGGCTTACTCCAGGAGTCTATTGAATGTGAATCTGTGTAAGCTAGGAGGATGTATTGGGGAAGTACTGCCTCACACTGGCTCTGCTTTTGTGCATACACTCATAACCTTTTTCAGAAATTGGTTTGATGGTCTGTCCTGGAAATTCTTGAGAGAAGTGGTTTTATCAGCTTTGTTTTTATAGTTGGGTGAATGAAGTTGCTTTCACTCTCAGTATTTAGAGCTTGCTAAAATGCAGTATTACTCAACAGTCCTATACTAGATTCCTAGATGGGATCAACCTGTCAATTGTCTTGCAAGCTGTCACTGAAATATTTCCTGCTTCTTAACCAGGTCAAAGTATTAATAGGCAAAAAAGAAATGTATACAGGGTCAAAAAATTAATTTTCTTAAGTGTTCTCATCTTCCTGAAATTCATCATTGGAAAATTGCCACTTCCTTTCTAGCTATCAATTAGCCTTTGGATAAATGACTGCAATCACATTCTCTGTTCTTTGTTGAGTATGGTGAAAAGCAGCGTGGCTGTGGAGTGATCTGTAAACTGTCTTGAATCTGGTGTCTGCAGGAAATAATTCTTTGCTGAAATTTACAAAACCCAAACTCGCAGCTTTGGCTTAAATCTTACCGTACAATGCAGTCCCTTTTGCTTACAGAGGGGACGCTGTGATGCTTCACTGGGCAATAATTCTCTGCACACTTTTGAAATGGGACTTGTTGAATCTCACGCTCTATGCCTGTAACTCAATCTCTCTGTATTTCTAAGTATTTTTGACTGTAGGATGTCCCTCACTAATGCCTGTATCTGCAGTAGGCCTATAAATATACTGCAGGTGGAAGGTAAGTATATGAAGAAAAGGGCTCTGGTGAGTGGCCTTTGCGGAAAATTACTTTCTATCCTTTTTTTCCTGAAGGCTTATGTTTGCAACGATAGAGTTTTTCATTGCAAGGCCTTTCCTGAACCATTCTACTTCAAAAAATAGATGGAGAGCAGCAGGTCAGAGACTAGCTGTGGGCTCTTACCAATACTACTTCCTTTGCAGCAGAGGGCAGTCGGGTAGGTTTTGCAACAAGGTTTAATAGCCTCCTTTCTTACAGGGAGAACAGGTAAGTGTCTTAACTTTCCTTAGTATTTGGTTTGGAGCCTATGGCTAGTCTGCAGCATTCCCCTCTTCTGATTTCCCCTCCATTTGACTCCAGTCTGTTTTGAGAGTTCTATTGCATCGGTTCTTTCATGCCATTCTTCCTCCATAAAGGCCTTGCAATGGAAGACTTGCAAAGTATGTTGGTACAACAGAGTGACTAAGGATTTCCTCCCTCTTCTTTTTGCCTCCACTTTCTCTTGTCTCACAGGTCTGCCCATCCGCTTCCTCCTGCGGTGAGTAACGCCAGCAGCCTCTGCTCGCTTTGAGACATTTAGAGTCTGAATCGTTCTTTTAATTTAAGGTACCCCAGAGTTCATGGCCCCCGAGATGTATGAGGAGAAATATGATGAATCCGTTGATGTATATGCTTTTGGGATGTGTATGCTAGAGATGGCCACGTCTGAGTATCCTTATTCCGAGTGCCAAAATGCTGCGCAGATCTACCGCCGAGTGACCAGTGTAAGTCTCTCCCCGCTATTGATTCTAAAGCTACCTCTGCTAGCAGCAAAGGAGTGCAGCATGGTACTGTGCAGGTGTGTATGGGGAAAAAGAGACACTGACAAGAGGGTTTTGGTGGATGGTGGAGCTATGGTTCCATTTACCAAGCAGAAGCCTGTATAATATGTGAATACCTGAATACTGTTCAAGCACCTATGGGGAAAAAGACACTGGCAAGGTTTTTGGTTGGATGGGTGGAAACCCATAGTATGGTTCAATTTACCAAACAGTCCATCTGGAAGCCTGTAGAATATGTGAATGAAAATATAATTTTGCCTGTGCTCATACTCTTCAGTATGCAGGAAGCTATTGCATAGGGTTTGGGGGGGAAAAAAAAGCCAAAACCACATAGCGTGAAACCACATGAGAATAACAGTGGAGTATTTTCTAAGCTACTGGGGGAATGGTGGAAGTATTTCAGTCTTGAAATCTAGCTGGTAACATTATTCTCTAAAATGAAGCTGGATCACAAATTCATACTGCTTTGGCTTAGTTGGCTGCAAAGGTGAATCCTAAGTTGTTACCTAAAGGGATTTTAAGTTAATAGTTTACTGAAAACCAAATGGCCCTTAGCTACTGTGTGTCAGGTGCAGTTTTTCTAATGATGTAGTGGAAATACTTGATAAATTGCAGGAAGGTAATCTACTGTGAGAAGTGCTGATAAGTGTAATGATGGTAGAATCATTGTGAGCAAAACCAAGTAAAGCTAAGAGAGACACAGTCTCAAATCTGTTGCTAGTTATCTGACTAGATTGCAGAGTTTAAACACAGGAAGCAAAACTGAAGTGGTTGACATTTTCAGAAGGGTTGTGGCAACAGAATAGAATAGAATCAACCAGGTTGGAGGAGACCTCCAAGCTCATCCAGTCCAACCTAGCACCCAGCCCTAGCCAGTCAACCAGACCATGGCTCTAAGTGCCTCAGCCAGGCTTTTCTTGAATACCTCCAGGGATGGTGACTCCACCACCTCCCTGGGCAGCCCATTCCAATGCCAATCACTCTCTCTCTGAAGAGCTTCCTCCTAACATCCAGCCTATACTTCCCCTGGCACAACTTGAGACTGTGTCCCCTTGTTCTGTTGCTGGTTGTCTGGGAGAAGAGACCAACCCCACCTGGCTACAGCCTCCCTTCAGGTAGTTGCAGACAGCAATGAGGTCTGTCCTGAGCCTCCTGTTCTGCAGGCTGCACATCCCCAGCTCCCTTATCCTCTCCTCATAGGGTTTGTGTTCCAGGCCCTTCACCAGCCCTGTTGCCCTTCTCTGGACATTTCCTTTGTGATCTCTAAACCAGTGTCATCTTTTCTTATTATGGAGAAGTTGAGTGTTTATTAAACTACTTCTGTGGCTTTGGAAAAGTAAAATGCTGTCTTGGTGATGCCTCACACTATAAAAGGCAGGTATGATTACTGACTTAATAGGTGTGGAAGGCAAAAGTCTTCATGTCAGATGTAATGCATGCTGAAGGAAAGCTTGGCAAAATAAGATAAGTAACCCTTATTTGAAGGGGATGTGAGAGGGATACAGGAGGAGTAAGAAAGGAAGAAAAGAAGTTCTCTTTTTTTTTAAAGTGTATAATCCTGTAGATTTACACACTTTGTTAGGTTGACCTGTAATTTTCTAAATAGAAAAACACAAGGCTGAAGCCTAGCCTTCACTTTGCTAACAGCATAATCTAATCTGTAGGCTATTTGCATCACTGGAAGAAAACTTAATAGGTTACCAAGCAGTCTAATAATACCTTTTTTTGTGCTTCTGTATGTGGTGTGGGCAGAGCCAAAGAGGCAGGGTTAGGATAGGCACTTTTTCTCAGAGCTGGTACCTAATGTAACTGCCTTACTTGTTCCTTAAAGTGTGTTATGAACTGGACTGTGGTGAGAATCATCATTTAAGACAGTTTCAGGCCTGGAAGTCTCAAGGTCTTAAAGAGCTGTCTCTTTCCTGGTCGATGATGTACTTTGCAATTGGAAAGCTTTGTAGGGGCTTGTAGCAGACAGACATCTAGAAACTTACCAGAGCTCAACTTACCACTTCCTTAGGTTTGTTTCTTCTTTCTCCCTGTTTTTGATTAGTGTTGAACTTGTAAGTAGATGAGATACATTGGTAATTTTTTGGGGTTGTCCAGCATGACCTTCTGCTCTGCTGCTGCAGGTTCATATATTGAATTTAGTTGGTGAAAAATCTCCCCCCCCACCCCGCGACTGATTCATCTACTGATCTAAAACGGGCTTTGCTGTGAAATAAAATCTTGTTGCCTTTTGGAAGGAGCAAAGGACAGAAATGTAAATGAAATGTACCTTTATCTGCTTTAGGCAGAGTTAATGTTGGTATATTTGGGTTGTTTTGTTTCATTGTAGTCATAAAGCAGTTTGTTTAAAAAGCCCTAAAGCAAACAAAAGCAACTACAAACAAAATAAAAACCTGTCTGGACTGATAATAGATAGTTCAATATTTTGCTACAATGTGGAAAGCAGAACTTTATTATGAAAGTGATTTAATTTAAAATGTGAAGTTGTATTCTTTTTACCACTCTGTGAAAGCTTTGTGAAGCAATGTGAAAAAGAACCATGTAATTTTCTGATGTGGTCCTTTGCTCCCTAGTAAAGAAAATAGGATTTTTTTTTTTCATTTCAAAGGAGGCTTTAGAAGTTCAGGCATTGTCTGCAATTGTAGGTTGAGCTAGTTGAGCAATTCACTACTTCAAAAGACTGTGTGAGCCATCAATAGCAGAGTGGGGTTAGAAAACTCACCATGTAGGTGATTCCAGCAGTACTTACCAATACATTTTCTTCTAACATATGTTGGAAGGTCAGTGTGGCTTGTTGAAGATGCTTACCATATCTGTTTCAGCCTCTGTTTGCTACTTTCCAAGACATGTTTAGGACTATTTTGAGGTAGCAGCTGTAGTCTTGCTGTGCCTTAAATGAAAGGATTATTTTAACTAGATGAATGCACAGAGACCAGAAGGAAGGAAAGTAATAATGGTGTGCTATTGATAGGCATGAAAGAGCATGCCATGTGGGAGCTTAAAAATCACCACAACCCCAAAGATGCTAAGATGAGAATGTGCAGGTGAGGCTTTTAAATGAATTGATTTTCCCCCACCTTCTTTGCAGTAGCTGTTAGGCTTAGTAAAAAAGCAGAGTTGCTTCATTCGCTCACATCCCTGCTCTAGCTCAAGACAGAAACCTGTAAAATGTGTCTGAATGCCCAGGATGTTCACTCAGGACTGGACTTGCTGCTACAAGCTTGCTTCCTTTTCTCCCATTTTGGCTGTGTGTTGGCTTTTTTTAGGATGGCCTCCAGCCACATTGCATCCTGACTTTACCCTCCTTGTGATAAGGATTGCTCTAGCCGATGCCCAAACACTGCACTGGTGGACTGGGGAGTTTGCCACCATCGCTCAGAGTACTCGCTTATATGTTCCACTTCTTCTTTTCAGGGTCTTCCCTTATGCTTAGAAGGAGGGTTTTAATTCAGTAGAGTGAGGTTTTTAGATATCAGATATAAAGGCTGAACCTCCTCCTAGAGATGAGAGATTTTTTGGCCCAGGCAGTTGTTGCTGCTTCCCATGTTACTTGATAGCACTGCTGCATGAGTCTGCTGTTGGCAAGATGCTTGTCTATGTTGTCTACAGTGTCTCACTGGGAGGTTTCTGCTTTTCCCCAAAGCAGTGCTGGGGTGAAGTTCCTTACTTTTTCCAGGCCCACAAAACAGAAGTACAGCTAAACTGGTTTTCAGACTCACTTTAACTAGGAGAATTCTTCTTTCAAAGGAAGAGTTGGCCAAAATGTCTGACTTAAAACCCCAGCTGTCTGCAACTGGTGAGGCTCAAGGTGTTATGCTGAATACTTTACAATTCTAGTGAGAAAGTGGGCAGCAGTTTGACACAGACTGGTGACCTCTGTGCTTGCATCTTTTAGCATACTCAGTCCAGACCCTTTCATTAGCAGTTTCTTTAGCAAACAAAATGAGATGTACATTCCGTCTCTTGTCACTCAAGCATTAAAAGAGCCTAGACATTACATCATGATGGTTTTTCTCTCAATGTCTCCCCCTCCCCAGTTGCTTCTTTTTTTTTTGCATTGAAGCTATCATTTGCTGTTCTTTGGAAATGGTTCCAAATCAATTAGTACTGAAGAAATTGCATCTCCTAGGATTTTACCTAAGGGTTGATGGAAAATCTCTTCTGAGGTTTAAGCAGTATGTCTCTTCAGCTGGGAACTGAGTGGGTACTTCTTGCTGCCTACCTGGTCTCAGTAAAAACCAAGCATCTAAGCCTGCATCTAGTTCTGGAGCCCTCATTACAAGAAGGATGTGCAGATGCTGGAGTGTATCCAGAGAAGGGCCAAGGGGATGATCAGAGGGCTGCAGCAGCTCTGCTGTGAGGACAGACTGAAAGAGTTGGGGCTGTTCAGCCTGCAGAAGAGGAGGCTCCCAGGTGACCTTCTTGTGGCCTTCCAGGATCTGAAGGGGGCCTACAGAAAAGCTGGAGAAGGACTTTTGAGGCTCTCAGGGAGTGTGACAGGACTGGGGGGAATGGAGCGAAGCTGGAGATGGGGAGATTCAGGCTGGCTGTGAGGAAGAAGTTCTTTAGAATGAGTGGTGAGAGCCTGGAATGGGTTTCCCAAGGAGGTGGTTGAGGCCCCATCCCTGGAGGTGTTTAAGGCCAGGTTGGATGGGGCTCTCGCCAGCCTGCTCTAGGGTAGGGTGTCCCTGCCCATGGCAGGGGGTTTGAAACTAGCTGCTCCTTGTGGTGCTTTCCAACCCTGACTGATTCTATGATTGCAGATAAGCCACATTATTAAGGTAGTTGTGACTGCTCCCGTGATGTATTTTTTTCTCCTCTGCCCTCTTGTGCAGACACAGCTATCTGTGTGCTGTCTACTTAGAGCTTAAGTCCCTGTTTTATTTTCTCAGATGCAGCAGCATGTCAAAGTGATACAGACAAGCATACAAAATGTGATCAAGATGCTTAATTCTGTGACACATTTGTTTGAACAAAACAGGTGTGCAAAATTGTGGTAAAATCCAGGAAGGCTTCCCTGTCTTAGTTTCTCTCTGGAGACTGTTGCTTATTCTTTGACCTGTCCTTGCATATTTCAGTTAAGTAATTTGTCACAGATATTTATAGGACAGCCATCTTGAGTAGGATTTCTTAATTTAGTCTGTTTGGGATGCAATGCAGTGAAGGCTTCAGTAGCTTCAGTTGCTTTGTCTCAGGCTCTGGTAAGTTGAAAAACTAGCTTGGTTTTTGCTCACTTCTGTTGCAGTTACTGCTGACAGATGTAGTGCAGACCTCAATTACTTCTATGCAATATTTCCTTCAAGGTTTCATTTTTGCAGGAGAGGGTGATTTTTCTTTAAGAAAAGTAAAGGTGCTGATTGCTCAATATCTAGTACTTGAGTATCCCAAATCCTAAATTTTGTGATTGACTAGTCCTGAGACTAAAAGACAACTAAAGAGTTTATTAATATCAGGCATATCTACCACTGACACAACCCTGTTCATTGAGAAAATGAAGGCAATCCTCAGTTTCAAATGTACTAATCAGCTGAATATAAGCAGAAAACTTTCTTTTCACCCCCTCCCATTATATGAACTTACCTCTTAAGTGCTCCAGAAGGACTTGAGCTCTATTCTTAATTTTCTCCTTGTTTAATTGGACAAGGTGAGGTTTTGCACTCATCCTGGCTTTCACCAAAAGTGCAGTCTCTTCTCTGTAAACAAATGCCTGTCTTCTCAGCTGGCCTTAAGATGAGAAGGAAAAAAAAAAAGGGGGGCATTTTTTTTTTTCTAGTTCAAAAAAAAGCACAAGTTACTCTACTGAAATGTTCCACATAGTGGGCACAGCATTTTTGTTCTCTGTTCTACAGAGCTTAAAAAAAGGCCCAAGGGAACAAGGCACATAATAAGTAACCTGACCAGGCAGTGCCTAAGTGGTTTAAAAATCCTTAATTTCCCTAACTCGTGCTTACTAGTTAGAGTGAAGGTCATTCTCTTGGCTGGAAACCAGGCCAGCTACTAAGTGCTGCAGTTTGGTCAGTTGAGATGAATTTCATCTTCAGTGTCTTAAAAGTTAGGCATCCTAATTTTCTGGACTAGTCAAATACTTCATTTTTGCTACAGATGCAGTGGTCAAAGTATCTCAGCTTTTTGTTCTTGAGGGTCTTAGGCAGCAAATGTAAATGTGTAACTGTTAAGACTTTTGGTTAATTTGATTTGCAGTGCTTACTAAATGGTGATGAACACAGATGCAGTAGTCAAAGTATCTCAGCTTTTTGTTCTTGAGGGTCTTAGGCAGCAAATGTACATGTGTAACTGTTAAGACTTTTGGTTAATTTGATTTGCAGTGCTTACTGAATGTTGATGAACATCACTTTGGCTTTCTGGAAGCAATATGCAACTTCTTTTAGGTACTTTAAACAACCTGTTAATTGGCCTAGTTCAAATAGATACAGAACCACCCTTCCTATCCAATTGTCAAGCTTATCAAGCATTGGGGAAAAAATCCATGGAGCAGAAGGTGGTCACACACAGAGCAAGCAGTCTTGACAAAGCAGGTGGTGAAAGACTGTGAACCTTCAAGCACAGAAAGCAGATGAATTGTAAGAAAGGACAAAGTCCTGTATTAATCGAAAGAAGGAATTTCAGGTACTGAAGTATCAAATAGAAAAAAAATGCACATCAGATATAGTTCTTCTGCATCCAAATGGTCTCAGGAATAGTTAAGCTTCTGCCACTTGCCTTTTGTAGCTGCTCAGCTCACTTGCAAGAATTTTGCTGTAAGCATCTTTAAGTGTGAAGAACCCTTCCTGAGTGCAGGTTCAGTCACTGACTCATCAGTTCAGAAATACATAGCCTTAAAAAATGGAAGATGAAATTTCAAGGTTTTGAAGCTTTAATATCTCAAGAAGCTTTGCATGCTAAATTAGAAGTCTCTTTTAGAGGTGGCAGTGATCAAAGGAAAGGAAAGCAGGCATCAGCTTGAACAGATAACACAACATGCTGTTCGGTTTGCACAGCTAGGACAGATGATATCTGAAGTTGGAAGAAAAAAGGCTCATTCAACCAAATTACCTTCTAAAAGTAGCTGACTTACCAGTTGATCTTAAAGGCATTTGTACTATTCAGCAACAAAGCCTTTTAGATTGCAGCTAAAACTGTTTTGCCAATATTGCTGGTGTAAAGCAAGCCTGGTTTAAGTTTATGCTGTTGACTGCTGAGCCTCAGACGCGCCTCTTAGCAATTTTGAATTGGATGTGGTTTTATAATGACCAGGAATTTAAAAAGGGTGTGAGCTTTGGTTGAGTTGCAGATCATCAAGATCTAATGTACTTTTGAAACCTGAACCTCTACAATTTGGCTGTGTTGCTGTTTCCAAATGTATTCTTAGAAACCTAAGGAAGTTCACTGAATATTCTGTAAACAATGGATGCTTGAAAATGCAAAAAGCTCATTACCTATTAAGGATCAGTTTTCCTAAAACTCTGCTGCTGATACTCTGCCATGTACTGACAGATTTAGCTCTTGCCTTAATTGAGGCTAGTTGAATGGAACGAGATGGGAAGATGGTTCTTAGGAAAAGAGAAGGTGCAAAGGATTTTTAATTGCCTGACTTTGCAGTGTGATGAGAACCATCAATGAATCACTGAATCTGGGTGTCAAGAAGGAAGGGTCAACCTCTGCTCACTTGTGCCCTGGAATAGGACAAGGGAAAGGGGATGGAGACTACAGCAAAGCAAATTTCAGCTCAACATGAGGAAGAACTTCATGACTGGAATGGTGACAGAGCACTGGCACAGGCTACCCAGAGAGGTTGTGGAGTCTCCTTCTCTGGAGTCTTTCCAGCCCTGTCTGGATGTGTTCCTGTGTGACCTGTGCTAGATTGTCTGGTCCTACTCTGGCAGGGGGGTTGGACTGGGAGATCTCCAGAGGTCCTTCCAGCCCTTAACACCCTGTGATCCTACTGTGGGGAGACTGGTAGCTCAATATATTTGTCAATATAGAGCCACCAGTCAAAAATACTGACATCCAAAGTGAACAGGCTACTGTTTCGTGTCCTGCAGCCCATACTGCTATAGTTGCACAGGGGTAGAAGGGAAAAGAAGTCCAGAAACGTTTTGGTTTTGTGGAAGACAGCAGATGTATGGAGTAAATTGAAATTACTTTGAGACTGTGAGCTGTAGGCCAGTATTCCACCAAAATTTTACACAAAGCTGTTGCAGTCACTTCCAGGTTACTCAGAGCTGTTGCAGGTAAGGCACTGCTGTAAGAGTGTGTGTGTGTGCCTGCTTAAATGCTTTTGTTTGTTCCTGCATTAGAAGGGTAAAGGTCACCAGAGCTGAATGTGGTTTTGCAGGTACAGTTCATTTCCAAGAACAGAGATGGGCAACAGGCTAAAATGTGTGTATAAGAAAGTCTGTTGCTTATTGTGCAGAGTGTGCTTCTGCTAAAGAGATTGAAGGCTCTTGCCTCTCTGCTACTGGAAGGATTTAGCAGCTTCCTGATATTATGAGCTTGTGGCTTTCTTTAACATGAGATTCTTTCAGAGACATATTTCTACCTTACCACCCATTACCATCATGATCAAACTCTGCATAGCAAGGATACTTTTTGAGACTGCCCTCTGAAACTATTGAATCTTTGGTACACAAATAGAACTCCTTCTCTCCTATTAGAACAGGTCATAAGAGACAGTGCCTTGGTGCATTGTCTGAATAGTGCACTATTTTGGGTGTTTGCAGCATTATCCTGGGTGGGTATCATCTTTAAGGGCTAAGTCTGGTACCAAATGTGTGTTGTGGCCCATACTGGGGGGTTCTTTTTAATTTGAAGTCCACTGGAACTAATGTGTAGCTTTTGAATTCCTGTCGTCGTGCTTGAATTCAAAAAGGAGTACTAAGTGTGGGTGTTTCTTCTATCATAATAGTAGATGATTATAGCAAAGGTTGCAACTGGTAGCATTTGATTCTTGAAAACTGTTTTCTGTTCTAAAAATAGAAGAAAGATGCCTTTAGAAAGTGTGATGCTGTGGCATTTTAAAATGTAGAGCACTGAAATGTGGCTAGGTATGTCTGTGGGTTCTCTTTTTTTGGAAGTGTTTCCAAGCTGAAGTCCCAATAAAGCAAAAGGTCATTCACTTAGCTCAGGATTTCACCACTGCATATTCTTGTTTGGCTGATAAATGCAGCATCCCTCCTTTTAAGGGTGAGGTTAAAGAACTGTGTATGATAAATTGAATTGATCTGATCTTTACACTCTTGTGCAAGAACAAAACTGAATAGTGTGCAGTTTTCTTGTCCAATCAGACTGCCATGTTGCTTCAGAAGAACTTCTGTCCTCGTAATGTATGTTTCTAAACAAGTCCCTTTTCACCAGTGTACCAATTTCCTAATGGTTTGCTAGCTCTACCCCAAAGAATTGTCTTGCTCTTGTAGCTATGGAATTTACTGTTCTAGAACTTGACAATTTCTTCCATTCATTAGAACTGCTGCAGTTAATATTGATGCTGTGATGAATCTACTTTTTAACTGAAACCATCTGTTTAGCAGGCTCTCATGACTTCTGAAACAGGTTAATGTTTTTTATTCACCTGGAGATGCTGAAGTCCAGTATAAGCTTTCACATCTAAGGTAGAAGCTGAGAATGCCTTGTGTGCTGGGCTGGATAATTGCCAGTTGGGTGATTGTAAGGCCTGGGGTTTATTCAGCAGTAGTGTTTGGCATAAATTGCATTTCAATATCACAAATACTGTGGTGTTTTTTCACTTTGCTACAGACTTGAGTGCAGGCAAGTACTGAGGTGTGCTGTGTGACAGTCTTTGCCCTACAGCACAGAGGTGATAGCAAGTAACACACACAGCAGCTCCAGGTTGAGGTGGAGTCAAGAGTTTAATATAAGTTAGATAACATAAAGTACAGTCCCTTAGCCTATGTGCAGGAAAAGCACAGCAGAAAGCCAAGGAGATACAAAGCCAAGGCAGGGAGCTACTCTCCCATCCCTCCCTGTCCTGCTGCCGTCCCATTGGAAGAGAGACAACACCCAGAAACCTGGAACTCAAAAGCAGCCAGCAGAACAGGAAGCCTTTTGGATTACAATCTGAACTTCAAGCCCCAGGATACTTTGCTCCAGTCAGCACTTGAGTTTTGAAGCTGGTGGGAATTGCAGAATGTCAGGGGCTGGAGGGGACCTCCAAAGCTCATCCAGTCCAACCTCCCTGCCAGAGCAGGGTCTCCTATACCAGATCGCACAGGAATGCATCCAGATGGGTTTTGAATATCTCCAGAGAGAAAGACTCCACAGCCCCCCTGGGCAGCCTCTTCCAGTGTTCTGTCATCTGGGCAGGGAAAAAAATCCTCCTCATGTTTCCCTGGAACTTCCTATGCCTCAGCTTCCACCATTGCCCCTTGTTCTGTCGTTGGGCACCACTGAGCAGAGCCTGGCTCCATCCTCCTGGCACTCACCCTGCACATACTGATAACCATTGATAAGGTCACCTCTCAATCTCCTCTTCTTCAAGCTAAAGAGCCCCAGCTCTCTCAGGCTCTCCTCATAACAGAGATGTTCCATTCTCTTCATCTTTGTGGCTCTGCACTGAACTCTCTCAAGCAGGTCTATGCCCCTCTTGAAGTGGGGGAGCCCAGAACTGGACACAGTACTCCAGATGTGGCTTCACCAGAGCAGCGTAAAGGGGCAGGAGAACCTCTCTCAACCTACTAACCACAGCCCTTTTAATCCACCCCAGAATGGCATTGCCCCTCCTGGCCACAACAGCACATTCCTGGCTCACAGTCAACCTCGCATCCACTAGGACCCCCAAATCCTTTTCCCCTTTGCTGCCTTCCAACAGGTCAGTCCCCAGTCTGTCCTGATCTCTGGGGTTGTTCTTTCCCAGGTGCAAGACTCTCCCCTTACTGAATTCATTCACTCTTACTGAATTTCATGAAACGTCTTCCTGCCCAACCCTCCAGCCTGGCCAAGTCTGGCCGAGTGGTAGCACAGGAAGCAGGATTGCTCTCTACAACTCCCTGAACTAAGGTTGGAGGGAGGGGAGGACAGCCTCTACTCCTTGGTGCCAAGGGACAGGACTAGAGCAAATGCTTCTGAGCTGCACCAGGGCAGGTTCAGGCTGGATGCTAGGAAATATTTCTTCCCAGAGAGGATTCTCAAACCTTGGAATGATCTGCCAAGGGCAGTGCTGGAGTCGCTATCCCTCGAGATGTTTCAGCAGCCTGTGGAGCTGGTGTTTAGGGACTTGCTTTAGTGTTGACCCTTCAGTGCTGGATGGAAGGTTGGACTGGATGAACCTTGAGGGCTCTTCCAACCAGGTGTTTGCTGTGATTCTGTGATGGGTATTGAATAGTAGCAGATGAACACCGAACCTAGAACAAAGCCAACAATTTCTAGGAAGACTTCTGACTAGTTCTTATTCACACTTGACTATGAGGAAACAGAATAATAGAATTACATCCTGCTATACTGGTCTTGTAAGGCTTCTAATTCTGTACATCTTTGGCTTTAATAAGTAAAAATACAGTATTGAGACACTGCCTAAGTGTCTTGCAGCTCCCAGGCTTGGAACTGTAGTGTACAAGAGTGGGGGTGATGGCTCAGCAAAGGAGGAGTCTGTTTTATTCTTTTCACCAAAGATTATCTCATACATATGCCCAGGTGCTGCCTTTAAGAGATCTCACTAACTTTAGAAATAAGCATCTGGGATGAATCTGTAAATCAAAATACAAATAGACTTCAGTGATTTATGTTTGAGACTTTGTGGCTGTGATTGGCTTCTTTTATTAATGCCAAGAAAAATTGGAGGTAGATGGTAAATTGAGGAGGAAAAGAGTTTCTAAATTGCAGTCAGTCATGTTGTAGCAAATGGTTCTGTATGAATCCTGCAGTGCCTCTATAATATGTGTGTGAAATTTGGGAATATGTGGGGATCTGCTGCAACTGAGGAAGACATTGGGTCCAGAGACCTTGAAGAGTTATGGGACTTAGATTACTCCAGCAGAGGGCTGGAGCACCTCTGCTATGAGGACAGGCTGAGAGAGTTGAGGCTTTTCAGCCTGGAGAAGAGAAGGCTTCGAGGAGACCTTATAGTGGCTTTCCAGTATCTGAAGGGAGCCTACAGGAAGGCTGGGGAGGGACTATTGACAAGGTCTGGTAATGTCAGGACGAGGGGGAATGGGTTGAAACTGGCAGAGGGGAGATTTAGACTGGATGTTAGGAGGAAGTTCTTTACAGTGAGGGTGGTAAGACACTGGCACAGGTTGCCCAGGGAGGTTGTGGATGCTTTCTCCCTGGAGATGTTTAAGGCCAGACTGGATGAGGCCTTGAGCAGCCTGCTCCAGTGGGAGGTGTCCCTGCCTATGGCAGGGGGTTGGAGCTGGATGATCCTCGAGGTCCCTTCCAACCTAAAGCATTCTGTGATTCTACTTACACACCTGCATCAGAGGGTGAAGGCCAACTGTTGAAGCTGTTTTGTTGACACAGCTGTCCGATAGCTGAGGTGAATTCTGACCTGGGTGATGGTGGATCAATGAGGTTCAGAAGGGGTTGTTAAAAATGCTGAATTGTTGGGTTTGATCAGAAGAGAACTGCTTCTGTCCTGGTCTAAGTAGTGCTTCATGAGAACTCCAGCTCTTTGGAAGCTTCCATCTGTTCCTACTGCTTGTATTTCAGTAATGCTGTTTATTCAGTCCAGATACTGATCTGCTGCAGAGCTTATTCTGCAGGATTTAGTGATTTAATTCTTGGCAGACTTACCCATTGTCCAGAATTAATTGCTATGAAAATACTACAATTGGAGAAATGAAACTTTCCTCTCTGTGAAACATGTTGCTTTGTTCTAAATGTTTTGCTTTTCAGTCTCAACTACTTTTAGCTTGCTTTTTTAACAAGACAAATTTCTTCTGCTGTAGACAACCCATAGCTCTTGAACTGAGCGATTCTTAAACTGAACTCTCCTCTTTCACAGTTGGATTAGATGAGGATGAGAATTACCAAATAGGTGTAGATATACCCTGTGTGAAATAAGGATAACTACATCTGAAAGCTTGTTTTTAGAACAGATAACAGAAGTAAGGTGAAGAATTATGCATGGAAAAAGTGGCAAGGTGGTTACAGAGATTTTGAGCGCTGGCTAAGGAACTAATAGGAGGTGGTGAAATTTAGAGGATCATGGGGTAGACCAATTTACATGCCATGGCCTGGGGGCTTCTTTGAAACTGTGGGGAAGGTGGTAGGATTATTGACTTGTTTTCCACTGGAATTATATGCTCTGCATAAATTCCTGGAATTAATGGTTTGTGGCAGCCTGGGACTAGTTCAAACCAGAGTGGTAACAACTTAGCAAAAAGGAAATACAGAGACTTAAATTACTTTGTTTGCCTGATTTGACTTTGCTACTGATTCTATTAGCCTCTGGACTGCAACTTTAGAACATTTTGTTTGAGATTAATCAGTCACAGTAGAATTACTTTCAAGCTCCATAGTTACAGCACTTGTGAAAAGAGCCAAGCATGAACTGTAGTTAGACCTGGACAGGTAGACTTTGTGCCTACTGGGAGCAGAAACACTTGGTGTTCTTTGCAGGTCATGCAGCATACCCCAGCACAATGTAGCCTTAGTTGTCCTAAGTGGTAGATTTTTATTGCAGTGAAGCAGATTTGCTTTGAGTGCAGAGTGTCTATTTGAATGCAACTGTAACCCAAAAATGCAGCAGCACTGGCAAGCAAAATTCCAACAAACTTTATGCTAGTGAGCACTGTTTAAAATGGAGATAATGAATAGTTACTTGATTTTTATCCTTTTTTTACCCTTTTTTCCTGTTGCTTCTTATAAAATCTCTGGCTAATCACTTGGGAGATGAGTCAAAACAGCAGGACTTCTAGTGGCTCTTTTCCCTTGACCCCATTAAGTTGGCAGAGCAATTTGTGGTGGGGAAGATTTTTTTTCAAGTGCCTGGTAAAGGATCAAAAAGTGTTGCTTTTGCAACATTGTGTTAGGAGGTAATAACAAGATTGGGCTAAATGTGATGTATTTTGAGGAATTCAGTGTCCTATAGAGTAATCTTGATAATTTGCAATTTCATTTTGATTAGTTGATGACTGATTTGGTCAAAAGTCATTTGTTCACTTCAGGCTTGAAAATGGTGTACATAATATTCCTTGGTATTGCTCCTCATGTCCTTCCAGAAAGTTCTCAAAAGTTCTGAAGCTACGAACAACTCATTTCATTAGTAAACACATTTCACTGTGGCTGTTTGAAACTAGATACCAGAGGATAAAAATCAATTGTCAGACTTCAGGTTCAGGTTTGGAATCTAACAAAAGTCTGGACTTGATCTTAAAGGTCTTTTCCAACTGAAACAATCCTGTGATTAGGAAGCATAACTCAGTTCTTTGTGCAGGTGTGGTGTAAAACAAGCAAAGCAATGATGCAGCTTGAAAACCACCTTCAAATCCCTGCTCTTTGCCATTAAGTACCTAATAAAAGGGAAGCAGGTGATGTTTGCTAATGGTAGCTGAATGTGATTGTCAGGAAGGAGGGAGGAGGTGGAATATATTGTATTACCCATGGAATATGTTACATTACTGTTGTGCTGACTGGTGTTTTGTTAGAACTAAATCGTAGTCAGCTGTATGTGTACTTCTATAGCTCGATGGAAAGAAGAGGAGAAACAGCAGCTGTCTTCATTCTCCTGGACAAAAAATAGTGCCAGAAAGCTTGGGTTGGAACAAAGTGTTCCCCAACCTGTTCTCTGCCGTTTGAAAGTGTAGTCCTGCAGCAGCAGCAGTGAACTGGGGGGTGATCCTACATGCAGCCTTAAAACTACTGAAGAAAACCTGGGTGGGGAATAGGCAGAGCAGCCGAGCAAGAGGGGCGGGGATATGAAAGTAGTAAAGGCTCCCTGTGCTGCCTCCCCTTCCTCCTCCTTACAGCTGGCTGGGCAGGCAGAGAAGGACACACTTTCCTCTTGCTTGTATTGACTTTCTGTGCAGTATTTGAGTAGCAAGAGCAGATACTGCAGCCTCATGTGCTGCACTTGGAGAAGTGCAAGACGTGTGAGACAAAAAACAATGCTCCCTTTGAACTTGGATGTCTGCTTCCCCTCTGCTGTGCGTTAAGTCCGCAGCCGAGTGGATTCGCGTCGGAAGCTAGCACCTGACTTGCTCTCTGGGGGGGTTCTGTGTGTCTCTCTTCCTGATGGATTTTACAAAAAGAGAGTTGTGTCCCATATTTGTCATTGTTAACTCACACTGTTGCTGCTGCCGCAAGGATTGCGCTAGAGAGGTAAGGAAGAATTTCAGCGCTGTAAGGTGTGTGTAGCCACGGGAAAGAGTTCTGGGAGCGTATCGGAGGGTTTGATGCATCTGCTGAATTGCTTTATGTTTTCATAGCTTGAGTGTGCAGCTGTTACAACCTGACTGGACTTTTTTCCCCCAGCAACAGAACAAGGGGACACAGTCTCAAGTTGTGCCAGGGGAGAAGTATAGGCTGGATGTTAGGAGGAAGCTCTTCAGAGAGAGAGTGATTGGCATTGGAATGGGCTGCCCAGGGAGGTGGTGGAGTCGCCATCCCTGGGGGTGTTCAAGCAAAGCCTGTCTGGGACACTTAGTGCCATGGTCTAGTTGACTGGATAGGGTTGGGTGCTAGGTTGGACTGGATGATCTTGGAGGTCTCTTTCAACCTGGTTTATTCTATTCTATTCTAAAACTCTGAAGAGCAAAATCAGAACAATTACTGCTTCTGCTATATTCCACCTGTGGTGTTAATCCAAATCAAACTCTCTTTTAAATGTAGGACACTACATGTTTCTAGGCAGAAACCGTGAAGAGGAGCTGTCTGGATAGCTTCTACTTTGGTGTTCAAAAGATCTTGAAAATCTACTGTTTGAGTACTTAACTTGCTTTTGGATCAAATAATCCTCCACCATATAGATGTGGATGTTAACTTTTGGAGCACATCTTCTTGTGTTCACATGAATAAAATCTGATAGAATCACAGACTTTATCACATCTGAGACAGGAGAAATGTAGGATCTCTTCCTGTAGTTAACATGAAGACTAAGATTAGTGTTGTTTTGCATCAGTTGCACTTTGTGCTAGCTAAGTAAGCCTATGCTTTAGAGATGCTCTCAAAATGTGAGTGTTCATCAGGTTTGGAGCTGGCCCTTTTTTCATAGGAAGCAGTTCTAACCTTGCAGACTATTGCCTAGCCACATTTTGTCTGTAAGAAGACTTCGAGCTAATGCAACAGCATAGGGAAGCAAACTGGGGAGCTTCATCTAGCTGGAAACTGCTGCAGGCTTTCTTGGTTGGACCTGTTTGAAGTCTGATAAACACCATGATCTGGTTCATTATGCAGCTGTGCTGGCCAAGGGGAGGAAATGTCACCTGTGGGGGAATGGGAGACTTGCTTTTAGCAGCAGTTGCATTTCGTGCTGGTTTAGATGGTGGTTTTGGGATGTCGTTGATGACTTTCCTGTGTGCTCGTTAAAGCCATCTACATTTGCATGTTTTTATTTTTCCCCACCAAGATCTCTCCCTTCTCTTTCTTCAGCAAGCTCAGAACAAAGGCTAGGGGGATTGGGTGGATAGTTACTATTAAACTGCCAGTGGGAAGTAGGACTAAAGGATTTGAGATGCTTATGATTCTTCCAAGGAGCCTGGGGACTGGGAGAAGTGAATAAGGATGTCACCATCTTGCAGGAACTGTGGTGAAAACCAGGAAGGACAGAATGGCTGAGTATGTACCTGAGTGCCTTGGGGTTCAGGAACTAATGACCATACGCTTGGCCACACAATGCAAGCTCAAGGTTGTGAGCTGCAAGGCCTGGCCTCCCTTTGTTTTTTCTGTGGTGGCAGATGGAGCTCTATAGGCATCTTTAGGTAGAAAGGGCTGATCTATTGGTTTTTATCATTTGTGGTATCCTTTGTCTTGTGAAAGAGTTGGACACTTCCCCTAGTGCTTGGAGGAAGAAGAAAAAAAGACAATCCAATTTTCAAAAGCACTCACAAAAGTACTTAAGCATCTGAACTTCAGCTTGGCCAGCACTGTAGACTAGGCTTAGGCAACCCTTCTTACAGACTGTGGAACAAGCTGAGAAACAGGCAACTACTTGAACAGAAGGAACCTCTGTTGTGTTTAGGCTTTAGTGTTACTCTCCCAGCTTTTTCTGAGGAGTAGTTAGGAATATAAAAGCTATGCTGGACAGGCTGGTGGAACCTTCTCTTTAAATCAGTTCTTGTTTTGGAATTTAGAAAATGAAGTACTGGAAAATAACCATGGTGGAGGGGCTTGGAGACTTTGGATATTTCTTTCAGAGTAGAGAAACACAGGGTCCCAGACTGAGGCACTGCATGGATTTGAAATCCATTCTTAGTTTTACCTTTGCAGACTTTGTGCAAGAGTAGAGCATGTAGGGAAAGCAGTTACCAAGAAAAACCTCATGTTCTGGCTTCTTTATGTTAATGTTTTGCTGTACCAGCTGTCTTCCCCAGGTTTTGGTTGACTGAAATGACTTTGTCACAGATCTGACATAAGATCATAGGATGTTAGGGGTTGGAAGGGACCCAAAGAGATCATCAAGTCCAACCCCCCTGCCAGAGCAGGACAATCCTATCTAACACAGATCACAGAGGAGCACATCCAGACAGGCCTTGAAAGGCTCCAGAGAAGGAGACTCCACAACCTCTCTGGGCAGCCTGTGCCAGTGCTCTGTGAGCCTTACAGTAAAGAAGTTCCCCCTTGTGTTGAGGCAGAACCTCCTGTGCTGCAGGTTACACCTATTGCTCCTTGTCCTATCCCAGGGAGCAGTGACCAGAGCCTGTCCCCCGCTTCCTGGCAGCCTTCAGATACTTATAAACATTTATCAAATCCCCTCTAAGTCTTCTTTTCTCCAGACTAAGCAGCCCCAGGTTCCTCAGCCTCCCCTCATAAGCCATGCCTGCAGGCTGCTGCTACATCTGGGGCTTGAGCTACATGGGAGGTACAGATGTGTTAATTTTGGCAAACTTAGTTTCAGACATATAAAATAGGCACTTGAGTAATTATTTGATAGGGTTATATGTGTGTGTGTACATATGAGAATATGTAATCCGGTATGGAAACATCTATCCTTAGATATACCTGAACTTCTGGAACCATTTTAAACTTAGTGGTAATGAAAGGTGAGTGTCTTCAAGTAGTCTGCTGTAGGAGCAGACACACATGCAGGCAGGTACTTGATGCCAACATTAAACAATAAAACTACTTGTATAAATCCCTGTAGTGTGTAGGGGTCTTTGATATCCTGTTAAGAAACTGAAGATTTATGGTATGACCTGGTTGCAGAATTGAACTTGCCTGTACAGCTCTAATTTGGTGTCTTAGGGGAGGTGTTGATCTTCAGAAGCCTTAATGTTCATCGAAGCATTAAGTTAATGGTTATGGACACTCTGTTCTGAGGCTTATTCTAGTCACAATATACCCTTCATTCCTGTGAACTGCATAAGAGGAAATTTTAGAGCAAAGGAATAAAAAGCCAGAATGCTGTTCTAACAGGAAGCTTTGTGTCAAGTGAAAAAGTGTGTCTTGCTATAGGTTTGGGGTTTTGTCCTGTGAAACAACCCCAAACAGCACTACAAGCTGGGGACAAAGTGGCTGGAGAGCAGCCAGGAAGAAAGGGACCTGGGGTTATTGGTAGATAGTAGCTGAAGATGACCCAGCAGTGTGCCCAGGTGGGCAGGAGAGCCAATGGCATCCTGGCCTGGCTCAGGAATAGTGTGACTAGTAGGATAAGGGAGATTATTCTGCCCCTGTACTCAACACTGGTTAGACCACACCTTGGGTGCTGTGTCCAGTTCTGGGCCCTCCATTCAAGAGAGATGTTGAGGTACTGGAAGGTGTCCAGAGGAGGGCGACAAAGCTGGTGAGGGGCCTGGAGCACAGCCCTGTGAGGAGAGGCTGAGGGAGCTGGGGGTGTGCAGCCTGCAGAAGAGGAGGCTCAGGGCAGACCTCATTGCTGTCTACAACTCCCTGAAGGGAGACTGTAGCCAGGTGGGGTTGGGTTCTTCTGCCAAGCAAGCAGCAACAGAAGAATTCTCAAGCTGTGCTGGGGGAGGTCTAGGCTGGATGTTAGGAGGAAGTTGTTGGCAGAGAGAGTGATTGGCATTGGAATGGGCTGCCCAGGGAGGTGGTGGAGTCACTGTCCCTGGAGGTGTTCAAGCAAAGCCTGGATGAGGCACTAAATGCCATGGTCTGGTTGATTGGACAGGGCTGGGTGCTAGGTTGGACTGGATGAGCTTGGAGGTCTCTTCCAACCTGCCTGATTCTATGATTCTATGAAAGATTCCAGTTATAGCACCTCTGTAGTGACAAAGAGTGCTGTCACTCTTGTTCTACTCTGAATCTTGTGTTTGCATCCATGAAGGCTGAGTGCAGTAGAGAATATCTGAGATAGTGAACAGAAGAAGTCATAAACTGCCTTACTTGGCCAAGGGAAAACATAGCTAATTTTAAATGGAAATTATTATTGTGTTAAATCTCCATGATCAGCTAAATGAAGGTCTGTAGTTGCAAAGGGTCTGCTTCAGGCTTGAACCTTTCTGTTTCAAGACTTGTTTCCCACTGACAGTGGAGGAAGGGTTGTGTTTTGTCCCATTTTGGTGGGCAGCAGTATCACATAGGATGCTGGAAGAAGTGCTTTCTGATTAGGATACAAATCATGCTGCTTGCACTGCTTCTTCATCTATTTCTGTGCTTGAGACTGTGGTTTTCCCTTTCTGTTGTGATTTCCAAGTGACAGGGGTTCAGATGTATCAGGTGAACGATTTCAGCATCATTCAGCTTTTGAACAGGATGTCTTTATCCTTTCTCATTCTGCTGTCTTAAATACAGACTCTGAAACTAAAGGTTGTATCAAGTAAAATTGAGAGCCAGAGTGCTATTGTGGATAATTGCCTCCAAAACAGAGCTTCTGACTGTAATTAAGTGCTCTCTGGCTGCAGTATTTTGCAGAATTCCCAGATGGTTCTATCTCGTGGCCTGTGTGCTTTGCAGATTTGAATAGCTGATCATACTAAGATTTTTGTCTTGCTGTCCTTCAGTGCTATCCTGTTGATAGGCAGCATGCTATAACATGTGTTGGAAAAGAGATTGCTGTGCATTCTTGCAGGGCTTTTTTAAAAGGTCTGTATTGCTAAATTCATCTTCCTGAATTCATGACAGCAGTGATGCAGCAGAGTGGTTTGAATGTAGGAGGTCTTCTGGGGAGAGCTAAGATGCAAGAAAGCAGTTCTTATTTATTTTCCTTTTATGAGGGAGAGGGGTTGTTTAAACGTTGAATGATCCCTTCAGGTCATTCTCAGCTAAGGCTTTTCCTGTAAAATCAATCTCCACTTCATGTAATAGCAAGTTGGAAACGTTGTGGGAAACAGTAGAGTCCTTTGAAGACTGTTAAGTTAATCATGTGTTCATGCATTAGTGTTACATGGGAAACATTTCCTTCCCTTCTTAGTCCAGTCTGTGTGCTAGCCTCTAACCACCATAACCTCTAGGAGAACTAAACAGTTCTCCTACACTGAGAACCTAACTGCCAGAGGTTTCTGTTACAGAAGTGTAGCTGAGAAATAGGGGGGGGAGTTTGCAGAAGTCAGTAGCAAACAGCTGAACAGTGAGACTGGGCTCCAGTTTCTCTCTAGTACAATATTCAGGCCAGCTATCTCTTAAGTAAACAAAAGTAAAACTCCTCCCAAGTGGGCATTCCAGTTTCTCTGTTTTCTGTTCCAGGGTGTTAAGCCAGCCAGCTTTGACAAAGTAGCAATCCCCGAAGTGAAGGAGATCATTGAGGGATGTATCCGGCAGAACAAAGGCGAAAGGTAAGTGCTTTCTTCACGGAGGTAAAGGTGGAGTCTTTCATCTGTGGTATCAGACCCAGTTAATTCCTCAGGGCTTCTGTGTTCTGGTGAAAGTTGGGAAGCTGCAGTTTCTGTTCTTTGGTAGATTCATACTCAGCAATTGTCAGGAGAAGTGCAAATGCTGCAGTAGCCACCCGCAGCAGTTCAGTCAAAAATTCTGCTGCTTCAATTAAAACTTAGACCTAGTCAGCAGCACAGTGGAGGGCAAACCTTCGGGGTTCCCAGGTATTGTTCAGCTTGTTTGTTCTTCTGTAATCCGTTGTTTTTCCTGTCCCTCGATTTTGTGGATGAGTATTTTGAGGTCTTTATTTTGGTAAAAATCCTTGCTGCTTCTTTCCGTCTGCATTTTCTGCAAGGTGACTTCTGCTTGAAAGGATTAACTTACACCATTATGAGAAATCTAACTGCTCTGTGTTATCTATGTGTTCTGGTTTTTGTTTTGTCTGCTTTTACTGGTCATTGCTTACTGACTGTCTCATTTAAGAATGCATCAGCCCTTGGCCCTCTTCTAGCCTCCTGCTATTCGATTCAGAGCTTGATCAGTTTATGGATGTTTATTCATCCTCTTCTATTAACTCTTGAAGTTTTACACCTGATGTTGTCACTGGATATCTTTAATTTCTATTCTTCTTAGCTTCAAACAAATCCCCTCTGTTTAAAGTTAATTCTCTGGTGCCATATTGCATATTTCTTGCCATGTAGTTTAAGCTGTTCCCTTTTAGGTTGCTACTGGTCATGGTGAAACTTGTTTCTTCAAGCTTTCTTACTATTTTAGTTAATATATATATGTCCTCTTCAACTGGCTGAAATCTGCTGCTACTTGTGCCCAATCTGGAGTGCTTTTTCTGGTCCATCTGTAGCACTGTTGCATTTTATTTCTCCATCATTCTTTTGAAGAGAAATTTAAATGGTAGGCTGCTGGCTCATGAGAGAAGTGCAAAACGTAGAGAATAAACTGAAGGGGTTATCCTTAATGTTTTATGAAAGCCTGTTAACTGTGTCTTTTCCACCTTCTTTCCCAACACACCAGATATGCTATTAAGGATCTTTTGAATCATGCTTTCTTCCAAGAGGAGACAGGAGTACGGGTAGAGCTAGCAGAGGAAGATGATGGAGAAAAAATCGCCATTAAACTCTGGCTGCGAATTGAAGACATCAAAAAACTCAAGGGCAAATATAAAGATAATGAGGCAATAGAGTTTTCCTTTGACTTGGAGAGAGATGTCCCAGAGGATGTAGCACAGGAAATGGTAAGTGTTGGTAGTCTTACAAAGTATCTGAAGCACCTCTGACAGTGGACCGCAGTCTGTCAGCCCCTGTGTTTGCTGTCATTACCCTCTAGAAAGAAAACAAATTGAGGAGTTTGTGAATGAGAAATTAGTGCAAGAGCAGTAGCACTGCAGCAGCTGCTGTCTGTGACAGTCTGAACTCTGAATGTACCCTCCTCCTTCAGGTGGAGTCTGGCTATGTCTGTGAAGGGGATCACAAGACGATGGCAAAAGCCATCAAGGACAGGGTATCTCTGATTAAGCGAAAGCGAGAGCAGCGGCAGTTGGTGCGGGAAGAGCAGGAGAAGAAGCTTCAGGAAGAAGGTAGTCAGAAGCAGCAGCTGGAGCAACAGCAACCGTCAAGTGCTTCCCAAGCAGGGTCAAAGCATTCTCCATCTGTCACTGGTACTACTCCTGTCCCTGCTACTTCAGCATCTGTGTCTACGCAAGTGGAGCCTGAGGAGCCAGAAGCTGATCAACACCAACAGCTGCAGTTCCAGCAACCCAGTATATCTGTTCTTTGTAAGTGTGTCAGCTTGCTTGCTTAGGAACTCTTGCACTTACACAGCTCTGCCCCACCTTAAATTCATGATTTTTGGTGGGTCTAGCAAGTAAATATCTTCAGATGTTGCTACCTGCTGGAGAACATAAGCCCACTAGAAAGCTCAGCAAAACAAATTGCCTTGCTGTGCCTTAGCTGAGTCAAGTCTTGGCAATTTGCAGTCCAGTGTCTTGGGACAAAATAATTTTTCCTTTGCTTCAGCTCAGTAAACTAAATGAACTAGGGGAATTTTGCAGCCCTTCTATAGGGGCAGTATATTGTGGCCCTGCAGCAAGCTATATGCTCTCACATCAGTGCAGTTAGAGCAAACAGAAACACTTGAATCCTTGTGAACTCATGTTTAAGATGGAGATGAAATTAATATACAAGCACTTTGGCTTCTAATTTGTTTTCTGAGAAAAGCTTTTGTTCTCTGTTTTTCATGCTTTCCATGAAAAGGTGACTTAACTCTCCCAACTTTTCTTGTCTGCCACCCTAACATTTGAATAAGTAAGAATGGCAGACAAGAACTCTCAGAGTGCTGAAGTTAAAAAGCAAACTACTGTCTGCTCTTTAATAGGGAGTTTACATTCTCTACTATGTCTGCATTGAGCACATCTGCCAGTTAGCACTGCAGACCTGTTTTATAGACCTGTGTGCAATTAAGTATTGAAAGTCATAACTGAAAAGCTCTGAAAGATCATTCACATCAACGTGGGATTCAAGTTTCTGTTTCTAGTTTGGCCTTCCATAGGAAGCATTATTGACTGTAGAGTATCACAGTATTACCAAGGTTGGAAGAGACCTCATAGATCATCAAGTCCAACCCATTATCACAGTGCTCAAGGCTAGACCAGGGCACCAAGTGCCACATCCAGTCCTGCCTTGAACAGCTCCAGGGATGGCGACTCCACCACCTCCCTGGGCAGCCCATTCCAGTAGCCAATGACACTCTCAGTGAAGAACTTTCTCCTCACCTCAAGCCTAAATTTCCCCTGGCGTAGCTTGAGGCTGTGTCCTCTCGTTCTGGTGCTGGCTGCCTGAGAGAAGAGAGCAACCTCCTCCTGGCTACAGCCACCCTTCAGGTAGTTGTAGACAGCAATGAGGTCTCCCCTGAGTCTCCTCCAGGCTAAACAATCCCAGCTCCCTCAGCCTCTCCTCATAGGGCTTGTGCTCGAGGCCTACTAACTTCATTTCAGAGGGTAGGGAAGGCATACTGGTAAGGAATTACTGTATTGAGGAAGTGGAAAAGAAACCTAATCCTGGGGTAAAACGCTGCTAGGTTCCACGTGACACAGCATAAACACCAGTCTCAGATTTGATCGCAGTACCTTTTGAAGTGGTGAATGCAGACCACAGTCAGTGAAATGTAGGTTTTTCTCTTGAACTTCTGCAGCTGATGGGACGATTGACAGTGGCCAAGGGTCCTCTGTTTATACGGAATCATGTGTGAGCAGTCAGCAGACTGTGTCCTATGGTTCTCAGCACGACCAGTCCATCTCAACGGCCGCAGTCCAGGGCTATGCAGCTCCAGCTGGGCAAGTGCAGCCACAGCAACACGGAGGATACCAGCAGCCTGCAGCGGTAAGCCAGAACATACAGGATAGCAAAAATGTGATTTCATTTTGTACTTCTCGTGGAAGGCCAGAGGGAAGTCTGCCAGGCAGCCTTCCATGTATGTTAGAATTTGCATGTAATGCAGATTTTGCATGGGAGGAGTTAAGGGGCTGTTTCTGCAAGGGAACTGAATCTAGGTAGGGGAGGGAAAGTGCAAGGGCATATGTCTTTTAAAGCTTAAGTGCACTTAATGATGGGTTGGGGCTTTTATTTTGATGGATGTAAATAACATCCTCGGGAAAGGACTCTCATATGAAAGCCAGCATTTAATCTCACTTGGGAAGATGATGGTATATATAGTGTATGAGGTTACCAGGGGTCAAGCTGTCTGTTTTGGAGAAGAAATTAGAATAATGTGAGCTATTGCTTGAGCATGGAATTGCTGTGTGTGTGTTTTGTGAGATTTTGATTTCAGATTCAGCAGGTAAGATGTTTTTAACTATTATAGAATGCTGCATGTGAGAACTCCAGACTGAAAAGACCCTACACCCTCGTTCCCAATTTTATTTCCAGCTTGTGTTGATTTGCTCATCAGTTGCCATGCGTCCTTTTCCCTGGAACGTCTGCACTGGGCACAAATACTCTTCCTACTATGTTCATTTGTGTTGCCCTTTTTATTTTGGTATGTTTTTTTTTCCCTTGGTATGTTTTTTGAGATTGAAGTATGATAGCATGCAGAAATCTATTCTAACTTTTGGAGTAGAACTTCTGCTACTGTTATATTGTCTTCAGTGGTTCCCTTGTCGCTTGTTTGTTACACAAATCAAAATTGAGGACTGAGGCAGAGACATGATAGTATAATGTAGCAGTACTCCAAGGTACACTTTAGACACAGGGTACTTGTAGCTGGAGGCATTGTTAGAGCCTTGTTGGTGTTACTGGCTTTTTGGAAAGCATGCTGGTTTCACTCACGAACAGAGCATCTCTGTTTGTCAAAGGCACTTAACCTGAAGTGTGGGATACTGCTAGGCCTTGATCAATGCATTTTTAATCCCTCTAAATAAGCTCTTGTTCTGTGTAAACCATATTTTGATGTGTGGGCATTTATTGGACCAGAAGCCGTTTAACTATCTTTGGATGGATAGCTTCTACCTTGAGAAACAAAGATCTTCTGAGACGGCATAGGAGAGCAAGCATATGGTAGAGGTATAGTCAAGCAGCTTAGTTCACTGCTAAAATGTGCTGGTGATAGCAATACCAGGAGGTTGGCAGGATGGAGTAGAATACTCCAGGAATTACTCAGTTTACTGGGAAGACAAGATGACAAGTCAAAATTATGCTGACAGCTGTCCTTAAAAAGGAATAGAATGCAGTTCAAACAGGACAAGACAATGTTCATGCTTAAACAGGAGTAATCAGCTGCAAAAGTACAGGATGAACAACAACTGACTAGGCAGCACTTCTGCCTTCCCCTCCCCCCCAAAAAACCCAAGTAAACACAAACATACACAAACTCCATAACATGAGAAACCAAAAGTCAAGGATTTCCCTGGACTGCAAGCTGGACATGGTCAAAAACATCCTGCTGCTGTGAAAAACAAAACCATCATGCTACATGAAATAGTTCTTCAGCTCTTGGCTGTTTATAAGCCTATCCTGGACTCCCTGCTTCAGTGAATTTGAGGGTGAATTGGGAGAGAATTCAGAGGACAGTGGCCAAAAAACTTCACCAGAAACACAGATAGCATGATGTATGTGGGAAGACTGAAACAGTGAAGCTGAGCTTAAAGATGGGTTTGAGAGAAGAGCAGGCTGTAAAAGCTGCTGTAGAATAGGAGAAGGCAAATCAGATCACAGCATCCTTGTCAAAGTACAAAATCATAAGCCTGAATTGCATCACAGAATTGCTGTTTGGGAAGGGATTTGTCTTTTTCCCAACAAATGAGGGCAGTTAAGTATTGCAGTCTCCATTACTGGAGATAGCTCTGAACAGTTCAGCTAGTCAAGCATGATACACATAACTAGTCCTGTCTTAGAACAGGTGAAAATTACAGGTGAACTATGTATTTAGCACTCTTAATTCCCCTGTGCCTCTCTTCTAAATTCTTGAGCTGTCTGACAAGATTTCTCATATCAGAAAGCTCTAAATCATATTCCCACTGAGTGTCTTGCAGGTTATTTTTCCCCCTGGAGGTCTGCCTTTGATTTCAGTTACGTTAACTAATTGTGGATGACGTTCACAAGAGGCACACAGTGTTAGTGAAGGAGAGCTTGCCGCTGAAGACATCATCTTTCCATTCACTTAAAACCCACAGTGAAACACACCACACCCAACAATAAGAAACAAACCCAACAAAACAAGAAACAAGGCAGAACCCACCCCAAAACCTAATTTTGGTTCTTCCAGCTCTGTTGGGTTTTGACCTGTGGCCTTCTAGGTTGTGACAGGATTACTAAGCACTAACGCTTGCCTTGGCCCAGCATCTGGAAAATGCTTGTCTAAGAGTAATTGTACTGAATTTTCCACATGTTAAACCAATGTTTTTCCACAACAGAGGTTGTAGGATGTGTACGTTTTTATGATAAGGTTTTAGTTAGTCAGCTGCATACAGTTAGTCCACTTAATTCAGGCAGGGAGGTGCCTAAGCAGAGAGTCTGGGTGAGGTGATAAATGTAAACACACATCCACTGGCTAAGCTAAGAATGGATGTTTGAAAGCCTGTCATTATCTATTTAGGTTCTTCTGTTTGTCAGACTACCAGATGCTGTGAGTGTGCAGAGTGGCCTGCAGCAGTAGCCCAGAGAAACTTCTCTCCTGTCCGTTATGCCTTCTGCATGCTTCTTAGAAGCATACGAGGGAGCTTCCCGCACTGCTCATAACCTAAGTCAAACTTGGGTCCTCAGAGGTGCACACAGCCTGTTCCCAGTGTGTGTTGCCATTCATTCAGCATCCTTGTACCTTCTTGCACACATACTAGTCAGGGTCGTTCATTGTCTGCGTTTTTTTTCTATCCTCATTGCAGTTTTTGCCAGTTTTGTTGTTGGTATTTTTCTTTTCCAAGTGTTCAATTCTTAACTTTTGTTTTCCTTCTTTAGCCTCAACGTGGTCGTAGCATGTCAGTTTGTGTCCCCCACCTTCCTGCTCTTCCCTCTGTGTCCTGCATCCCTCTCAGTGCTCCTTGCACCCCACCACCAGCGCTGTCTGCACCTCTTTCTCCTTTCTACCTTCGGACTGTCCCTGAAGAAACCTTTGCAGAAAAGCTTTCTAAAGCCCTGGAAAGTGTCCTGCCCATGCACTCTGCCTCTCCACGCAAGCACCGACGCTCCAGCCTGCCCTCCCTCTTTGTCAGTCCTGTATGTGTTACCATTTGCCTCCTGGCATAGTAAGATAAGTTATCATTAAATACATCCTGAGCTTTGGGCATTTTTGAAATGAGAAATTGAAGAGTTGGTTCTTTGTGCTGCTAGAATGTTGATTTTTAAATTACTTTTTTTTTCCTGGGAAGCACTACCTTTAACCATCAGAGAGTGGCTGACCATTTCTACTTTGTATTTTAGGATAGTACACATGAAATTAGCCAAATGTAACACAGAAGGTAAAGGGAAGACTAGATCTTACCCCCTTAAGTATTTTAACTTCCAACTTCTAAGCAAGCATTGAATGTTAATAAGCCCTAGACAAAAGAACCAGCTTTTGAAGCTTGATTGTTGTAGGTGATGATTCTAAGAGCCTTGGCTAGCTGTGCTAGTGGTACCATGAATTCAGAGTATGGAGATTTCTGAAGATTTTCTCTTAAGTTTTCAATGGAAGTGCCACTTCAGATGCTTCTTGGTGAGAAGAAGCCAGAGTTTCATGTTTCTCAAAATGTCCCATGCAAGATAGTTGCAAGGCTTGAGGTAATCTCCTCTCAGTTTTGAGCTTTGCTTTATACAAAATACACTTCAAGAAACACTCCTCTAGAAAATGAAGTGGAATCAATTTTCAGAACATAGGAAAAGTTTTTCATCTTGTAGGACCTTGTTAGTATTGGCCAATATGGAAATTTGCTGCTGCTTTTCCAGAAAAAAAAATGGGATGGGGAGAGGAAACACAATTGAAAATGTCTTGAGTGCCATCTGTCTTAAAGACAGAGCACTTGCTACTGACTCTTGCCATTTTATTTTCCTTTGGGGTAGACAACACATTGTATCTCTGCATACTGTACATAGGCAGAGGGGACAAAAAATGCAGACTTACTCAATTGTATGCTTATATAAACTCTTCAGTGAAATTTTCCCTGCCAGTTTGAAATCAGATGAGCCTCACTGGAAGTAGCACATCAAACAGAGTGGGACTGCCTGAGGGCTCTAATAAACATTCACAGGTTGTGTACTATTGAGGCAAGAGCTAGGTTTGTTTCAGAGTGCTAGTGTCCTGTGAGAAAAGGTGTGATCAAAGGGATCAACTGTGGCAAAATCCAGAGGCTCTGCAGTGTTGTCATGCCTTTTTTTTTTCCCAGCTATAAACTGCAATGGCTTCATTTTTGTCTCATGAAAGGTTTTGCTTCGGTTCTCTAGACGGTGCATAGGATGTCAGCACTGCCTGCTGTGCTGGATAACATTAAGACTTCATGTTATTTTATTTTCCAAGTACAAAGTAGAGGCTCTGCAGTGTTGTCATTGCTATCAAAATCTGAATTTTCCTGTTACCCATATGGCAGTAAGCTCAGATGTGGTTGGATTTCAGGCACTTATCACAACGGATGGCCTGCATCCGTGAATCTCATTCCGTTGCCATTCCAAAAACTCCTTTCTTTTTGTGAATGGTTGGAATTGGACTGGAAAAGCAGCTCTAACCCAAGCAAATGTTTCCATTTGTAGCTATGCCTGCCGTGGATGTATTTAATGGCTTTTACAACTCACCTAAATCTCCTGAGTACTGTATGTTTTTGACCATGAGTCGAGTAATCATTCTATAAAGTTACTTCACAGAACTGCCTAGTGAACTATGCATGTTGATGTGCTTTCACTTTCAATGTATGAATTACTTGTCTTGTTCATGTCGATACAGCCTCAGCATCCACGTGGGGGAACCCCAACGTTCCCAGACTCTCAGATATTTTTCCCAACTGTCCATGAGCGGCCGGTGTCTTTCTCCCCACCGCCTGTCTGCCCGCCGAAGGTGGCAGTTGCTCAGCGGCGCAAGAGCACTTCATTTTTGGAAGCCCAAACTTGCCACTTCCAGCCATTGCTGAAGACTGGCCAGAGTTTAGTTCCACCTGGTGGTAGTCCCACCAATTGGACACCAGAGGCATTTGTTATGCTGGGCACAGCAGCCCAGAGAGTCACTGGAGAGCCTCTGCAAGTGCAAGTTAATCCTGTGTTTGAGCCAGCTCCTGTCCACAATGACTATAGATCTGGACCAACACCTCCAGAGGATGCTCACTACAGAATGCATCCAGAAGCTGTGTATTTGGTGGGCATGCACTACCCGTCACAGGTATCGGAGCAGTATGATCAAGTAGCTTATAACTCTCATGTGACTGAACAACAATTGAAGCAGGTCTCAGAGTCAAACCTTGGGCAAGGTGGTCCTCCACAAAGCTCTATGTTCGACTTCCAATTGGGGCAAACATACCTGGCAAGACACGTTCAGAACCTGAGGCTGGATTCTGGGATGGGTCCCCTTTCTCCATTATCCAGTGTTTCAGCTCCTCTGAGTGCAGATCCTGCTCAGATGACGTTCCACCAGGTATTTGTTCCGCACTCTGCCCCGGCTGTGCTCTCTCACAGTGGTGATGGCAGAGCGAGCTGTGTCTTTGAGTTCCATGTGCACACGCCGCCCTCTGCTCCAGTAGAAGGGGCAGCTTTACCCCAGCGGGTCTACAGAAGTCGCCGGGGCTCTATGGAGAGCAGTCAAGAGGAGTCCGCTCAAGGCACAGGGTCGCATGGTCGGCTTCAGCCTGTGACAGAGGAGCTGTGTAACTCTCTTGGTCCTGAGTTAGCAGGTCCCAGTGGGGGCTCTGCCAGGCGGAGCTGGCTGGAAGGAAGCCCAGAATACTCCAGTGATTCCTCACAGCTGACTTCCTCTGACACTGGCGATTTCCAGTCTCCTCCTCCTCCCCCTACAGGGGGCTCATCTTCTGCTTTTGGTTCAGACTTCTCATTGCCCATTGTTCAGCTGCCTCAGACGGTATTGCAAGAGTCGCAGCTCTTCATCTGCTTCCCTCAGGGAGCCTCGACTCAGCAGGCCTTGTCCACCTCGCTCTCATCAGGAACACCTGCACTCTATCCTCAGGTTACAGGAGCAAACCCTTCCAGAATTTCTCTGCTTTTTACAAGTCATACCTTGCACTTAAAGGGGAGCCCTGCTCTTAGGCTTGCTCCATGTGGTTCTAAGTGTTAGCATGCATGGGTGTGTTTTTCTGCCAAGTCAGTGCTGTGCTAGGAACAGGCTGCGGAAAACTAATGAGGCAGCAGCAGCCACTTGGTCTGTGTTCAGATTTGGCTGAATTATTGGTAGGGCTTTTGAGCTCTGGGCAACTAATAGTCAGGGTTCAGCCTGGGGCTGGTTGTTCTTTTGGGAAAAGACAGCCAGAGTACTAAACTGGCTTTTAACCAAGGGATTCTATGAAATGTGTTGTCCACATTTTGAACCAGTAGTGAGAGTAAACCTTGCTTTGTATTCCTATTGCTGCTCCTTAGCCCATCAATGAGAATGTCTTATCTGAAGCTGAACTTTGGTATAAGCAATGTTTCATTAGCACCAAGGTTAACTCGATGACTGTCTGAAATGCAAGAGCTTTTGCTAGGCCTGCAGGAAGAAAGTGGGAAGAGAGGAATGGAAGGAGCTATGTTATGTATGTGTACACGAATTTGGGAATGTGCATTAGGGCAATTAAAGCAACTAAACAAGCTGAGTAGTAAATTAGTGGCAGAAACAACTGTTGCTAATAGATGTTGCTTTTTTGTAACCCTAAAATGTAGTGTCTCTATACAAAGCAAAACTTGAAGGCTGAAGCTTAGCTTGGATGTAGCTGTTTTGTCAGCCTATTTGCACATGCAGTGGACAGTGACCAGTTTGGACAGGCTGGCTGACAGAGGTTTGTGTATGCATTGTGCCTGCCCTTGTCTGAAATGACTCACTGGGTAACTTTTGTGAAGAGAGGCTTTCCTGAAGTATATGTCCCTCCTACTCCTGTTGTTGGAGTTAGGTGCTCTCTGACACACTTTACTTATTAGAGAATTAGCAACTTCAGTGTCTGTGTGAAGCAACTGGAGGAGAATCTTTAATCCTTTTTATAGTAAGATCAAAAACTGTTTCAGGCTTTCTGTATGGGATAACAGAGGTGTTTTATTAAAGCCAAAGCAGCTTTAATTGTTAGTCTCATAGGTAGTGATTTCTGTGGTGTAGGAGAATTTGCAGTGCTGTGAATCTGCTGTGAATTCCAGATGTAAAGTATATCTGGAAAGCACAATAAGGGATCACATTTGCTTTACAGACTGTAAGTGGTGGGATCTCTTATCCAGTTATTGTAAAAAATGATTACTCAAGGCACAAACTGAATCAATGAGAGCAGATGTTAGAGCAGTGGGAGACAGCAGACCTTTAGATCTTGGTCAACAAGAGCCACAAGCTTCTAAAACAGTGAAGACAAAATATTTTTTGATTTGCAGCCTACTTCCCCAAAATTTCTACAATTGAAGGATGTGACTTTAATAACCTTGTTCCTATTAAGCTCCTGCAAGCTGAATGATCACAGCATTAAGAAATTTTAGTAGACATTTCTGCTATGGTACATATGCAAAAGATATGTTTCATAGAAAGGCAGTTCGCTGAAGTGGTGCATGCTCAGGGAACTCATCTGGAGGTCTCTGTCAAGCTGACTCCCAGGAGCTGATAAAGAACTGTAATTGCCAGAAA
This sequence comes from Tricholaema leucomelas, assembly GCA_013400475.1. Classification (NCBI taxonomy): domain Eukaryota; kingdom Metazoa; phylum Chordata; class Aves; order Piciformes; family Lybiidae; genus Tricholaema lacrymosa; species Tricholaema leucomelas. Next base: position 248,575 of record WAAF01013533.1, read on the forward strand.
TAAAAACCAATGACAATCCTGGGATCTAATCAAGAAATGTCAATCACTAAAATAACAATGAAAATCCACTGCATTTCCCTCTGCATCTTCCACGTTCATTTGTATGCCATTCATCTTTGGGTTTGTTCTTTTGGTTGCTTATTCCAAAATTCCATCTTAGCTAGAAGGTGAACCTCCATAATTTCCAATATCAATTCCAAGTAGTGAGTCTGGAAATGATTTCAAGCTTGTATTTTGACATGCCTCTCAAAGGGAACTCATGCTATGTATGTGTACTGACTACTTTGGTTTTGGGCTACAGTTCTGTATAGCTCTTGACTTCTTTTTTAAGTAGTTTATTTCTTTCTAGCCTCCTTCTATTCCTCCCTCCCCCAACTATGTTTAGAACACATGTAAAGGTGAAACTTAATGCCTCTTTTTCCAGTTACCATTCCAAGGCATCCTGCTCTTAAAGCATCATCAGTGGAAGAAGCTGGTAGGCGGGTCTGTCTCGTCTTCAGGGGCATGTGGGTTGCAAAGACTTAACGTATTGGTTGGTTTGGAAACCCTAAAACAAAGCTTGGTACTTTTCCAGATTGCTCTTCTGGTTGCCTTAGTGGAATTTGGCCCAAAGGATGGCTTGTTCAAAAGAACAGCTCAAGGCCTATTCCAACCAGATCATTCTACACAGAAATGTCTGCCTGCTCCAGAGCCCAGAGAGATTTTATGCTAATTCTCTCTCTCTTTCTGCTCCAGACACAGGTGCAAGGCCAGCCAGCCTCAAGCAGTGCATCGGTACCATCCCAGCCTACCCAGCACACTCAGCAGGTAAGATCACCACTCCTAAACCCAGGCCTAAGATACTTAGAGGATTTTGGTTCTTGAGGAGCAATTGACTACTTCTGTCCTCCCTTCAACCCATAGTTTTGAGGTAAAACAATGGAATCCTCTGGTTCCTACTCAGTCAAACATGCTGTGAGATTAACTTCATTGACTTCTGGAAATTGATGTTTTAGGATCACGTTAATGCTTGTTTTCCTCTGTCTGTCTTCTCCAACTTCACCTGGGTTTGCAGTGGTGGTCCCATTCAAGGGGAGACATGTCAGGATTTGCAAGTGAGACCATCTAGACAGGCAGATTTCCTTCTCACTGTTTCTTTAAACTGGAAATACTGGCTTCTGCAATGCCCTCTGAACTGCCTTTTCTCTTCCTTCATGGAACCTTCAGTCTTGTTTTCACAGGGGAAGTAATTCTGCTCCAAATTTGGTGCTGATAGTGGAGTTGTTAGTAATGCTAATAAGTAATTATTAAAGCTTAATTGATGTAACATAATTGGAAAACCCACTGATGTCACAATGAGGAACTAAAAAGTAGGATTTGAACAGGATATGCTTTGAAAAGTTTTGTTGGGGTTAAAAAATAGCTTTTGCCTCTTGTCCTCACTACAGAATGCACAGCAGCCAGCCTCTTCCCAACGTCCTGGACAATACCAGCTGCAGCAGCCATCAGTTTCTGCTGGTGCCACTTCCACACAAACTGTCCCTCAAACTCAATCTTCTCAGATTATGCCAATGCCTCAGGCAGCAGCTGGGACACAGGTAAACAAAATTCTTTCTAGCAGAAGTTTGGGGTTTTTATTCTATTACTGTTTCTTTCTTCACAGCTGGCAAATGCAACATGCTGCTCCTTTCACTTTTGTCATCTTTTCTAATGGTTCAGAAACATTCATCCAGATAACACTGTTCTTGGTGCACTACAACTGTCACTTTTCTTGGGAGATGTGTTGGAAACTCTTTCTTTCACACGTGACAGTTGTGAATAATGTGAGGGAGAGCACCCTTCCATGCAGACAGAGCTTTCAGTTGTCCAGAATGTGGTGAGGCCTTTTGCTGGATGGTGTATTATGAATGGGTTTCCAGAACTTGTCATTTCTCTGCTTCCCTTACAATGGCTATCTTCTGCACTATCCTGTGTCAAACGTTCACTTCTGGTTCACTGCCTGAACAAGGACTGCCTTCTCCACTCTGTCATCTTTCTTATTCAGCTCTTCTCCTTTACTCCCTGATCAAGAAGCTTCTGTTACTGATTACTTCATTTTGGCTCATATCCCTATCTTGAACATGTGAGCCTTGATTTTTTTTTTTTGATTTGAAAATTATTGTGTTGTTGCTTATTCATCTAAAGTGCTTTTCCAGTTGCATCGTTTGCTGGCTTTAATTGACATGTGCCCTGCTGGTCTCCGAGTGGTGGTACAGTGGCTTTTCATTCCCCGTGCTCAAAGCTGGCAGATGTGTTGAAAGATTTGTACTTCTTTCCTGTGAGAAAGCAGGCTTGGCTCTGGGGACAGCATTGAAGGGGATTTAATTCTGTTTATGCACAAGTTAGTGCTTCAGGGTATTTGAACATGGCTCTTCCACCCTCTTTGGGTGTCTGTTTTAAGAGCTTGTTGACTTCTTCAAGGGAAGTGTTGCAAAGTGGAACTCCAGCCAACTTCCCAGCCACTATGCCAGCTGTGCTCCTTGCCCACTTTAACAGAGTGCTGTAACTTGAATAAATCTTTCTTTGACTAATGTGTAAAAAGCTTTGCTTTCTGCAACCCTGCTTTAAAAAAAAAAAATCTATCTCTATTTTCTTTACCTCCCCAGCTTCCTGTTTCCCAACCAGTGTCGATCATCCAAGGCGAGCCTCAATTACCTGTTGCAGCACCTTCTCTCCCTCAGCCTTCAGTTGCCCCATCAGTCCCCGTTGGCTCTCATTTTCTACCCATGGGACAGCCCTTGCCAACTTCCATGGTTCCCCAGTTCCCAGTCTCTCAGTTGCCTGTAGCAGCTCCTCATGTGTCGGTGGCTCAGCCAGGTTTCCAGTCACTGCCCATTTCAATGGCAGCTGGTATGAATCAACCATTGCTCACACTGGCAACATCTGCTGCGGCAACCGCTGTCCCTGTAGGACCGACTGTTGGCCCTAGCCAGCTTCCCACATTGTTGCAGCCTGTAGCTCAGTTGCCCAGCCAGGTTCTCCCACAGCTCCTGCAGCCAGCTGTCCAGTCCGTGGGATTGCCAGTCAGCATTGGACAAGCTGCTGAAACTTCACTTCCTGCTGGAGATGCTGTTTACCAGGTATTGTTGCAAGCCAGCAGAGCTCTTCCCCACATTTTTGCCTGTTCCTCTAAGGTACCAGTTCTGAACTGTGTGCCCTGGACAACTCATTTCTCATAAGAGAGCCATTAAGCCACCAAAATGAATTCTGTTGTGCAGTAAAGGATCATTTTAAGGAGAGGGGGGGAAAGAACAGCCCTTGGAGACCCTGGTGTTTCGAACTTGTCTTATTTGGCAAAGGAATTTGTCTGAATTGACATAGTCATAGCACAGGACTTTCTTCAACCACTCTGTGAAAGAGGACTACTATGTCTAACGGAGGGATCTGTCAGCTTGGCTTGAGGGGGTGGAGAATAAAGAAAACTGTAATTTGAGAACTGGAAGATGTGTTGGAAAGAGAATTAGCAGCAGCACACTTGGCAATTCCAGCATTTCATTCCGAGTTTGGGAAGAGGTGGGGGGAATGTGGATTTGCTAGAAATAAGAAGTCATACAACATGGATCTCGAGTAGGGATAGAAGTACCTGATGTTAGTCAGGAGCTGCTAGACTGGTGGGCACAGGCTGCTTCAGCTGCTTGGCTGTTTTTTACTGTGATTACACAATCTGAATAGTGACAAAAATAAACATTTAGCATACAATTGTTCTTCTAGAACAAAGATTGTAGAGACGTAGAAATACCTGCACTGGGTTTGTAAGGAGTGCTGTAGAACAGAAGCTGTGTGTAGAGATGTTCTGTATAGTACCAGACTGAGCTCATCTTGAGAGGGCAGGAGGAACACAAGAGCATTTTTGCTGCTAGCCTCACTCATCAGCAGTTGCATAATGTCTTCTGAGCAGCAGTTCTTCAGCCTGAAAATACTTCAACCTGGTTCTGAGTCTCAGGCTTTAAAATACTAAGCAGCTGTGAAAGTTGGGAGATGAAGATCGTTTTGCCTAAGATTTGGAACTTGGAGTGGAAATGTTCTTGTTCAGGTTGAGCTTTGGCTCTGTGAGCAGTTTGCTCTGCCTTTGCTGGGAAGACTTGGGAGTGCATGAACAAGTACAAAAGGTTGGAATGTGCCTCTGGAAGTGATACTGTTTTTTCTGATTAAAAGCCCCCCTCATTTCCTCATTAGGCCTGGCACTCACTGACTTGACTCCCTCATTTCTATTACAGGGCTTCCAATCTCGGCTTCCACCTCAGTACCCAGGGGACTCAAGTGCTGCACCTTCCTCTGCTGTGGCCTCTGTTAGCATTCCTTCTGCCGTCCTGTCCCCTCCCTTGCCCACAGACGCAGTGGCTCAGCCAGGCTATCTCGCTCCTGTCGCACAGCCCTACGCAGAGCAGAGCGTTTTAGTTTCCATGGGCAGCCTAGGAGGGCAGGTTCAAGTGCCCCAGCCTACAGTGAGTTTAGCTCAACAGGCCTCATCTGCCTCCTCACAGCAGGCAGTCCTGGAGGTAAATATGTTAAATGTAATGTAGCAGCACGTTGAGGGTGTTTGAATTATGCATTGGTGTATGTGTGGGGAACTCATCCCTTTTGTCTTTGTCTTTGATTGGAAGTTCATGTTTCAAATGACCTTTTTCTTACACAGAATGTCATGCCAATGTGGGGACCTTGTTGCCACTGGCTGTTCTGTTGGGAAGTGAGTGTGCATCCTGTAGGCAAAAACCTGTTAACACTTCACTTCTTGCCAGTGCTGTAGAACATGTTTGCTGTATGGGAGACAAACTTCAGCTGATAGCCTTTGAGAATCTGGCATTAGTCCTGTCCCCTGCAGTGTCAATTTTTGCTAGGGAGAATGTGAATTGTCTTGCACTGGCTTGCCTTTTGCACATTCTGTTGGTAAGACTGTGGCTGCATGGCAAGCTGTAGTGACACCCAGCAGTAGAAAGGGTGGCTGGTTTCCTCTCCCCATGTCTCTCCAGACAATGGTTTGCTTCGCTGCAGTCTGCTCCGGAAGCATTTGTAAATCAGAGCTGCTTAGATGCCCACTGTGGCAAGACTAAAATTGTAGTGCTTTGAGCTTCACAGCTAATTTGGGAGGAAACACTGAAGATTAGTAGGCTATGTGAAAAGGAATGATGTTCTTTATGAGGTTCTTGATGGAGCTTTCTATCCATAGGGTACTCAGGGAGTCTCACAGACTGCTCCTTCAGAGGCTCTTCCAGCAACACAGCCTGCTCAGTCTGCTCCTTTGGCTTCCTCTGTGGATAGGTAAGTATTGTTTCCTTGTCATCAACATGAATTTCACCTTCAGGTGCTAGATTATTCTTCCTTGGGTGATCTTTAGGTATGCTTTTTTCTCCAGAGATGTTAATTGAGAGTGTTCAAGAGGATGTGAGAATATAGACTTCCTAGAGGAAACACAGGCTGATGAGAGGTGTGGAGTAAGTTTTGATTTACAGCAGGGAGGGAATAAAGAAGATTCTCTATAGTGATGTAACTCCCACTTATTGTTTTGTCATGTCAAATGGATCAGAAAGGATTTTTTTTCCCCTATCCTTTTGACACTTAAAAACTCCAAATATCTTGAAAACATATTCAGAAGATCTGTTTGTACTGCAGCTTGCAAGACATGCGTAGCTAAATAGTTGCTATTAAAAGTCAGTATTCAGGCAACACTGAGTGTTGACAGAAGACTTCTGCCCTATATAGTGTGAGTATGCAGAAGACAAGTGCCATCTAGCAGGGTAAACTGGTCCTGCATTTATGGGCAGTGACTGGCTGGAGAACAGTCATGAAGAAAAGGATTTAGGGGTGTTGGTAGATGAGAAAATCAGTATGATCTACCAGTGTGCACTTGCAGCCCAGAGAGCAAACTTTATCCTGGGCTGCATCAAGAGAAGCGTGGCCAGCGGGGCAAGAGAGGTGATTCTGTCCCTCTGCACTGTTCACTGAGACCCCCCTGGGAGCACTGTACCCAGTTTTGGATCCCTATTACAAGAAAGATCTGGAGGTGCTGGAAGGTGTCAAGAGAAGGGCCACAAAGGTGATCAGAGGGCTGGAGCTGCTCTGCTGTGAGGACAGGCTGAGAGAGTTGGGGTTGTTCAGTTTGGAGAAGAGAAGGCTCTCAGGAGACCTTATTGTGGCCTTTGAGTATCTGAAGTGGGCTACAAAAAGCTGGAGATGGACTTCTGGCTGAGGGACATGGAGGTGTTTAGCTTGGAGAAAAGGAGGCTCAGGGGTGACCTCACTGCTGTCTACAACTACCCGAAGGGTCTCTTCTGCCAGGCAACCAGCAACAGAAGAAGGGGACACAGCCTCAAGTTGTGGCAGGGCAGGTCTAGGCTGGATGTTAGGAGGAAGTTGTTAGCAGAGAGAGTGATTGGCATTGGAATGGGCTGCCCAGGGAGGTGGTGGAGTCGCCATCCCTGGAGTTGTTCAAGACAAAACTGGATGAGGCACTTAGTGCCATGCTCCAGTTGATTGTCTAGGGCTGGGTGCTAGGTTGGACTGGATGAGCTTGGAGGTCTCTTCCAACCCGGTTGATTCTGTGATTCTTACAGTGTGAGGTAGTGACAGGACTGGGGAGAATGGTTCCAAGCTAGAGGCAGATTTAGGTTGAACGAAGTTAGGAAGAAGTTCCTTCATCATGAGGGTGGTGTGACACTGGCACAAGTCACCCAGGGAGGTGGTGGAAGCCTCATCCCTGGGTGTTTTTAAGGCCAGGCTGGATGTGCCTCTAGGCAAGCTGATTTAGTGTGCGGTGTCCCTGCCCACGGCAAGGGGGTTGGAACTAGATAATCTGAGAGCTCCCTTCCAACCCTGACAAATCTGTGTTTCTGTGAATGCATGGCCTCTGGTATAAAGCTGTTTTGTCATGGGTTTCTTTGTGTTGTAGTGCACATTCTGACGTTGCTTCAGGATTGAGTGATGGCAATGAGAATGTTCCAGCTTCCAGCGGAAGGCACGAAGGGAGAGCTACAAAACGCCATATGCGAAGGTCTGTCCGCAGTCGCTCTCGCCATGAGAAAACTGCGAGGCCAAAGCTGAGAATTCTAAATGTGAGTATATTTCATTACAGTAATCTGATGGTTTGGGTGTTCCCTGCCCCCTCACACTGTGGAAAATCACCCAGACTAGACTCAGTGGCTCTGGAAAGTGAATGGAGCTTCATATTGACAGCTTAGCACAAGATAGAAGCAGATAGTTACAATATAGACAGAAACAGACAAGTTAAAAAGGTAATATGGAATCACAACAGCCCTCCCAGAAACCAGAGTCCCCAGGAGGGACTCCTAACCACCCTTCCACCTTCTTCCCACCCCTCTACCTTACCTCAGACTTGGCCTTATGCCCAAGGAAGATTGGAGGGTCGCCCAGGGGAGTTAGGAAGCAGATGGATTTAGTCACACAGACAGCAGCAGGCTAGGTTAGAGAGAGAAGTGCAGCTCACAAAGCCCAGAGAGCGAACCTGTTATCTATGTTCATGTTCTTGTTCTTATACATCTCAGCAAGCCTATGAGTGAAGTAGCCATCACCATTGTTTCCTTTTCATAACCTGTAATCTAATTCTTCTCAACAAAACATTTTAGCTAGGCTCAAACTAGCACAAGCAAGATTTTTCGGTAGTGCTGATCCCTTTTTTGAGCTTCACAAAGTTTCTTTTCCCTTGAGGAATACGTACTGTGTGCAGGCTCTCCAGTCAATCTGTTCAGCTTCTGGAGCTGGAATTGGAAAGGTCATCTTAAATTAAAAGAAGTTTTTTTTTTTGAGCTTTAGTTATGGCACAATTGACTTGTTTAGCCCCCAGTGATTCCACACACTATTCCAGAATATTCCATATCTTCTCAGAAGAGTCATGCTGTACATGGCACCATTTGTTGAGATATTGGAACATGTCCAGAGAAGGGTGACAAAGCTGGGGAGAGGCCTGGAGCACAGCCCTGTGAGGAGAGGCTGAGGGAGCTGGGGGTGTGCAGGCTGGAGAAGAGGAGGTTCAGGGCAGACCTCATTGCTGTCTACAACTACCTGAAGGGAGGTCGTAGCCAGGTGGGGGTTGGTCTCTTCTGCCAGGCAAGCAGCAACAGAAGAAGGGGACACAGTCTCAAGTTGTGCCAGGGCAGGTCTAGGCTGGATGTTAGGAGGAAGTTGTTGTCAGAGAGAGTGATTGGCATTGGAATGGGCTGCCCAGGGAGGTGGTGGAGTTGCCATCCCTGGAGGTGTTCAAGTGGGGACTTTATGAGGCATTTAGTGCCATGGTCTGGTTGATTGGCCAGGGCTGGGTGCTAGGTTGGACTGGATGATCTCTTCCAACCTGGTTGATTTTATAATTTGCTATGCTGGAAAAAAAAATGTGTATTAGACCAGTACTGTTGGTCTGTCTTTGTGAGCTTTAAATAAAACACAGCTCCTAAGATCTCATGCTTGTGGATTGAAATGTTGTGTGTTTTGTTTTAGGTGTCAAATAAAGGTGATCGAGTAGTGGAATGTCAGCTGGAGACACACAATCGAAAAATGGTTACTTTCAAATTTGATTTGGATGGTGACAACCCAGAGGAAATAGCTTCAATTATGGTAAGGTATATTTTAGAGATGAAAAATTGAATCCAGTCCTAAGGAATAATACAAACAGCCTTATTTTCTCATGTGTGTTTCAGGATTCTCTTGTAGCATGGCACATGTTCACCTTATTGATACATGAACACAGCTAAGAGCTCTGATCAGAGTGCTATACCAAATTCATAGCTAATGCTGCATGCTCAGTCCTCAGCAGCATTTTCTCACATCAGTATCATAGAATGGTTTAGGTTGGAAGGGACCTCAAGGATCATCCAGCTCCAACCCCCTGCCATAGGCAGGGACACCTCCCACTAGAGCAGGCTGCTCAAGGCCTCATCCAACCTGGCCTTAAACGCTTCCAGGGAGGAAGCATCCACAACCTCCCTGGGCAACCTGTGCCAGTGTTTCACCACCCTCACTGTAAAGAACTTCCTCCTAATATCCAGTCTAAATCTCCCCTCTTCCAGTTTAAACCCATTCCCCCTCATCCTGACATTACCAGACCTTGTCAATAGTCCCTCCCCAGCTTTCCTGTAGGCTTCCTTCAGATACTGGAAAGCCACTATAAGGTCTCCTCGAAGCCTCCTCTTCTCCAGGCTGAAGAGCCCCAACTCTCTCAGCCTGTCCTCATAGCAGAGCTGCTGCAGCCCTCTGAGCATCTTCATGGCTCTCCTCTGGACCTGCTCCAGCAGTTCCATGTCCTTCTTGTGTTGGGGGCTCCAGAACTGCACACAGTACTCCAGGTGGGGTCTGAGGAGAGCAGAGTAAAGGGGGAGAATCACCTCCCTTGCCCTGCTGCCCACACTGCTCTTGCTGCAGCCCAGCACGCGGTTGGCTGTCTGTGTTTTTCACCTTAGAATTGCAGTTTTATTGATCAAATTTGCTGGGGGTTTTGTGCATCTAATCTTTTGAGTATCTGTGAACAACTTTCTGAAAGCACCGAGTTAAGCAAGTGCTGTTATCTTTTTCTGATGGCAAACGTTGCTAGATGTGAGAACTTATGCTTAAGCTTGGAAGTTTTTGCTGTTGTTTTCAACTGCTCTTAAAGTAAGGAATGGGATTCGCTCTCTGGGCACTGAAAGTTAGCAATGGGCAATGCTGCTTTTGACTTTCTCAAAGGAAAAATCCCTCTCCTTCAGTGTATAATGGTCAAGCATAGAAGTGAAGTTGCTCTGTGGAGGTATGTTTAAATAGGAGTACTGTGTTGTGTGGAATAGAAGTTCTCTCACCCTGTACACTTTCTAAGGTTGAACTTGAGAGAGTTCTGAGGCTGGTACAATCTCAATGAAACTGAAGTTGTTTTAGTGTTACAGACACAAGAGAGGATGACAAGGAGTAGGAGGTTTTGTCACTTTCTTGAGTGCTTGTACACCATTAATCTTTTAGCTTAGACATGTGACAGAGTAGCAGATGATGTATGCTAGATTTTTACTTCTCATAAGGAAGCAAATCAGTGATGTCTTTGCCACTAATGGCTTTCTAAGACAGAGGGAAAAGGTGTTTCTGGGCTATGTGTATTGGCAACAAAACCAAGTGAAGTGTCAGGAAACATGGAGAGAATGTACAGATGTCTTTCTCTGCTTCATTGCTGAAGTGATTCTGTGGAGAATTGAGTTTGATCTAAACCAACTAAAGGAAATAGCACACTCCCCCCTCAACCAGTAAAAGGTGCAAATACTTGAAGATGAGCAGAAGCAAAGTGAAATGTGCATCTATAGCAGTCATACAGTGGGAAGTCTACAACCCCATGTGGACAGCTGGATCCAGAACTTTGTGCTTGTTGTTGAATGTTGAGGGAACTTGGTTGTAAGACTCTGGTTTCCTTTTAGTCACAGTGCTGTAAGGCACACCTCAAAGGTGTGTGCCATTGCTCAGCTTAAAGCACTGAGGGTTTCTGTGGCTAGTAAGTATTCTGTGATGCAAAGACATCATGCTTGTCTTTCTCCTTTGTCTGAACCAGCATCCCAGAAACTCCATGTAAAAGCAATGTCTCAAGGCTTAACCTCTCTTTCCTAGCAGATGTACTGTGACAGGCAGCTTTACTTCTGTTTCCTAGACTGTCTTTTGTAGTTTTACCATACATTATTTCAGGAGACAGAATTCTTTTGTGTCAGACCAAACTAAGAGTGGCTTTCTGAATGCCAAGTACACTTATTTAAGGTTGTTTGCTGCAAAATAAGCAGCAAAATGTGTTTTTATAAAGCAATATAATGTATTGGGACCAGATAAGCTGAGCAACATTTCAAGTACAAGAAGAAGAAGATATTTAATACCTGCAGCCTTGGAGGTAGTGAGGTGCAACTTGCATAGAGTAGAAATTCTACATGGCATGGAAAGAGAAATACAGAACACATCTTACAAGACAGGATTTGAATTATTTCTTACATATATTAGTTTCCTCTCAATGTGGCCCTTACTGCACATTTGTCTTGGTTTTTAGAGAGCAAAGAGAATGAGACTCTTGCAAATGAAGAGGGGAGAAAGGCAGAATTGTGTTTGAAAGGAAAGATTCAGAAACAAAATATACAAAGCATGTGACTGCCTTGAATTTTCCCCCAACCCAAAACTAATCTACAATCCCTGGTGCTGCAATCCAACCCTCTCCCAGGACCTCTGCCACCCATAGGCCTGGTAAGCAGCTCCTGCCAGACAGTAGGCAGGAGGGAGAGGAAAGGAGAAGGAGCTGTCCTTGCTGCCAGCATATAAAGAGATAGCAGAATTATGGAATTGAATAATAATTTCACACTTTCATGTGTCCACTTGAAGACTCCTCTAGTCCCTAGAGGATTTTTTTAACCCTATAGTTCCCAACCTATGACAACATTGTATTAGGAGAAATAGCAGTAAGGCAAGGCTGCTGATTCTAAATGGCACTGTGCTAGCAGAAATGCAGGTGACAATTTGCAGAAGTGACGTTGAATGTTGTTCCACAGCAAAGAGCAAGCCAGGGCAAAGACATCTGTTATTGAAGTAATTTTTCCTCTGAGGTATCCCAGTCTTCATCTTCTGTGTAAGAACAGTGAGGGGGACCACAAGCAGTAACAGCAAAATGCAGAGATACAGGCTGGGGTCAGAGTGGCTGGAGAGCAGCCAGACAGAGAGGGATCTGGGGGTGCTGATCGATAGCCGCCTGAACATGAGCCAGCAGTGTGCCCAGGTGGCCAAGAGAGCCAATGGCATCCTGGCCTGCATCAGGAATGGTGTGGCCAGCAGGAGCAGGGAGGTCATTCTGCCCCTGTACTCTGCACTGGTTAGACCACACCTTGAGTACTGTGTCCAGTTCTGGGCCCCCCAGTTTAAGAGGGACATTGAGATGCTTGAACGTGTCCAGAGAAGGGCAACGAGGCTGGTGAGAGGCCTCGAGCACAGCCCTACGAGGAGAGGCTGAGGGAGCTGGGATTGTTTAGCCTGGAGAAGAGGAGGCTCAGGGGAGACCTTATTGCTGTCTACAACTACCTGAGGGGTGGTTGTGGCCAGGGGGAGGTTGCTCTCTTCTCTCAGGTGACCAGCACCAGAACGAGAGGACACAGCCTCAGGCTGCGCCGGGGGAAGTTTAGGCTCGAGGTGAGGAGAAAGTTCTTCACTGAGAGAGTCATTGGCTACTGGAATGGGCTGCCCAGGGAGGTGGTGGAGTCGCCGTCCCTGGAGCTGTTCAAGGCAGGATTGGACGTGGCACTTGGTGCCATGTTCTAGCCTTGAGCTGTGTGGTGAAGGGTTGGACTTGATGATCTGTGAGGTCTCTTCCAACCTTGGTGATACTGTGAGACTGTGAATGTATCGTTTTGAAATCACTGGTGGAAAATCATTGTCACTTTGTCTTCTTGACAGGTGCAGAATGAATTTATTTTAGCCACTGAAAGAGACTCCTTCGTGGAGCAGGTACGTGAGATTATCGAGAAAGCAGATGAGATGCTAAGCGAGGATGTAAGTGTGGAGCCGGAAGGTGATCAGGGTTTGGAGAGCATGCGGACAAAAGACGATGCCTTCTTTCCAGGGTCACAGGTATGTGAAGAACAGATCTTCTCAGCTACTTGTGTGGGCAGGTTTGGGTGGTGTGGTTTTGGCAGCAGAGCTAGCTAGAAACAGAAGCTGTCTTCCGTCAGAAATGCCAAAGCTTATATTGGAAGTGAAACGCCAGAGAAAGCTTTGGTATCAGAGGTAGAATCTCAGATTGATTTAGAAAACTAAGTTATGTAGACCTTCTGCTTTTTGATGTGTTCTAACACTTCTGAGGGTGCTCAATCTCCTAACAGTTGACTGAACAGACAGATCCTCAACACTGACACTTTTTGGGTTTCAGTTTATTGTGGCCTCCATCCCCGTTCTGCTGACCAAACAGTTAAGAGCCTAGATTCAGACCCTCCATATAGTGAGCTACTCAGAGATCGGATGACTTGGTTAGGAAACATAGGGTTTGGAACCAGTTGCTGGGAATAAAACAGGGTGACGTTTTCTTAATCTCTGCCTTATTTCCACTCAGAATTAGTTTGAACCATCCATTTGTCTGCTGAATATTTAAGGAACTCAGTTGGACTCCCTGTGGACAACAAGAGTGTTTAGATCCGTTCGTTACGTTGGTGGGCACTAAGCTGAGGAGCTCTAAAAACAGTGTAGCTGACATTGATCTGGGTAGAACTCCACTGCTTTTGGTAGTGGTGCTTGGGTCCAAGATACTGCTTAACTTTGAAATGCCCACATTTCAGCAAGCTAGTGTTTTAAGGACTATCTTGTGGGTTTCAATTTCAGAATAGAACTTTAAATTTTATCTTACTTTACAGAAATTAGAGTTCAAACAGCCAGATCCTACATCTTCCATGCCACAAAGAATAGGTAAGTGTCTTGTGATTTTCTCTAACAGTTACCTTTTCAGCAGATGGCTGCAGCCAGTTTTTAATTTGGTATGATGGAGTGCACATTCCATATTGCAGGTTGTGTATTTAGTTCCACCCATGCATCACTAAATGTTTGACTTCTTTCTCTTTAGGGGTTCCTCCTAACTCCTTTACCCAGGTTGTCCATTCTGCAGGAAGACGGTTTATTGTCAGCCCTGTCCCCGAGAGTCGGTTAAAAGAGCAGGGCTTTTTCACATCTGCTGTTCCTGGAGGACAAGAAACTCCAGATATTGGTAATTTAAAATCTCATGGCTGAGATATGCTCAGCAAAACTGTGAAGCTAGTGAACTAAACTGGTACTAAAGACCTCTTAAAGTGCTTGGGCAAGTGAGGAACTGTCTGTACTGGTAAGAAGTGATTTTGATTTGGGTGATAGGATGTTAGGAGGAAGTTCTCTGGATGTTAGGAGGAAGTTCTTTACAGTGAGGGTGGTAAGGCACTGGAACGGGTTGCCCAGGGAGGTTGTGGATGCTTCCTCCCTGGAGGTGTTTAAGGCCAGGCTGGATGAGGCCTTGAGCAACCTGCTCTAGTGGGAGGTGTCCCTGCCTATGGCAGGGGGTTGGAGCTGGATGATCCTTGAGGTCCCTTCCAACCTAAACCATTCTATGATTCTGTGATAGCGTGTAGAGTTCTTGGGGGTGAAAAGATGCTGATAGGCTGTCTACAAAGATTCTGAAACTCTAGTTCTGTATTTTAATGTAAGCCTGTCTCAGTTCTAATTTAAATTCCCAGAGACTCTAATAAATTTGATAGAACCAATGACAATTTGTAAAGTGCCCTTCCCTCTCCCCCTTCCTTCCCCAAAGAAAGGAATTGGAAGTAGAGGGAAAAGGTAAGCACACCCAAATAAATCAATCTCACTCGATTTGGAGGTTAAAAAGGATACCTTAAAAGGGTATCAGAGGTAGGGAGGTTACAAAGGTGTAGGGAAGGGGAAATAACAAATACCAAAAGGTATAAATACAACCCGAGGTTGTGATGGTGATGGCCACGTGGTAAACAGCTGGTAATGTGTGTGGAGAGAGATGCAGGGATGCAGAGAGAGAGAGGAACATGAAGTCCCCCTGCTTTTATGGGACAGGAAGGGGGGAGTGGGCTAACCATCACCTGGTGGTGTTCAGACCCACCCCTGGGGAGGGGTCAAGACCACCTGAGGTCAAGTGTGGAGTTCAGGGACACTCCTCCTGGAGTGTTAACCTTATACAAAGCCTGGATTTGTAAGTTTTTCAAGTTATGCAGAGGGGTAAATGTGATCTCAGTCTAGCAGCAGGCAGTAATACTGCAACAGACTTTTCCAGCTGACCTGACATTTTTCTCTTCTTCCAGTTGCTGCGTCTCCGCTACATGGTCCTGGAATGAATCTCTCCCACTCGGCATCATCACTGAGCTTGCAGCAAGCTTTCTCTGAGATAGGACATGCTCAGATGACAGAAGGACCTAGTACAGCTCCTCCAGTGTTCAATCAAACGATGCCACCATTTCCACCTGCACTTTCTACCATGGCGGGCAGTGGTGCACCTCCTGCGTCTATGACTGCTGCTTCAGTCTCTGTTCCCTCCAGCACAGGTGTTTCTCTTCCAGGATCTGTTACCTTGCCTTCAGAAAGTGCAACTGTAGGAGTTGCACCAAGCACAAGCGTGCCAAGCTCTATCTCTCCACCCCCAGCCTCACAATCCGGGCAGCAATCAACTGGTGTTGCTTCCAGTGTGAGCGCCCCTGCTTCTTTCTCCCTACCTACCACATCCCAGCCTGCTCAACCAGTAACTGGAGACATTACCCCCAGTATCAGCACACCGTCATCTTTGGCACTGTCATCTACCCAGGTTCCTGGTGGCACTGGTGGTGGTGGTGTTGCACCAGCTGTGACGTCTCAGTCTGCTCCTCAGATCGTGAGTGGTATGGCAGCACCACAGACATCTGTTGCCCTGTCTCTAGCTCAGAGTGGGACTTTGCAGCTGCCTCAGCTTAGCAGCAGTGGCTCTGTCTCCAGTCTGGCAGAAACAACAGTTGTGAGTGCTCCACAGTCACTGCCTGAGAGTGGGCAGTCTATGGATAAATCCCAGCTCTGCAGCGCAGCTGGTTTGTCGCTTCCGATCTCTGCACCTTTATCATCCTCAGCAGCAACAAGCATATGTGCTTCAGTCACCCAACCAGTGATACATCCCTTGCTTGTCCCATCAGGAATTACATCAACACCTGTCCTACCCCAGATTCCAGGTGCAACCCCTATGTTGCCCCAGGTTCCCTTACCTGGTGTCTTACCGCAACCAGTCACTAACGTACCTGCAGTACAGCAAACTTTGATCCACAGCCAGCCTCAACCAGCTCCGTTGCCCAATCAGCCTCATGTTCACTGTCTGGAGGCTGATGCTGATGCTCAGTCTAAAGCTCCTGGTATCGATGATATAAAGACCCTGGAAGAAAAGCTGCGGTCTCTCTTCAGCGAACACGGGAACGTGGGCACGATGCATCCGTCAGTATCTCTGGAAACCTCGCTGGTGATGGAAACCACGGTTACTCCTGGCATACCAACCACGGTTGTTGCACCAACTAAACCCCTGACATCCATTAGCACTTGTATACCTCCCAGCAGTTTGCCTCTTGGACCAACTGGCTTGCCAGTGCTGACACCAGTTGCCACTCCTGGGCAAGTGATCACCCCAGTCAGCTACATTTCGGCGTCAAGCAGCGTTGCAACAGCAGTGGTGAAACCAGGGACCTCTCCTTCAAAGCCCCCTCTGAGCAGGGTACCGGTAAGAGCTGCAGCACTTCTGGGCGTATTGAAGTATTGTGGGAAGCAGCCTTGTTGAGCAGAATCCCTTCTAGAAAGAAAAACATTTATTCAGGCAGTGGCATCTTCATTTAATATAATATTGAACTTTTTATGCTGTGGTTGTTTTTGTGTGTCCCAAAAGGGCTTTTATTTTGTCCCTGTTGGGAAAAAAAAGAGGCCTTAGAGAGTGCTCTTTTTGTTGTTGCTGTTAGTTTTTCATACTCCTAAACTACAAAGAGTGAAGCAACTGTGGTTTGTTTTCTTTGTTGTTGTTGGGTTTTATTTCAAATAGGATTTGAAAGCTTGCTTTAAGTAGCTTCTTTTTGTCTCCTGTGTGATCACTAGAATGAGACTGGTGGTTGCATTTTTCACAAAGTAGTCAGGGTAGCTTAGCTTTTGTTTTTTGCCATGAGTCTGTTCTGTGAAGGCAAGGAGGAACCTGACTGAAAGATAGAGTTGTCTGCTGTGTGTGTGTTGCCTGAATGCTATCTTCCTTCCAAATGTTAGATCCGTGAGAGCAGAACTTTGAGAAGTTTGAAAAGGCACCTGGGGATCTTAAATGTTGGTTTACTGAGTTGTGCTCTTCAACCAAACGTTTTCATATAGTCCTGACAGTACAACTTGAGGCGTGTGGATGTTGTTACCTGCTCACTAACTGTACATGAGCCTACCTATTTTCTTTCCAATGGCTCCCTGCCCTGGCAGATAGGGAATTTCATTATTAGAAGTCATTGGTAGCCCTTCAATGGACATAGGCTGAAGAAATATCTAAGTGTTGAACAAGTGAGAAACCTCAATGCTGACTTCTTTTTGTTTCTGTAATACTCTTTTCCACTTGCCAGCTCTTCCTGATGGTCTCCTTTAGCCAGCCTTGCTATAAACTAGCTTATAGACTCTGGCTTCCAGAGAAACCCACGTTAGAACATCTGGAGACAGGGCTCAGGCTACAGGTTGAAAATGAGTACAGGAGTTCTTCCTTTTGCCACTCAGTTGTGTGTTTGGAGGTGACAGCAGCATCTCGCTGGGCAAAGAAGCTGTGTCTTGTAAGAGCACCTCTAACCTGTGTGATTTGCTCTAGGTGATCTCTGCCCTATAAGAGCACCTTTAACCTGTATGATCTCCTCTGGGCCATTTGAGTTGAGCTAATGTTCTTAGCAGCTCTACTCATTCCTTTGCACATTCCTGTGTTTAAACAAAGTAGGTGATTTCTACTTTGCAGCAGCAGGATTGTGTGCTGAGGAAGCTGGGAAGGAAATGCAGACAGAGAAGCATTAATTTCCATTGAAGTTGAGAATGAGAAATGTTAGAAAAGAAAAACTCAGGTTCAGGAACAGTTGCTAATGGCAAACCTGTAACTACAAAGGCTTGCACTGAAATGTAATAAATGTTGGGAGGGTTTGATTGTCAGTTGTGGAAAAACTCCCTCCTCTCTGAAGTTGTTACCTGTCAATTAGTTTGCTTTTTTCCCAGAGCTTAATGCTAGTTTCACTTTGTGTTGTGCTCTCAAGCTTTAAGGAACTTACTACTTGATTTTTCTGGGCTTTGCCTAACTGTTTGTGTATTATATTCTGTTTTGTTTGTGGCCAACCTGTTAACTTGGGCAGTTAAATGTGTTTTGACTGGTCTTAAAAATGTCTTTTAAAGTACGTTTTTCCCGTTCTATAGAGGCTTAAACGATCAGTTTAGCACAGCTTAAAAATCCTTCGTGCCTCAAGTCAGGTAATGTCCAGCTGTGTGTCATTAGTGCACAAAAAAAGCTGGGATAATTCAACTTCCTATATTCCTGCTGATACATTCATGGGAGGATGGGGTGACTGTTGGTAACTGTGGAGTCTCTTTTCACTGGGCAGTTATTACTGGGAATTGAACCATTAGCTAAGCTGTGGTAACATGACTGCAAGCTAGAAATGGGTCTGCTTCTTGAGGAGTAGACTTTGGACCGATTGCCAACAGCCAGCAGTGCTAACTTGGCCAAGGGAAGCCAGCTGACCCACACTGGAACTCGTGAGGATATTGTGAGCTTCTCAAACTGCAAAGTTGAGGGCAAGCTGCAAGTTTACAGATGAGAATAAGAACTGCAAATTGTGTAGTGGATTGCTTAATTCCTAAAACATCCCACTTCTCTAACAGGGGAAATAACTAACTGGAATGTGCTATCTGACCTGGTGGGGAAGCTTTGATGCTTCCTCCTAACCTTTCCAGTCTCTCTAACCTCTTCCACATAACCTGGATGACTTCCCCCTACCTGGTTGCATGGCCTGGTCTCATCTTTTGTGGGCTTTCAGCACCCTTCAGGCTCAAAAAAGAAAAGATGGGTCAAGAGATTGGTGGAAGAGGTCTATAAATCTGCTTCTCAAATAGTGGATATACCCTCAGGCAAGACAGTTCTCAAGTGATGCTTCTTGGAACACTCTGTCAGAGGCACATAAACTTGCTGTTGGTAATGGGCAGTTAAAGCAAAACTGATGTAAGCAGAATGAGTGCATTCTTGCACCCTGTTCCAAATGAAACTCTTTGGAAAATTAATTGCATTGTGGGAGAATTATTCTGGCATTTCTTACAAACTATACTTTGCTCCTGGATGCAGCAGCTTGTTTAAGCTAAAACTTGTGGCTACTCCAGAATAATTTGGGTTAAGAAATAAGAACAAAAGCAAGCAAAGGACTTGACCCGATTTTGTTGCACAGAGCTCTACAGACTATGCTAACTCTCAAGGAAGGAAGTCTCTAGAGATAAAAGGTTTAGGCTTCTGCTGTATGATGTTGACTGTAGCTTGATACCTGACCCTCCTGTTGTTCTATGTCTGATGGACTCGCGTTTCCTCTTCGTTATCCTAGGTGCTCCCAGTAGGTTCTGAACTTCCGGCTGGCACTCCATCCAGTGAGCCGCTGCCACCTTTGCCAGGACCTTCACTAACTCAGGTGCTACATCACTGGGCAGATCTTTTTCTGTTGCTTTTCCTTTCCAATAGCATGTTTTGATTAAACTCTCCATTGCATGTTATTAATGCCTTTGGTTTTCTTTTCTTTTGACTGAGTAACCCCTTTTTTGTGACCTGTAGCAGTATCCAGAGTCACTTCAGCAATGGAAACGCAGCTTGTACTTCGGGATGCTATACCCAGTGCCTGAAGTACAGGCTTGGAGTTTTAACTAACTTTAGGTGGTTATTTTTAAAAACATAACACAGGTGAGTGTGTACCTAAAGCTTAGAATCATAGAATCAACCAGGTTGAAAGAGACCTCCAAGCTCATCCAGTCAACCAGATCATAGCACTAAGTGCCTCATCCAGGCTTTTCTTGAACACCTCCAGTGATGTCAACTCTGCCACCTCCCTGGGCAGCCCATTCCAATGCCAATCACTTTCTCTGCTAACAACTTCCTCTTAACATCCAGCTTAGACCTCCCCTAGTACAACTTGAGACTCTGTCCCCTTGTTCTGTTGCTGCTTGCCTGGCAGAAGAGACCAACTCCGTCTGGCTACAGCCTCCTGTCAGGTAGTTGTAGACAGCAATGAGGTCTGCCCTGAGCCTCCTCTTCTGCAGGCTGCACACCCCCAGCTCCCTCAGCCTCTCCTCACAGGGCTGTGCTCCAGGCCCCTCACCAGCTTCGTTGCCCTTCTCCGGACACCTTCCAGTACCTCAACATCTCTCTTGAATTTAGTGGCCCAGAACTGGACACAGGACTCAAAGTGTGATCTGACCAGTGTTGAGTACAGGGGAATAATAATCTCACTCATCCTACTAGCCATACTATTCCTGATACAGGCTTGAGCCTGTTTTCTTCTGGAAGAGGGTGTAGTAGCAAAATAATAGCTCTTCAGGGAAGCAGTATATGCTGTAGTTAAATCTGAATGGAGAAGCAAGATTGCTGAATTTGCCGATCCCTGCTTTGTTTTTCAGTGGTTGTTACTACACTCTGATTTCACTTTCAAAATTGCCAGAGGTGTTTGAATCTCCTGTCAGAAACATGAGTTGAAATATGGCAGAGGCTTCACCTGCTCAGATTGTGTCCTTTACATGCAATAATTAGTTTGGATGTTTGTTACATAACTTGGATAGATGATCATCTGAAGGTCACAAAGACTAAATCTGCCTTCTCTTCTGTTTAGAAAAATGGAAAAGAATGTCTGTAGTTAAAAGAACTGTATTGAGCTGAAGCTGTTCTATGGATCCCCTAAATGCTGTGTCATGACTTGTAGAACAGGAATGCACTTCAGTAAGGAAAGAAAAGATTGAAACCAAACCCATGAGGCCATGAGAGCTTTGTGCTCCTGTTGGAAGAAATTTGTGGATAAACACAAAGATAGGTTATGCTGAAGTACACTTGGCACAGGATTATGATCCCAACTTTAGAATGAAACCTGTAAAAAAGATACTCAAGCAAGTATCTGATGGTGCCTGCTTGAGGCTGAGTAATACTGTCTTCAATCCAGTGTTTCCTGTCTACATGTGCTTCTTAAAGCGTTAACCTCTCCCACCTGTGACTGGAGTCCATAGGGAATAAGCTTAGAATCCATGTCCAAAAGCTACTCTTGAATTTGAATCTGACCTGTTTTGAAAAGGAATTCTTCACTATAATTTTCAAGTAATTAAAAAATAGCTACAGGATGAAAATGTCTGCAGTACTTATTAGCATTGTGGCCTGATCCTCTTTTTTTTGCTTCCTACATCTCTATGAATTTAATGCAGCCTGAATTAACTTCAAGTCCTCTCCTTACTAAACTGCTATGATTTTTCTTCTCATCTTTTGCACTGGAGCTCTTCAAGCCTCATCTGTGACAGCAGTTCTGAAATAAACTTTAAAGCTCACTGTAGTTCTTTACAAGCTGTGCCTTTTTTTTGTTTTGAGATTTACAACAGCTTGACAAGAAGTCACATCTGACAGGATTTAAGTTGACTGTCATACAACAACATAGTGCTAGAAGTTTGCCAATTGAAACTGCGCTAAGGCAGGTTTGGTTAATGAGCTGTCATGGCTCCTGCTTTCCAGCTGGAGCTATAAACACTGAGTTTGCATCTGTTGGGATAGCAATCCTCAAATACACTGTTGCAGTAGTATTTCCATTTGTCTTTCCTGTGTGAGAACCATTCAATTACCTGCTTCTCCTCTCTCTCTACTCTGCCCTGGTGAGGCTGCATCTGGAATATTGTGTTCAGTTCTGACACTCTCAGTTCAACAGAGACCTCAGGGAACTGCTTGAAAGAGTCCAGTGCAGAGCCACAAAGATGATTGAGGAAGTGGAACATCTTCCTTCTGAGGAGAGACTGAGGGAGCTGGGTGGTCTTTAGCTTGGAGAAGAGGAGACTGAGAGATGACCTCACTCATGTTTGTAAAGATGTGCAGAGTGCCAGGAGGCTGGAGCCAGGCTCTGCTGGGTGATGCCCAATGACAGCACAAGGGGCGCTCGTGGAAGCTGAGGCATTGGAAGTTCCATGGAAACACGAGGAGGAATTTTCCCCTGTGAGAGTGACAGAACACTGCAGTAGGCTGCCCAGGGGAGTTGTGGAGTCTCCCTCTCTGGAGATATTCAAAACCTGCCTGGATGTGTTCCTGTGTGATCTGCTCTAGCTGATCCTGCTCTGGCAGGGGGGCTGCACTGGATGATTTGTTTTTTAGGTCACTTCCGACCCCTGATATTCTGCAGTTCCAAAGATGTGAGTAGGGCTGAGCAGCAAGGACTTCCATGGAGTTTTCTGTTGGCTGTAACATTAATAGACCTTTTTAACCTTTCCAGATTTTTTCTCCAGTGTGCAGAAGCCCTGCTTTTATTCAGCAGTTCCTATAATTGTCCCAGTAAAGGTCATCATTTTGTTGTCTCTTAAGAATCTCTTAGACAAAGTTGGCATAAGTGATGTTCTGCAGACTAAAATGGAGATAGTTTAGTGGACCTAAGTTGCAGTGTGCTGGAAGTTGACATCTCATCCTGCCTATTCCTGCTCTACCACCTTCTTGCTCTTCATCTAACAGAGCAAATAAAAATCAGTGACCTTAATCAAGAGGCCTTTTTGTCCAGAATGACTCCTTAGTTGTCTCTGCTTTTTAATTAAAGCATGTTTAAATCTTTTCTTAAAGCCATGAGGTTCAGTCTAGCACTTGGCAAGTGTTACTCAGTGTGAGAAAGCAGTGCTCTTCACATCAGAAACCAATGGTAGTGAATGTGTGGTTCTTGAAAGCTATCTGCACTTTGGCCACAACAACCCCAAGCAGCGCTACAGGCTGGGGACAGAGCGGCTGAGAGCAGCCAGGAAGAAAGAGACCTGGGGGTACTGATGGATAGTAGGCTGAAGATGAGCCAGCAGTGTGCCCAGGTGCCCAAGAGAGCCAATGGCATCCTGGCCTGGATCAGGAACAGTGTGGCCAGTAGGACANNNGTTGTCAGAGAGAGTGATTGGCATTGGAATGGGCTGCCCAGGGAGGTGGTGGAGTCGCCGTCCCTGGAGGTGTTCAAGAGAAGACTGGCTGAGGCACTTAGTGCCATGGTCTGGTTGACTGGATAGGGCTGGGTGCTAGGTTGGCCTGGATGGTCTTGGAGGTCTCTTCCAACCTGGTTGATTCTATTCTACTCTATTCTGTCCTGGGAAGGAGTACTGCTGTCTTTGTTTGCTGCAGTTTTCCAGCAGGCTGAATGAGGGCCATATTCTTGCTCTGTGAGTAGTCAGGAAATGGGTATTTTCTGTCCCCAAACCAAGCAGGAAGCTGAATGACTTCTGTGGAAATACAGGACAGTAGTGTAAGCAAGCAGCACTGCTTAGTTCCCCCCCCCCACCTTTGACTTCTGCAGACAGAATCTAGTTGATGCCTTTCAGCCAGTTCTTTCTGAAGCATGGCTTTGCAGAAGAGGAGACAGCTAGGAGTGGGTGATAATTATCTGCCTTCTTACCAAGGGCAAAGGTAGCAGATGGATCTGGAGGCAGCTGGTTAAAACCAGTCACACTAAGTTCAGAGTTGTTTTTATTGTCATTGTTTGGAACTGGCAATATTAGCAATACTTTCCCCCAAACACAAACCACTTGTAGCCACTTACATGACCAGAGCCACTGCACCCCTGCAGAAGGCTTCTTGCTGTTTGTGCTGCCTTTGTGGAAAGGTTTCTGGGCTGGAAGAGATGCAAGTCTGCATCCCTTGCTGCTTGTCCTTTGCCTCATTGCAGTTCTCATTTGAGCTGTAAAGCCTATTAGGAATAAGACAAAATTGAAGGGGACCAACTAGACCAAATGTAATGGAGCGTTAAGAGCATTTACTGCTATCACTCAAGGCTGGAAAATTCCTGGCTTGTCCTGAAGTATCTAGGCCTGCCTGCCTTACTGCTTCTCTCAGGAGCTCATTGCACAGGTTTTTTTCCCCTCTTTTATCCCCCTAGTGCCAGACTCCTAATTTGCAGCCAAAGTCTGTGTCATTGCAAGACCACTTTTGAACACTTTGTTCCTTAGTCTTAAGTACCTGTTCTGTTTAGTTCTTACTGCTTCTTAAAGTGTATTTGGAGTCATTTTTCATGCTTCATTTTGATAACCTTGTTCCAGAAGGAAAGTTTTTTTTCATGCTCATTGCTTCAAGCAAATATCTTCTTGTGAGCAGAAGTATTTATCATAGTATCATAGTAGTATCATCAGGGTTGGAAGAGACCTCACAGATCATCAAGTCCAACCTTTAACCACACAGCTCAAGGCTAGACCATGGCACCAAGTGCCACGTCCAATCTTGCCTTGAACAGCTCCAGGGACGGCGACTTCACCACCTCCCTGGGCAGCCCATTCCAGTGGGGAACAGCAGTTCAGGTGAATAGCAGTTCAGGTGAATAGCAGTTCAGGTGAATAGCAGTTCAGGTGAAATATCCTCTTCACTTTTACACTATTCATTGGATTAAATTAACCCCTTGACTGCTAAGCACTTGGCTTTCTGTTCAGAGTCATAGAAGTCTGCATCTTGTTGTGCTTCTTCTTGTTCGGATGGAATTGATATTTAATTGTTCTTAGAGTTGGGGTTTTTTTTGTTACTGTCTGTCTTTTGACAATCCACAACTCAGGATGAATGTTGAAAGCATCTTTTTGCTCTTGTGTACTTCTAGCTTTCAGCTCTGTGACAGCAGAGGGTAATGTTTTCATGTTGTGGGGATGTCAGCTTCAGTTCTAAACACAGGTTTAACTTTTTAGTATAAAAGAAAGATCAATGATGCTGAAGTTTTGGTGGAGATTTCTACTCCATAGGATCAGAACTGCAGCTTAGTGATACCTGCCCACACTTCTGCTTTATGCATCTTATGGATATGGCCCTAATTAAGATTGAGTGCCTCTAAACTGCTACCTTTTAAGATATATTTAGGCACTTTATCTTAATCTTTCCCTATCCCAATTTAATTGGCTGAATTTAATAAACATCTTGGATGCCAACTCAGACAGCTGAAATCTAAGTCATAATCATACTTGAGAGATTCTGCCCTTCTCTTCCATCCTCTTTAAGTCAATCTATCCAGATAGTTTTGTTTGAGGGAACCTGGGAAGGAGGTGAAGTGGGGTCTTGGTTTTTCTGTTTGGTTTTAATCAGTATTTTTTGACTTTTATTTGTGGCTTTGGGTTTTTGTGGGTCTGCAGCATTGTACTTTTGGTGGGTTCTCTTTGTGTATTAGGGGTTTGTGGTGGTTTTCTTCCCTTCCCCCTTCCCCCTCCCCCAGATTTGTTATTCTTAGTCTATCTTTACACATCTTTGCTTTTGAAATCATGGAAATAGTTTTAAATTTCTCTGCAAGTGTGGTTTTTTTTTTTTTCCTTAATTTGCTTTGATTTGCTTTGTTAAAGATTTGAGATAACCTCTAACATCCATTCTCTCTCCTGCGTTGTTGTAACTGCTTCCAGTCTTGCTGTGCTATAGATGTTAAATGATAAGGTGTAGGAGGGGACCATGATGGAAATACAGAAGCTGTACTGACTGCTTTAAATTGTATTTGTTAAAGATGGCTGTTTCTGAAATGTGTTGTATTTCTCCTGAGCTGGGGCAGTTGTTTACTTCTTGCTTTCTCAGTCCCAACAGCCGCTGGAAGATCTGGATGCTAAGCTGAGAAGAACTCTTAGTCCAGAGACCGTTCCAGTGACATCTGCTCCTGCCTGTGTAAGTTTGCAGTGTTGACAGTTTAGTAGTCTTGAAAAAATGTCAGTGTTTTTCCAAGGTTGTGCTCTTAGGTCCTTGTCTTGAGTATCACTACAACAGACTTTCAGTAAATGAAACTGAAGAGTCATCTTCCAGTCTATGAGACTTAGTCAAAAAAATTGGACCCAAAAAATCTGTATTTGTAATGGATTACATATTTTCCTGAGGCTGGGTTTGGTATTGGTTCTGAATTTAGCTTTTCAGGTTGAACATGAGCCAACAGTGTGCCCAGGTGGCCAGGAGAGCCAGTGGCATCCTGGCTTTGATCAGGAACAGTGTGGCCAGCAGGACAAGGGAGGTTATTCTGCATCTGTACTCAGCACAGGTCAGGCCACAGCTTGAGTGCTGTGTCCAGTTCTGGGCTCCTCAATTCAAGAGAGATGTTGAGGTACTGGAACATGTCCAGAGAAGGGTGACAAAGCTGGTGGAAGGCCTGGAACACAAGACCTATGAGGAGAGGCTGATGGAGCTGGGGGTGTTTAGCCTGGAGAAGAGGAGGCTCAGGAGTGACCTCACTGCTGTCTACAACTACCTGGTGATGTCATTCATATCACCAAACTAGAGGGGCAGTGGCTGTGGAGCAGGGGTAAAGAGCACTAACCAAGCAGTATACCCCATGTCAATCTTAATTTGAGAGGTAGGATTCCAAGTGCAGACCTGAAAGTTCAAAGGACCATAATAGTTAACTTTGATATGAAATGAAGGTAATGGCTGACATGGTGACCTCCAAATGACTACTTATGTGTTACTTGTGCAAAGCAAAGGGGATATTACAGTGACAGCCTCGAGGCTGTAAAGCGTACAAAATCTTGTGCCCAGGTGGCTCAATTTGGAGGTTAAAAATGCTTGCATTTGCCTGATTGTGAGCCTTACTTAGATGGAAATTAAAGATGGTGTAATAAGCAGCATAGTGAATTTGTTGGCATTCAATGAAGCAGCTCCTTTTCTTGTTTTTCCTTTTGTTGTCTCTCCTCTTGAACCTGTAGTCTGTGCCCTCAGCAGCATCTACAACGGTTACCACACTGGTGTCCACAGCAGCACAGTCTCTGAAGGATGGTAAGACAGCCTTTTACTATTTTAGATGCTTTCTCAATGTGAAGATGTAATCCATAACTGAACAGATAGCAACCTAGAAGGAGATCTATATGTGTGCATGTGTATATATACATATACTGTATATACATAGCTTTATTTACTAACTCCTTAAGGATCTTAGTAGTTTTTTTAGTAGGAAGAATGAAATTTCCCCCCTCTAAGCCAGAAGGACATGATCCATGCATATTACAGTAACTCATTTAGGATTTCAAGCTGTCCAAAATGCTGAATTAAGCCAAAGACAAAAACAAGGAGTCTCCAGTATGCTGCTAAGGTACAGCTTCAGGGTTTGAAGCAACAGTTTTCTGCCTTGTATTGTCATCTTGACAACAACAGTGAGACTTTTCATTTTGTGTCCTTGTTCTGTCTGTGGGATACCTCTCCATGACCTAAGAGTGCTTCCTTTGTATTTAAATAGAGAAACAAAGGTTAAGCTACTCAAGATTTAAATATGGTAGTAGAATGGTAGCCATAGTGGAGACCAAACCCTCTGTTAACATCAGAGCTGGAGGGTGATGAGGTGCCAGAGCACTGTAGCACTGAGGCCACTGCCTGTTAGCAGCTGGGAGAGGAGGGCACATTCCCACCCTGGTGGCAAAGATCACAGAGAGGGTAATTTGCCATTGGAATGGGCTGCCCAGGGAGGTGGTGGAGTCACCATCCCTGGAGGTGTTGAAGCAAAGCCTGGATGAGGCTCTTAGTGCCATGGTTTAGTTGACTGGATAGGGCTGGGTGATAGATTGGGCTGGATGATCTTGGAGGTCTCTTCCAACCTGATTGTTTCTATTCTATCACTCAGGGGATTGCACAGCAGCTCTCACAAACACTTCCTGGTCATAAGCTGTTGGTGGGGTCCCAAACTGGCCTTCCTCCTGCCCTGGTGTTACCAAGAGATGCCATTGTTGTCCCCAGGGGCTCCCTATGGCCATTGTCTTCTGCTCTCTATAGAGGCTTCTCCATCCTACCTCTGGCTCTCCAGCTTCTGCTTTCCCATCTCCTCCTTCCCTCTTGTTTTCCCCTGTGCCTTCCATCATGGTTACCACAACCCTGGGGGTCTGGATTCGATGATCTCCTTGGGTCCCTTCCAACCCCTAACATCCTGTGACCCTGTGAAAATGCTGACTCCTTTCTGGCTGAAGGTTGACTGAATGAGCAACAGTTTAAGTCTAATTCATCTTTCCAGTCGAAATGACCTCAATTGTTAGTAGGGAGAGGAGCACAAAACCTTGGAAAATAGCCTGAGACTTCCTTGTTAATAGTCCTCTAATTTTTAATACTTTAAATCATCTTCCTTTTTCAAAGGAAATTGTTAATACAGCATTAAAATTGCTCTGACAAGTAAATATTACCTGCATGTGCTTCTGAAGTTCTCTCTGAAGGTTCTAATCTGCTTCTGGAGGTTATCAAACCTTCATAAGTGAATGAAACCAGCAGGAAAATGAAAGTATTTCCACTTTGCTATGTTGGTAGTGTACTACACTGTAGAACTTGTTTGTCTGCTAGAAACTGAGTTGGGTTTTGCCTGCTGTGATGATTTGGGTGTTACCTGCCCCCCACACGCTTCGGAAAATCACCCAGACTGGACTCAGCCAGCTCTGGAAATGTAAATGAAGCTTTTATTTACAGCTGAGCTCAATATCCAAGCAGATAGTTACAGTATATACAGTTATAGACAGAAATAGACAAGGTAAAAGGTAATATAGAAACACAACATCCCTCCCAGAAACCTGAGTCCCCAGGAGGAGCTCCCAACCACCCTTCTACCTTCTCCCACCCCTCTCAACCTTACCCCAGTCCCAAGGAAGAATGGAAGTATGGTCAGGGGGCTAGGAAGCAAAGTGGATTAATAAGAGAGATAGCAGAGAGGCTAGAGAGAAATGCAGCTCAGGCAATGCCCCAAGAAGTGCCTTATCGATGTTTGGATTCTTGTTCTTATACCTCTCTGTGATGGTTTGGGTGTCCCCCACCCCTCACACTTCTAGAAATCACCCAGACTAGACTCAGTCAGCTCTGGAAATTTGAATGAAGCTTATATTTACAGCTGGCACAATTTACAAGCAGATATTTACAGTATATACAGTTATAGACAGAAATAGACAAGGTAAAAAGGTAATACAGACAGAACTCCCCTCCCAGAAACCTGAGTCCCCAGGAGGGGCTCTCAACCACCCCCTCACCTTCCCCCTACCCCTCTCAACCTTACCCCAGTCCTAAGGAAGAATGGAGGTTCGGCCAGGAGGATTAAGAAGCAAAGGTGAATCAGCAAAGCAAAAGGAGGGTGAGGTTAGAAAGCAAGATGGAGTCCAGCCAGCAGCCTCAGCTTCTCCCCAGCAGGCAAAGAGAAGAGGACAGCCCAGCACGAAGTGCAGAGCAGAAGTAACCTTATCTTTTGTTTTGGTTTTCTTCCTTACACATCTCAGCAAGACTGTGAGGGAAGTAGACCTCACCATTGTTTTCATTTCTCAGCCTATCATCTAATTCTTCTCACCAAAACATTCTAGCTAGCTTCAAACTAGCACACTCTCCATAAGCCTATGAGTGAAGTAGACATCAGCCTTGTTTTCTCTTTCACAGCCTGTAATCTAATTCTTCTCACCAAAACATTCTAGCTAGCTTCAAACTAGCACAGCTGCTGAAGTTTAGAAGGTAAAAGTAAAGAAAGTGGGAAGCTGCTTAATAGAGACAGCAAACCATCCAGCAGAACTGATTTAAAAATAGGATGTTACTTCTCAGCTTTGTAACCTTATGCTGCTTGTGTGTACAGCAGCAAAAATTGCAGCTGACAGCTAAGAATCCAACTCCAGAAGTACTGCTTTGAGTAAATGTGGTTTATAGTATTTCTTCAACCTACTACTGTCCTATTAATAAGTTGTCCCCAGTGTTGTGAAATGTAGCTGGTCTGTGGGTATTGAATGCAAAT
This sequence comes from Tricholaema leucomelas, assembly GCA_013400475.1. Classification (NCBI taxonomy): domain Eukaryota; kingdom Metazoa; phylum Chordata; class Aves; order Piciformes; family Lybiidae; genus Tricholaema lacrymosa; species Tricholaema leucomelas. The sequence goes on from WAAF01013533.1 coordinate 277,962, forward strand.
GAACTTGCATCAGTTCCAGTTCTTTTGATTCTTTGCCTATTTTACACTGCTGGTTTGAAATTGGTGTGATTCTTTTACTGCTATCTGAAAGTGCCCTTTTGGGAGTATATTGCCCAAGGGAACTTGATTAAAATACTACTTTTTAACACTGTGGAGTGATGTTCAGTGTGGTAAAGCTGAGAAAAGAGATTGGGTTCTATGACTCTTAAGGCATATTTTCAGTTCCTGATAGCTGAATAAAAAAGTAATTTGAGTTCAGATTATTTGTTGCTGCTTTTCTTAATCTCGTTCTCATTTTCCTTAGCTCCAGCATCATGTGGTGGAGAGAGCAGTACTGTGGCTACCACAGCAGGAGGCAGCATACTTAAGATGGGACGGTTCCAGGTGAGTGTTAAAACAGATTTGGTTGTTGATACAGCATCTCTGGGAAGTTTCTGTCTAGGGGCAGCTTAGTGTGTCTTGTGGTGGGCTTTTCTGTCTGGAGAAAATGTCCATCTTGAGCTTGTGAATGCCAGTGCTTTGTGCAGGTGCTGCTTCCCTTCAGGGCCAAGGATCACTAGATGGCCCAGGTGGCCCAGAGAGCCGATTGCAGTCTGGCCCATACTCAACACTGGTCAGGACACACCTTGAATCCTGTGTCCAGTTCTGGGCCCCTCAATTCACGAGAGATGTTGAGGTACTGGAACGTGTCAAGAGAAGGGCAACGAAGCTGGGGAGGGACCTGGTACACTAAAGCCCTATGAGGAGAGGCTGAGGGAGCTGGGGGTGTGCAGCCTGCAGAAGAGGAGGCTCAAGGGCTGTCCTCATTGCTGTCTACAACTATCTGAAGGGAGGCTGTAGCCAGGTGGGGTTGGTCTCTTCTGCCAAGCAAGCAGCAACAGAACAAGGGGACACAGTCTCAAGTTGTGCCAGGGGAGGTCTAGGCTGGATGTTAGGAGGAAGTTGTTGTCAGAGAGAGTGATTGGCATTGGAATGGGCTGCCCAGGGAGATGGTGGAGTCTCCATCCCTGGAAGTGTTCAAGCAAAGCCTGTCTGGGACACTTAGTGCCATGGTCTGTTTGACTGGACAGGGCTGGGTGGTAGGTTGGACTGGATGATGTCGGAGGTATCTTCCAATCTGGTTGATTCTATGGTACAGGTGCAGGTTGTGAGTACAGCATTCCATTGTGTCAGGCCTTGGCTGTGCAGCTGCTTGCCTTGTTCTTCCATGTTAGTTGCTTTTAGGCTGGGATGGTCACTGTATTATGCTCTCTCAGAATGAAGCTCTGTCTGAGTTTCTTGGAGGTGATGCTTCAGATCACTTAGAAATACTATTTTGTGTGGCAGTGCTGTGGGGAGGGAGGCAGCAGCTTTCTTTGTTTTCCCCTCTCAGGTGCAATGTTGTTATTAAGGTAAATAAAAGCACTACACAAGTCTGCATGTTTGCATTTCTCTTCTAGGTGTCTGTGGCAGTGGATGATGTGCTAAAAGAGGGTGATAAACCCGAAGTTAAGCCGCTGCAATTTGAAACCACCTCTACTGATTCTTCATCTCTTTCTGGCAGCAGCCCAGAGAGCACACTGGTTAAGCAGGCTGGCTGTCGGAGGAGCGAGGCTATGGCTGGCTCTTCCCTGGATGTGGTAGATGGCATCCCTCAGACAGCTCCTGTGCTGCAGTTACCAACAGATGTTGGTCAGCCTGCTAAGGTTGGACGCTTTCAGGTGACGACGACGACGGATCAAGTGGGGCGCTTCTCGGTGTCAAAGACTCAGGATGAGGTCAGCTGTGCAGAGAAAGAGCCAATGACTCTTCCCCTCTCTGTGGGCTTGGAACAAGTTGCTTCTTCAGCTGCTGCTCCAAAGAAAGAGTTGGAATCAAGACAGTCCCCACACATGAATGGTCCATCCTCTGATCCGGAGGCTGCTTTCTTAAGTGGGATGGCTAAGGATCTGGATGATGGCTCAGGGAGCCCAGACTCCCTTCAGCCCTTGGGATCAAAGATCAGCCTTCCAGTTCAGAGCCTTAGCAACTCCTTCAACTCTTCCTATATGAGCAGTGACAACGAGTCTGATATTGAAGATGAAGACTTGAAGTTGGAACTCCGTCGGTTACGGGAAAAGTAAGGCGGTTTTCCTTGTGTGGTCACGTGTAAGACCTGTGTGCACAGGGCTGGGACTGTTCTCATCTGTGCTTTCCTTTCTGCAAGGGGCAAAAGTAGGCTTTGTTAAAAGATTCAGTGTTTGTGGGAGGTAAGATCTTCAGTGGGAAAGTGGTGCAAAGCTATGGCAGAAGGGTGATACCTGTGTTTAGCTGGCTGTAACTTTGCTCTGGGTGTGGTATAGGCTGCTGCATTGGGGGTAAGACTGCAGAGCTTATGCTTGTCCCTGAAATTTAGCAGTGGGAAAGTTGTGTCTCATTCAGAAGTAGCACACAACTCTCTGCATTTCTGAAATTCATTTCTGGCAGTTCTTTTCTGGAAGAATCCTTGCTGGCTTAGGGAAAAAAAGTGGAGTCCAGCAATGTAACCTACTTACTCCTACTGAAAGCTGAATGTTTTTTAGGGCAGCTGGCAGCTTTGTCTTGTGTGTAACTGCTCTGCAAAAGCCTGTAGGCAAAATCTAGAAGTCTGCAAGGCCATGTGTCTTGGAAAATGAGTAACCTACCTATTTCTGCAGCATTTGGATGCAGAATGATTTGGTCTCTTTCAGTAGTAGGTGCATGTTCTTATTTGTGCTTTCATTTAGCCTCTTGTTGATGATTACAGTGCTGGGAACTTGGAATTCTAGCCAGGGTTAGAGCACAGTGGAAGGTTGCAAGTCTTCAGTGGCAGGCCAGGCTGGAGGGGAGGGGTTGCGTGCATGCCTCCATATCCCTGTCACTGTTCTAAGTCACACTCTTTTGTAACTTGTTAGGCACCTTAAAGAGATCCAGGAGCTGCAGAGTCGCCAGAAGCAGGAGATTGAGTCACTGTACATGAAGCTGGGAAAGGCCCCACCTGCAGTAATTATTCCCCCAGCTGCACCCCTTTCAGGAAGGAGGAGAAGACCTACTAAAGGAAAAAGCAGCAAGTCCAGTCGCAGCAGCTCCCAGGGGAATAAAAGCCCTCAGCTGTCGGGTAAGATAGGCTATATATTAAGGAAATTTTTGAAGTGAAAATGCCCTTTTAGATCTCCAAAATAGCCTGGCCTGCAGGAATAAAAGCAATGGTGACAGAAGGGAAAAAAAACCCTTTGCTTTCCACTTAGCTCTGCTTCTTAACTTCCTTCCCATGGTTAATGGAGACGCACTTAAAAGACCAACTCTTTTCAAGAGCCTGCTGCAAAGTGCAGCGAGGTTAATCTAAACCCCACATGTAAAAAAGAAATCTGGTTGCTTTTTTTTTTTAAGAATAAACTTTAACTGAAAGAAATGAGAAGTGGTTCCTGTGATTCCTCTGGTTCTTCCCTAATACTCCACTTGTTCTTTCCTGCTTGCCACTGCCAACTTTACGTTCGATTCAGCAACAGTTTGTAAAGTTCAGCTCAGAGTCTCTTAAAGCAAGAGTGGTTGCTGCTGTTCTGTAGGAATGGAGACAAGAAAATACAGGAGGCTTGAACTGCAGTTTGAGAGGTGTTTCCAGTGGGTACTACTGTTGTAACGCACAAACTGTCCTCTGAACTCAGATCTTCCCTTTTTTGAGCAGATAAAACAGACAGGTGCCATCTCCTACTCATAGACCTCTATTGCTGTCTGTCTTTCTGTCTTCTGTTTTGAGGGGGGGGATGTGTGTCACAGTGCCTCCACTGCCTGGATTGCTAGGTCCTTTATGTCAGTGCTTTTTCTATTGTTAGTCTTCCTCTTGGCTTTCACAATCTGTTGAAAGAGATCATTCCATTGTTCTGTAAGAGTCATTTTAAAGCTCTGATTCATATTTTTATAGAGATGGGTTACTGACTAGGAAGAAAAGTATAAATGTTCAGGATGGAGGAGGGGGAAATGTATGGGTTTGTGTTGATTTTGTGTGTTGTGTTTGGGTGGTGGTGGGGTGTTTGGATTTTTTTTCTTCTGGTTTCTGTTTGGTTTTGTGGTGGTGTTGTTTTGGTTGTGGTTTGGTTTTGTTTGTTTTGCATTTGGTTCTGTTTTGTTGAGGTTGTTTTTGTTCTGTTTTAACCAAACTGATTGTGTTGCCTCCTGCAAATGATTTTGCAGAATGGAGCTGGTCTCTTCGGTCACCTCTGAGTGGGTTGTTGGCTTTGTTGTTTCAATTCTTGTGTAACACTCAGACATGGTATTACCTGTGTCCTTACAATTCAGATACTCAGTCACAATGGCTAGATGGTGTTCCAAGGTTTTTGTGCATACAGACTGAGAAACAGATTTGGTTGTCAAGGCTTCTTTTCTTACAGAAACAATTTGTTATGAACAGCACTTGGAAAAGCAGTTCTGGTTACTGTTTGAATGACACTGATGTCAGATGCTGGCTGTGTAATTGTAGATGTCTCAAACTCTGTAGCATTCAGTAAGGCCTAACAGAGGGCCAGCACCTTGAGCAGAAACCTTTGCTACCACCTCCTGCACCTTCACCTTGGTAACTTCACAGCACACCACTGTTCCTACACCCAGTCACCCTGGCTGCTCACTTGTGTTTTGTGTGTTAGGGCAACTGTGTGTGTGTGCCAGTGATCTAGCAAAGATTTGCCTTTCAAACTTCAGTAAATCATTTCTCTAGTCCTAACTGCTTTCTCAGAAGCTGCAGTAGTTCCCTGCCCGTCTCTTGCCTGGACCATGATTCTTGACCAGAGGATGATACCCCTTTTTTACCCCCACCACAGCACTTTTGTTTTCCTTTAGCACTAAGTGTAGTAGCTCACCTGATTATTTGAGTCACTTGATAGTGACTTCACTCCCTCATTTATGTTCCAGTCAAACTTTTCTGTTGTTTTTTTGCCTCCTGTCCCTTGGGAACAATGACAGAAGCTTCAAAAGTTATGTGGGGGAAACGTTGAACAACTTTTTGCCTTCCTTCTTCCTTTAGGCAATCTGTCAGCTCAAAGTGCACCATCAGTCTTGCCCCCACAGCAGACTCTTCATCCTCCTGGTAGTGTGCCAGAGACTGGGCAGAACCATTTGTTACAGCCCCTCAAACCTTCACCTTCTAGCGAAAATCTCTACTCTGCCTTTACCAGTGATGGTGCCCTTTCGGTACCAAGCCTTTCGGCACCAGGCCAAGGTAAGACTTTCAATGGAATTGGTGTTGAGTCTTGCACCTTTGTTACTGGTGAGCAACCCATCAGCTTGAGGACACTTCAGTTTTCATATGTAGCATAAAGTAGATTGGGAGTCTCCAGCCTGCCAAGCACTCTCCAGGTGTTTTATGCAATTACAATTCTACCTTCTCAGAAGAGAAGTGTGAGATTATTGAGGTAATGAATATGCAGTACGTGGCCCTCTCTGCTGTAGTGAGAGCCCCAGGGAGACTACCAAAGAGTGCAGTGTGGTGGTGGCAAGCAGTGTTCTACTTACCTGGGGGAAAGGGTGAGAAAGCAGATGAGAACTGGGGGTTGGAAATGTGAAGTGAGGTGAAGGAAAGAGCAGAGCAGCTTTGATGTCAGCAGAAAACTGAAATGCTAGGAAGCGTCTGAAGACTTGGAGTCCTTTTAGACTTCCAAACCACAGGTTAAAAAGGCTCTCACTCTCTACAACTGAGTTAAGGAGTTATCTTGGTAGGGTGAGTGTGGAGAGATGGAATGGTAGGAATAATGAATTGTTAATTTACTCAAGTTAGTTAAGTTGTGGATTGCTTGCTAATTTCTCAGGCAAGGTTCTGACTGATTTGTTAGGCAGGCTGTTTTTTGCTTGCCACTTACTAAGAGGATGATAGTTTGACTCTTTTACATCTCTGAACTTAGCTGTTTCAGGTTTGTGTTCCCCTTAAACATCTCTTAGGAAAGCTTTGCCACAGGCTGACTGATTATATCAGTTCTAATGCATGTTTTCCCTGCAACTGTGAGTGGAAAAAGTTCCACTATTCGGAAGGTTTTCTTTAGAGGCTTTTTGTTAATGAACTTGTGTCAGATATTTTGGAGCTACTGGAATCATCTCTCTAGGGTTATACAGTACCATTTTATAATGGAATACTTTTGTCAGAGATCTAGCTGTTCTCTAGACAGTAATCCTGTCCTTGGGTACTGGAAAGTGACACTGCAAACTCATCCTAATGTCTGGAGGTGTTGGAAGGAGTCTTCACTCTGTATATTGTCCACATACTCTTTGGTCCGCCCTTTGAGGCTTATTGTGTGTCACGTTAATGCATTTCACCTTTCCAACCTGAAGTTGCTAACATCCTGTAGTGGTGTTGTGTCTCTTCTCCTCTCCTTTCTCTGTTCTTCCCGTTTTTGTTTTCTCACAGGCTGTGCGAAGTTTAACTGTGCATCTGAGAGAGTGACCTTCAAGCCTGGTGGCAGGAGGACCCGATTTCTGAGTACGCCCTGCTTGGCTCTTTGTGTGTAACACCTTTACTCCTTCCTTGTCTTTTGTTTTAGTTTGTCTCTTTGGTTTTTTCTTTTCTGCTGCTTGGACCTGTTTTGTGCAGCCCATGCTCATCAGCCACGTTGTGTTCTCTCCCATCCCCACGGCTCAGCTGAGCTGCTGTTGGCACACCATTAGAAGTTTGGGTTCTCTGTTGTCAGACTCATAACCAGTACTCCTTTCTCTAGGCTTTTGGTGGATGATTTCAAGACAGTTCAGAGAAAGGGCAGAACCTGGGGAGAGTTAGCAAGTTGTGGCTGTGTGGACATTTCCTTTTGGCCTGCTTTAGCAACTGTGCTTCAATATATGTTAGCTGCCAGGAGAGTTGGAGGGGAGGTAGCCGTTTCAGTAGAAGAGCAAGGAGGATTTGCTTCCCAAATTATCCCTCTAGTGGACGCTACTGTAACTGATGGAGGAGGGGGAATGTTTTGACTTCTTGCACAACAAACATTCTGCTGGAGGTTTTTGAGCGTTCTCAGGGCTAGTGCTGATTAGTGCAGAGCATTGATGCCACCTGTAGGCAGTTTGAAGCTATTTAGAGAGCATTTGCAGGCAAACACAAAAGATCTTTAACTACTAATGGACTCAGGTTGAGAAGTTTCTTCTATGAATTGGAGATACACTGTATGTGCAACAAAGCAGTAAAGGTGGGTGAACAGGCATCTGGAGGGACCCTGCCAGCCCTCCTAAGCTACCTTGTACCTTTCCTCAGAATTCTCTCATTTGCAGTTTTGTTAGGCCAGACTTAGAAGAGAGCCTCAAACTTCTGATGTGGTTGAAGCAACGATACGCTTGAGCTCAGGAGGTTGCTCATCTCATGCTTTTATTCAGAGTACTGCAACATCTCCCATGCTGCAGGCTGGACCCTTTTAAATGACCAGTGCTCATTTCCCAACCTCTGGAATGCCTTCATCTGAGAAAGCTTTGAGTGGCTGCGCTGCATGACGATACCGTGCCTCTGTAGCGTGTCTGCTACAGCTGTGCCACAGAACTGTGTGCAAGAACTGGGCCTGGCCTTCTGCAGAGACAGCTGCAATGCAGCCAGCTCCATCCTCTGAGGAGTGAGGCAGAGGAAGTTTGGGGTTTTTTCCCAGGCTGTTCAGTTTTACAGTGATACTTCTATGCCACTTCCTTGGATTTGGGTGTGTAAGAACTAATGGGTTGTAGTTTTTCAAATTGGGCAGCTTTAAACATCTTTGTAGGTGGATTAGTGTGCAGATGTGAACTGACTGACCTGCATCAGCTCCAGATTTATGACCCCTTTCTTGGAACAAGTTGAATTTGTACCAAAGCTAAAATCATCTTGAGTCTGGCCTGGCCTTTCCCAGGCTGGGGAATATAAAGAGCAGGCATTCAGTTTCTAGAATTGGCAATGAACTGAATGTGTGAGAGGATCTTGTGAAGCCTTTTGCTGCAAATTGACCATCTTCTAGCTAGGAGTGTTTTGGCACGTGTGCCTCTTGCTTATGGGCCTGGTGCTAAGGGAAGCATGTTGGAGCTGTCCTGTAAAGGCAGATTAACACTTGGCATGGTGCAGCTTGGCCTGGCATTTGGCTTATCGCAGGTTGCTTGCTTCCTGGAGTCTTGTCTATGAAATGCTATTGCAGACCGTCATGGAGAGCGGCAAGTGGAGAAGATGCTGGGTTAGAATCAAGTGGTGCTGAGGAAATGGTGCAGTAATCAATGCTTTTAACTGTGCAGCTGGAGAAACAGAGTGGTACAGCTTGGCAGGGAATGTCTGAGCCCTTCCCCTGGCCTGAGAAAACAGGGTGACTTGACCTGTCAGATCTCTCTCCTGCTGTAAACCAGTTGAACTCTGGTGGCCTTAAAGTGCTTCCTGTCTCCTGACAAAAATGGAGGACGGACTTGCTTTTCCTTTTGTGATCCTGGCCAGTTGTGTTGTGTCCTGACACTCTCCAGCACGGTGGGGGAGTCCTGAAGAAATGTACAGCTGATGAAACTGACACAGCAGGCTTTGGGTTTCCCCAGAATGTCCCGGGAGTGACTACAAGAGCCCTGCTGTGCCGTGTCCTCTGTTTCTCACCGAGCTTTTTTGTACTGTTTGCTGATACTAAATGTTTCTCACTGTTTAACAAATGACTCTCTCTTTGTGCTTCAGGGAAGATGGTGAAAAAAGTCTGTCCTTGCAACCAGCTCTGTAGTAATTATCTTATTTCTGTTCTCTCTGGTTTCTGATTGTGAAGCTACTCATCAGCTTCTTCTGGTCACTGAAGCCTTATGTCCCTGACTCTGTCTCAGCACAGCATCTGTCTATGTTATGCCCTCCAATTCGTACTCTCTGTAGGCTATGGAGTGGTCTAGCTCTTGCTTTTGCAGTGGAGGCAGTCAGAACCTCACCTTCACTGCAGAACTCTTTGCTCGTGGCTAGCCAGAGCGAGTCGAGCCTCAGGGTCAGTTGCTGGCTCTCATAATGGGCTGCCTTTGAGCAGCTGGTTTGACTACAGAGATGATGAGGCTTCCCACCTCAGTAATGGATCTAATTGCAGACACTCCTTCAACATTGAAAGAGTAAGATTAAGCTATGGGCACTGTCCAGCGTGTCTCCCAAAGCCAGAGGCGTTCAGCAAAGCCTGTGTGTGCTCACCTCCGTTAACACTGGTTTGAAGGTGTCTCTTGACTGCTGGTTTATGGGGTAGGGAAATCCCAAGAAGAGAACGAATGCATTGTAGGCAGCAGGCTGTAGAGAGAAGCCTGGTTCACATCAGATCCTTTGTGTCAGAGCAGAACTGGGGATGGCTGCTGTGACCGAGCAGGAATGTGGGGGGTTGTTTCCATGGAATGCTGCAAGTTGAAGCACTTCCTTTTCAGACTCTTCTGGATGGCAGCTTCTGCAAGCAGCGACCAAGTCAGAGCTGAAATGGGCAGCTCTTGAGAGGTCATTATTTTAAAGTGCTGTGACATGGGAGCTTTAGCAATTGCTTAGCTCACCTGCAGTGGTGTAGGCTGGGCTGTGTCCAAAATAAGAACTCCTGAATAAAATCACCTTTGGAGGCAGCTTTTACAGCTTCCCACCTTTTCCATTCTGAATCAATTCAGTTCTTTTCAAAACACTTAAACTTTCCTAGATGATCTCTCACATCTCTAGCTGAGTGTACTATAGTACATACCTTGATTAAATCTCTTCCTTCTGTGGCCTGAGGAAGCTTTCCAATCTCCATCCAGGCACTAGTGTGCTTTCTGATTTAAAGTGGAAATGGCAGATATCAAAAGCAGATGCTGGCCGTCATGAAGAGGATGAGAGTGAGTGTATCAATCCCTGCATGAACCTTCACAGTGCAATGTGATGATCACTGGTTTTGACAGCCCCCCTCAGGCACCTCTTTCTTTTGCCTCATTTGTATTTTTAATCTCACCTTTAACATTTATTGCTCTTAGTCACTAGCTGTATTCCAGTCCCTTTCCACATGATGCATGCTTACAGTACTTGTTACTTCACAGTGGATTGTCCTTGTCATCTTACAGCGTGTTCCTGTTACTCTTCATCTGTGCTGGGGCTGCACACCCTGGTCAAGGAAACCTTTTTTCCTTCCCACGTGTAGTGTTGCATGCCTCTGCTGCCTGTAACAACTTCTGCCCTGCCTGTGGGCACCCAGCCTGGGAGCCACTGCTTGAGCTGGAGCTGGTGGGGAGGGATAGGTAACCTTCCCTCCTCAGCATTACTAGAATCAGTAACACTTTGCTTATTTATCCTGCATAGTAAGTATGTCACCCTCCTAATTCACTCCTCAATGTGAAACATTCCTGCAGGGGTTTGGAGCCAGTTCCTTGACACAGTGGTTGTAAGGAATGTAGCCAATAGCCAGGGGAAGTGGAAGCAGCTCTCAGACAAGAGATGATGACTCTGCATTTGGCCTTTGCAGTAGAGAGATGATTTTCCTGGCTAGCATTTTTGATACTCCACCTTTTTAAACAGTCTTCTTCAGAACAGCCTACTGTCAGCCTGGGTCTACTTGGAGTTCCTAGTTGCAGTTTTCAGAGTGAGCAAGTAGAAGTGTTTGAGGAGGTTTGAGAACAATGTAGGTGAGGATCTGCCCTTCCAAGGAGCACTTGGTTCAGCACTGCAGTGCCCACATGCTACTTGTCTTGTGTACTGGAAGTACTCCTTTGATACTGAAAGGATTTGGAAAATACAGATTCATTCTGCCTTCACCAGGTCCTTCAGATAAATCTGCCCCAGTGTTTGTTTGAAAGGGTTGAGAACAATGTAGGTGAGGATCTGCCCTTCTGTAGCTGAGAAATCTGCCCCAGTGTTTAATTGTTTGAGAGGTCTGAGAACAATGTAGGTGAGAATCTGCCCTTCTGTGGCTGAGAAATCTGCCCCAGTGTTTAATTGTTTGAGAGCTTTGAGAACAATGTAGGTGAGGATCTGCCCTTCCAAGGAGCACTTGGTTCAGCACTGCAGTGGCCACATGCTGCTTTCCTTGTGTACTGAAAGTACTCCTTTTGTACTGAAAGGATTTGAAAGGAACGAAACAGATTCATTTCTGCCTTCACCAGGTCTTTCAGAGAAATCTGCCCCAGTGTTTAATTGTTGCTTCCTCCTGTGTCCTTCGCAGCACTGCTGGGGATGTAGGGTACTGGATAACACAATTTCTTTGCTTCCTGCTACGAGGTCTGCCTCTGGAAAAACCTAAATTTGGGTGCAGTTGTTGGAAGTGGGAGGGAGGGATAGTGAGGCTGTCCAAAACAAAGCTGCTGGAGCTTTGCTTTTTCGACAGGATGATGTTCAGCAAGCTTTCTAGCAGCACCAAAACCTGCTGTTGATGGGAAGAGGTTTCTGTGTTCTTGCAGTGAACCCAGTGAGCAGAAGGACTTATCAAAGCAGTGTCTGGGAAGCTATTCTCACTTCTGCCTTCCCAAAGTTGTATTAGATGTTTGCCGCTGAAATGCTCCTTCTTTTGACGCCGGAGAGCTAAGCACAATGGCAAGCAATGCTTTCAGGAGCAGACAGCAAAGTATAGTACAGTACAGGCTTCCCCTGCTCATCCTGGCTGTTTGGTGGCTGAAGACAGTCCCATCTGGTTCTCCTCAAGAGCATAAGTGTAGCAGCTGTTGGAAGCAATGGTTGCTGGTTCTCTGTCTCTTTTTGTGTCATCTGAATGATTTTTTTTTCTCTGTGATGTGGAGATAATTCACTACAGAGCAGCTGGTGATGCTGATTGTACTGCTCCTTATTCAGCATCCAGCATTGTCCTCCCAGGTGGAATTTACCTGTACCAGGAGAGGTTGCTGCTAGTTAAAAGGGTAGGATGAGAGAATGATCTGGCATTCAGTGCTGAAATCTGATCTCTTTTTTTCCTCTACAAAGATCTGCAGGCTTCTACCATTCCTCTCTTAAGATCACAGGATGTTAGGGGCTGGATGATCCAGAGATCATCAAGTCCAACCCCCCTGCCAGAGCAGGACCACAGAATCTAGCACAGATTGCATCCAGACAGGGCCTGAAAGTCTCCAGAGAAGGAGACTCCACAGCTTGCCTAGGCAGCCTGTGCCAGTGCTCTGTGACCCTTACAGTAAAGATGACTACTTGCAGCACCTCCTGACAAGTGAACGTGTCTGTGACATACTCCTAATCTGAGGAAAACCTGTAGGCCTCCTCCTAGTTCCCTCTTGGGTGTGTGCTGGAATTGAGACTTAGGAGTAACCTGCATGGCATTTTACCTGGCGCTCTATTGGTGTACCATTGCTACAGCTAGTAAACCTAGAGAAAGGTGATCTTGAACCCGAGGCTTGATTCCTGCTCTCTGTAATTGTAGGGACCAGCAGCACTAACACAGTCGGGGCTACAGTGAACAGCCAAGCACCCCAGCCTCAGCCCGCTGCCATCGCCTCAAGCCGGAAAGGGACTTTCACAGATGACCTGCACAAGCTGGTAGATAACTGGGCCCGAGATGCCATGAACCTGTCTGGCAAGAAAGTTGGCAAAGGGCATAGCAGCTATGAGGTAAGATGTGACCTGGTGGCATTTGTGGTAAGAAACTGTCAGCGTTGGTGTTGTGATGACGGTGTCAAACACAGCTACGGTGTAGTTGCTATGTGGCTTAGGTGACTGCTGTAGAACCTTCGTACAGGGAAGGGGACAACTGAAGAGGAGAGCTGGGGATGTGCTTGTGACCATCTGTTGGGAAGGGCTTGTGGACTGAGGGGATGAGCTGTGGGTTTTCAACTACAGCTGTGTAACTTTTCTTGGGGGTTGGATTTTTCTTTCAGGGCCCTGGCATGGCAAGAAAATTCTCAGCACCAGGTCAGCTCTGTATTTCTATGGCATCTTCCCTGGGTGCTACGCCCATCTCTGCATCATCAGCTACCTCTTTAGGTCCCTTCCCGAAGGCCATGTGCCCCCCGCAGCAGTTCGGTTACCCAGCAGCATCCTTCGGCGCTCCGTGGAGCGGGCCGGGTGGTCCGGCACAGCCCCCACTCGGCCAGTTCCAGCCCGTGGGGGCTGCATCTCTGCAGAGCTTCAACATCAGCAACTTGCAAAAATCCATCAGCAACCCTCCAGGCTCCAACCTGAGGACCACTTAGCTGTGCTCAGAGACCTTGCTGGCTAGACCTTGGGACAGGACAGAGGGAGGGAGATGGGGCTGTGTATCAACTACTAGTGCTGCAATGAACTGGTAGCTTGCCAGACTGGCAATGATCTTCTCTTTTCCAACCATTGCTGTCAGCTCTCTGTAAAGGGAGCTTCCCCACACACTCTCAAGGGGGGAGGAGGATGATCAGCATCCTTCCGATGGGACAGTGCTTTTGACCGAGGCGTTCTGCTCTTGTATGGAACAGGAGCCGCGAAGAGAAGTTAAAGGGTCAATCAGTGTAGTGTTTCTCTCTGGTTTGAGGCTGAATCCCCAGGCATTGAGCTGGGAGAGCTGGATGTTAGCATGAGGCTTTAGCATGCTTCTCATCTCTCCCTGAAGAACCGAGGCCAAGAGGAAAAACTGTCCAAATCCCCCTCCTCTCCCCGCTTCATCCATATCTGGCTCCGACGTGGTGGGGCACACAGGTGGACTCGCAGCGCAGCCCGTGCTTGATAGGTCATTACTGCTTTAAGTAAGGTATTAACAGCTTTGACTGCAGCATTAGAGCAATTCAAATTGTTTAAAGATTTTAAAAGTTCCCTGCGGACATGTACTTACCATCAGTTTTGATGTGGAAACACTGTGATATATAAATGTTGTTGGACAACAGTAGTTTAAAAATGAGTGGAATATAGAGGGTTAAACAAAAAAAAAACCAAACAAAAAGGACAAAAAAAAAAAAACCACCAGTTAAAAAATGGGAAAAAAAAAAAAGCTAGCTATATCCTTATACTTATTGGAGACACTTTAACGTTTTCCTTTGTATTTTCATTGTATTAGATAAATAAATGTGAATGTAAAATTGTATAAATTAATGTACTTGAATACTTGTCTGTTCTCCCAGTATGCTTGCTGGATATTTTAGTGCCTTGGACTTCTCTTGCTTCTGCAGTTAGCATCGTCTTCCCAGCAGACCCCCCCCTAGGTGAGCAGAGGGCAAGTTGAGAGCAGGAGGGCTTGCTGGTGGCCAGGAGGCTGGTTGGTGGAGCGGTACCGTTCCTGCTCGAGGTAGGAAGGCATTGGGCAGCAGGCTGGGTGTTGGCGGAACTTGTCCGGGAGGCAGAGCTGAAGTTGCAGGTGTGAAGGGGGCCAGGTGGGGGTGGGACAGAGGCTTGTGGGTGAGGCTAAACAGAGACTAACCGATATTGTCTAGAGAGGCAAGAGGGCTGGCTGAGAGGTGGAGGGAGGTTGGGGAGAACATGGCTGGTTGGGAAAGGCCCAACCTAAGATGCAGTTTGACTCCACCTGTGAAGTGGGAGAGATGTTTGGTCAGGATGTGACTTGAGGGAGAGGTGACATTGCTCGTTGGCATGGGCTTGTCTGCTGGGATTGCTTTTCTTACTTTTTTTTTCCCTTCTTTTTCTCTTTCCTTTGTGTTTTTGGTGAAACCCACTGAAGCCAGGCACTGTCCTGGTGCAACGTCCATTGCCGGCAATGGATGTATTCAAGCAGCCGGCATCAGGAAGCTTCCTCTGTCTTACTTGAGAACTTAGTTTTGTTCACTCTTAACAAATGTCAAGCTGGTACCAGAACTGTAACTCTGTCACCTCTTAGTAACTGTACTGTACCTTCTGCTTTGTTCCTTCTCCCCTCTAAACAGTACTGCTTTCCTCTTTGGAGTACAACCCCTACCCACCAGTCTTTGTGTAGTGCTGCACGGAGCTGTGAAGGGTGAGGGTGCTGCTCCCTAGCGCTTAGCAGTAGCTCACAGGTACCCTGGAGGATGGTGGCTCACACACGTTACCTGCCTGAAGTTTGTTCCCCGTGGAGCCTTAACAGGGAGGTGTTCTGTCTGCAGGTGTTCTCACTCTTCACAAAGAACCGTGCAAGGTCTGTCCCTTTCCTGTCACTTGGTTTGTAGTAGTTTGAGCAGCGAGGGCAGCTGTGGGCTGGAGATGAACACCCAAGGGCAGGAGACAGTGATGAGGGCTGAGCTCCTTAAATTCTGGGTGTTTGTCCTCTGACTGAGGAGCAGGCTGGAGCTGCAGAACGAGAGGAGGTTCATGGTGTGCTTGTGGTGGAAGGGAAGGAGAAAGCAGAGGTTTCAGTAGCTGAAGCGAAAGAGAGAACCTAAAGCAGAGGTCTCAGTAGCTGAAGCGAAAGAGAGAACCTCTGCTCTTGGCCTGGGGGGGGTGCAAAAGGGTTTCCTTAGCACAGCTGGGGAGAGGGCAGAGGTACTCGGGAACGGGAGGCACTGATGGAACACAGAGAATGCTGATGACAGGGGAACCAACCAGCTGGATGCAGCACGGGGTTATTTAAGTTTGAGCTGTAAGTTTGAGGTTGTTTGTTCACTTACTGTTATGCAAGAACTGGTTTCATTTACCGTTGATTTCCCCTCCCCACTCCTCCTCCTGTGGATGAATAACTGAAGTCTAGAGGAATAAACTAATGCTACTGAACTGTTAAATTATTTTGTTTAATATTACACTTTGAGTATCTTTTTCCACATAAAATCTGTTTCTGAATTCCAAGTGTTTTCTTTACATTATTTAACAATGTACACTGTAAAAAAAAAAAAACCCAAACAAACAACAAAACCCAACAAAACCCCAACAAAAATAAAAAACAAAATGAATTGAACCTTTGGGCTTCCCTGCCCGGTGTTGGTTGTGTTCTGCACTGAGCCCAAGCACTGTGCTGCTTGTGCTCACTTGGTTACCTTTGTAGAGTGTTGAATGAAGTCATTCAAAGAAACCAGACTTGCTTTTGTCGAGCTGTAGGTTTTGGTGCTGAACAGCAGGCTCCAGCTTCTCCCTCTTCTCACTGGAGTGGTTTAACCACTCCCCAGTCTATCAGCTGACCCCAGGAAAGTACAAGGAGGTCATTTTAATGAGACCCTGAACTTCTCAAAAGCAGCGATGGGTAAGGAGCCCTTGGCCTTTTGAGAGTGCTGCAAAACAAGGTACTGTAAAGAGCAATGACTAGAGGGGCCTGAGGGGAGGGAGAAGGGCTGAAGGATAATGTACAAGCAGTACCATTGCTTTTGGGGCTGAAACTGTCAGGAATTGACCCATTCAGCAGAGAAACTTGCTCAGCAATGGCATCTGGGAACTCTCCTGGAGGCACAGGTGAAGCTTTGCCAGCAGTGGCTCTGTGCTTCTTTTTGGCAGTGCAGCTAGTCCAGGCCTGAGGAAGCCTGTCCTGGGCACAGCACAGTCCTGCTTCACTGTTGGGCCCCCTCTGGGGTGGAAGGGAGCAGGGGTGGGCGTTTGTGGTGCTGAGGAGGGGAAACATTTCAGCATAGGTGTGGATTTTGAGATGGAATTCCTAGAACATGACAGTAGTTGAGAGCAGGAGAGTGGAACTGCCTTACAGGGTCATTCTCAGACAGCTGTAGACCTGCAGGAATTTCTTGGTATTTCTAAACACTAATTGCTGCTGCATTTCTTTCCATTTTAAGAACAGCTTCTGCTGTGAGTCATGCTGTGCAAGGTCTCAAAGGAAGAAAAACCCAGCTCCCAGTGTGAGTGCTCCTGCCCTTTTCAAAAGGACCAATCCTGAGAGGCATGTCACAGTGATTGCTCTTAAAGGAGGCAGGGCTAGGTTGGCACTGTGTGCGCAGAGCTGAAGCTGGGCCAGCTCTGTTTGCATGACACTGTTTGTTGTTGTAAAAGCTTGGAGCAGCTTAGCACACAAGAATTCTGGATGTGTGCTCACTCCCTAACTGGTATCCGATTTCAACAGGGAATGTGTGACTCAAACGTGTTACCTATTTCTTCCCTGAAGGCAGCACTCAACTGGAGAGAAACTGCAAGAGTGAAACCTGGAACTGTTTTCTCCAAGTGCTCTATTAATTATCATTTGTCCTGTATCTCTCCATACTGAAGTCAGTCAGTCCCTGTTTCTTGTCCTGGTAAGGAGGTAAGTGGATAGCAGAGGCTATTTTAAGGAAAAACAGCTGAGTGAGTACTGAAGGGAAAGTAGAAGGAACAAGAATAAATGCTGAATGCTTCACATGTGTTTATTTGCATTTAGGCTGCTTTGAGACTTGACCTGATGGAACAGTGATGGCAGAGCACAGGCTTAAGGCCCTGGCTCATGTCTGACATCGAGTTTGGGTCTGGACTAATCAGAGCTTACACTGTGTAAATTTTCCTGGTCCAGCTCTAACTCCCAGTCCTGCAGTATCTTCCTCCTTGTCTCCAGCACTGCACTTGTGCAGAACACTGCTGTACCCAGCTTGAAATACTGCTTAAACTTATTTCACCTGACCTTACCGGAAGGAGAAGTTGTTGCTTTGCTCTGAAGTTTAAAACCCACTGGAAGGTTTCTGTTGCCCATGCTAAAGCAAATGCCAGGCTCTACAGTTGTGCAGTCTCCTTAGCTTCTCATTTGTAACTCCTGGTAATTATGGAATCATAGAATCAACCAGGTTGGAAGAGACCTCCAAGATCACCCAGTCCAACCTATCATGTCATAATCCAACCTAGCCAATCAACTAGACTGAAAATGTGTTCACTTCTTTGAGCTTGTTAACAGGAAATGAGCTGTAAGGGTTTGCAGGGTCTGGAGGCACCACCAGCAGGTTTGTTTGTCAAGTTCTGTGTTTATTTTGATATTGAAAAGGGTTGAAAGCTTATTTAAAAACAGAAGTGCTGCTCCCATTCCTTTTACAGAAGATCCAAGCCAACGCTGAGGTGCTATGTGCAACTCTAGCAGAAGTCCCAGCCTGCTCCTGCCCCTCAGCTGCCCTGTTGCAGTCACACTTCAGGCTGCTGCTGCTGCACAGGGAAGCAGATACAGCTGAGAAGGGAAAGGCTTCTGACCCTGCTTGTGCAGCTGCAGGACAAACCATGGAGCTGGGGAGCAGGGGCTGACGCTGCCACAGCTCCACACCCTCAGCCTCACTGAACAGGCAGCCACAGCTTTGCTGTCTGACTGCAGCCCATCCTCACCCTACCTTGCTGAAATATCTCTTTTTAACATGATGAAATGCAACACTGAGGGAGAAAAGCTATGAACTGCATCTCCTTTGGAAGATGCATTCTGTTACCATTTCAGCCACATCATCTGTCCTGTCTGTCTGTAGTACAGCCAGGAGGCTGCTGCTGCTGCAAAGCACAAACGATTGGTTGTTTATAGACAAAGGCATCTGGAGCACACAATAAGCTACAAGCACATCGAGTCCCTGCTGGCTGCATTAAACTCTTCTGTGTTGCTTTCCCATAACATACAGACAAATCCATTAATGCATTAGACTCTCACAGAACATGAACAGCCAACTGCAGTCCGAAGATGTAATCCAGGGTGGAGGAAGTGGTACCAGCAGGTGTCTTAGGTAGGTTCTAGCCTCCTTTTCTTCCAGCTTTGACTTCTCCTGTGGGGGCTGCAGTCTGCCAAAGAGGGAAATAGTGAGAAACTGAAGTTCTGTAAAAGCTGCTTTTTTTTTTCTGATTCTAAAAGTGCTACTCAGTTCTTTTTCAGAGTCAAAATGTTAGGGGTTGTGAAGGGACCTCGAAAGATTGAGTCGAGCCCCCTGCCAGAATGGTGATGGAAAGGACCTCTGGTCAGTCACTGAGTCCAAGGCAGTGTCACCTACAGAAGGTCACACAGGAGTACACCCAGGTGGGTTTGGAATGCCTTCAGAGGAGGAGACTCCTCCACTTCTAGGCAGCCTGCTCCAGGGCCCTGTCACCATCATAACAAAGAATTTTTTCCTCCTGTTCCCATGGCATCTGCTCTGCTCCATCTTGCACCCATTGTCCCTTGTCCTGTCACTTGACATCCCTGAGCAGAGCCTGGCTCCATCCTCCCACCACTGCTCTGCATATCTTTACCAACACCTTTCTCTAGCTGTTGCTTGCCAGGACAGGTAGCTGGAAAGCTCAGGCAGTTCTTTCTGCTTTCCCAGCAGCTGCAGCCAGCTCCCAGAAGAGTGTTTCTCCCTCTCCAGTTCACTGAGCTAGCTGTGCCACTTGGAAAGCACAGAGCAGTCACTAAGGCACAGCTTTCACCATGTTCTGGTAGCAGGTACCTGAGGGGTTCTGGTTGGCACAGCTTTTGTTGCTCATGATGGTGGCAGATGGCTGCAGTTGTGCAAGCCTGGCTGGAGCTGTGTGGTAATTCATTCTGTGAGGGGTCCTGTTACGAGTAGTCATCTGATGGCACCCAGGGGGCGTTTTAGGTGTCTGGTGTCCAGCTGATGGGTCTGCTGTTTTGTGACCCATTACCTTCAGATCAATGGTCTCCAAGGAAATGTCCCAAAATTCAGGATCATCTACAATAAGGAGGTGATCAAACCACAGCTTGTGCTATGGTACTGCAGGAATGACAGTAAAGTTCACTCTTAACCTACAGCTGGTGGCCACTATGAAAGCTGTTAAGCTGTAAAGCACCTTCTGATGTCAGTGCACAGCAGGGAAATGGTGCTACCCACTCTGCTCCGGGCTTAAGCTGTGTCCAGGCACTGTGATGTCAGGCACAGCACATAGTTCTGTTAAGAAAAGCCACCCCTCCCCCCAGATACTCTGCAATATTCCTTCAGGGAAAGGGTTTGCTGAATAGATGCAACTCTGCTGAAGAGCTCAAGTGTGAAACTTCTCCTCGTGACCAGCATTTCCCTGCCACTCAAGCAAGGTTTGTGTTGCTGAGATCAGACTCCTACTCACACTTCTATCATTCCAGTCTCTTCAGCACATTTACACAGCACCCTGAAGTGCTGATTTAAGTGCTAATGGTTTAACTCTCTATCAGTCCTCACTTTTTGGCTGACCTGCAAAGAACTCCTCTTCCACTGCTTGCTCCTGTTGTCCTGTTGCTGAAGTGCTGTGCTTTACAGGTGTAGCTAGATGGAGGTAACACAAGAAAAGATTAATACTGCAAGTAGAGGAGAACCTTTTTGCTCCTTTACAGGGCATGAGTCTGAGATGATCTGCAACTGCTACCAGGTACCCTCTTTCTCCCTGCAGCTGGTTATGTTTTGCTTAGTAGAAGGGTGAGATTGTACCTGATGACAGCTGACAAGAGCAGCTGCACTGCTATGAAACAGCCTTACTCCATCCCCAAGCTCTTGCTTACCACACAGCTATCCAGACTTCCACGAGTAAAGAACACTGTAGTAGTTCACACAGTCTGTTTGCCTACAACCACCTTGGCAAAATGCTGCAGCCTGAGCTCAGGTGCAGCATCTCAGTGGCACAGACATGCAGCCACTGTGCTGCATAAAGCTTTAGGCAGTTTGAATGATGCAGTTCAAGAGCTGCCAGTCCTGTTACTTTAAGAACACAGAGGGAAAAAGTACAATAACCCTTACAGGGGTGTTGATAGCACAGCACAAAAGGCTGCTCTCCTGAGGGTAAGTAGCTGTCACTAAACCCTCCTGCTGTGATTCTCTCCAGCCTTACCTCTGTTGCTGCTGGGAGTGAGTGCTGCGAGCTGCTGCTTTTTCTCCATCTGCTCCCGGAACTGCTGCTGTAGCTGCTTCTGTCGCAGTTTGCGCTGGTAGGTGGCATCGCAGGCCAGAGCTAAGGAGTCTGCAGTTCTGCTCCTCCCCACAAGTGAGCACAAAGTTAAACAGGATCTCAGCAATTAGGTAAGGAAAAAAATGCAGAAGGAAGTAACAGCAGTGAAGATGCACAAAACTAGGATTTGCTGGCATCTCCTGCACTGGGCTGCTCATGTGCTTTCAAAGGTACAGAAGCCTCTACTACAGCTGCTAGAAGGAATTTGTAACAGCAGTCTCACCTGGAACTGTTTGACTGTTTCTGCTCTGTTGGTGCTGCAGCAGCTTCTGTCTGAGCAGGCTTACAGCTAGATGCCATCTCACAGTGTTGTCTCTCTCCTGTGTGCTGCCTTTCCAAACAGCTGTTGTATCTTGCTTTCTCTATTTCAGGCTCATAGTCCTGTCTCTTAGCTTTGGCCAAATCTAACTCAGGGATCTAGTCAAGGGAAAAAACCAGAAAACACATTCAGAAATGTCCTTCCTCAAGTTAATGAAATATGCACAGGCTTTTCCTACACAGTGCTGCCTGTTTGCTCTAAGCAGGGTTGAGTTGGAAAGCTGAAAAGCACTTTCAGGATGAAGTCCTTCAGTTAGTTAAGTGCTGACCTGCTCCAGCTTTCTGTGAGTTGCTAGATCTGTGCCCCAGGGCAGCCAGCCCAAGCCTTCCCACCTGTGCTCTCTGCAAGCAGATGACTGGGGTGGAGTTCTGCACCTTCTCAGGCCACTCACAAGTTGCTGAGCATGTTCCATCTGCTCGTTCCATTTTCACACCTGTATTAAAGCCTTCATTCAGCTCTCCCCTCATGAAGTCCCTGAGGAAGGGCCACTCTCCTCTTCTGATTAAAGATGCCTTGGCTCTGCCATTTTACACATTTGTGGCAGTGCTGCTAATAGACAATGACCCTGGAACACAGATCTGTGCCATCCTGGGGAGATGTCACTTTGGAGCTACTCCTACTGCCCCATTTAGGTAGCCAGAACCATCCCACAGCTCGAGGCTGGCTGGCAGTTTGCTCAGTCTTAGTGTGTCCATGAAACTGTGAGTCAGCAGTGGAAAAATGCTCCCTGTTCCTCCATCAGCAAGGTAGGTTAAGGTCTAGAAGCCTACTGCCCCCAGCTGGTACACAGCAGGTGCTCACAAGATCCATGTTGGTGGCTGAGCTGCAACCTCCCTACCAGCCAGGCCAGCTGCAGCACTGTGCAGCCTGCTCTTGCACCACAGCAACTCTGCAGCTCTTGCTAGCTCTTGAAGAACAGGCTTGCAGCACGGCCTGCCAACACTCATGAAGGTGTACAGCTCAAGGTCTTGGCTCTCTCTGGACCATGAACACAGGTGTAGGTGCCAGTGCCATTGCATGGAGAGACAACAGGACCACAGCTGTCACACAAGGTCTGGAGAAGGAGACTGTTTCTTCACCTGCTGCAAGCAGAACAACTTCAGAGCAGCTGTGGCAAAAAACCCTGTGTAACAGTGCACACAAACTAGCAGGCCCAGGCTACTGGTCACACAGCTGCATGTGTTCAGGGATGAGGTGCACTAAGAGAATGATCTGGGATCTTTCTACCCTGAAGGAGCAGCAGCAGGGACATCTTCCAGTCCCTCCTATACGCAGCCCGTGTACTGCACCTGATGTGGAAGTTTATTCACGGCCCGTAGGTAGTCTTTGTCCAGGATGCAGTTCCCAAGAGCATTCCCAAAGCACCTGAGAAACAAGAGAGCTCACTGGGCTGAAAATAACACTGAATTCTCTTTTAGCTTCTGAGAAAGGGACAAGTACTGATCTTCACTTACTTGAGTGCCCTCTTCAGTCCATCTGTTACTGCCTCCTTTCTCGCCTTTTCGAGGGACAAGGCCTTAGACTTTAGGCCTTCACTGACTCCATACCCTACATCTTCATGGTAGGACCCATCCTGCGGTAGAATTTCCAAACCAGCAGGTGTGAGGGAATTTCTGTGCAGCCAGCCCTTGCAGTTAGCTGCTGTACCTCCCTGAGCCTGCTGACTTGCTCTTAGCCACTTGCTCTCAAGCAAGGGCAGTGCTTTGGGAGCCTCTAGGTATCACAGTATCACAGTATCATCAGGGTTGGAAGAGACCTCACAGATCATCAAGTCCAACCTTTTACCACAGAGCTCAAGGCTAGACCATGGCACCAAGTGCCACGTCCAATCCTGCCTTGAACAGCTCCAGGGACGGCGACTCCACCACCTCCCTGGGCAGCCCATTCCAGTAGCCAATGACTCTCTCAGTGAAGAACTTTCTCCTCACCTCGAGCCTAAATTTCCCCCGGCGCAGCCTGAGGCTGTGTCCTCTCGTTCTGGTGCTGGCTGCCTGAGAGAAGACAGCAACCTCCTCCTGGCCACAACCACCCCTCAGGTAGTTGTAGACTGGTGCTCTGCTGTAGCACAGTACTCAAGCACCACGGTCTGACCCGTGTGTGAACTTGCAGTCACATCTCTAGGCAACTGCTGAGCTGCAGACAGAGCAAACACAAAGAATCCACTTACCTTCAGCTGAACTTTCACAAAGGCACAGACCCCTACGTAGAACTTGCCATTGTTGAGGTCAACAAAGTCTGTGAGAGGGAAAAACAGCATCCTAAATAGTACAAAGGAATGTCCATCCATATTTAGATCTTATTGTGTCCTTGGAGCACTCAGCATGGGCCACACTTGCTGAACAGGCCCAAGGGACCACATCCTCTTCTATAAAATGGAGCATGGCTCACAGAATATGAAGTGTAAGCTGAGATGCTGACTTGCCTGTAAGGCTGGGGCCTGTGCTGTGGTGCTTTGTGGTTGCTAGTGGCTGAATGTGCTAAATGCTCAGACCCTGCTGCTACATGTGCAAACCTCAAACTGGTCCTTATCTCTTATGTTTTAAGTGTTCCTTCCCATTCTGCTATGTATTGTAGAATCAACCAGCTTGGAAGGGACCACCAGGATCAGAGAATCAACCAGATTGGAAGAGACCTCTAAGCTCATCCAGTCTAGCCTAGCACCCAGCTCTAGCCAACCACCCAGATCATGGCACTAAGTGCCTTGTCCAGGCTTTCCTTGAACACTTCCAGGGATGGTGACTCCACCACCTCTCTGGGCAGCCCATTCCAATGCCAATCACTCTGTGAAGATCATCCAGTTCAACCTAGCACCCAGCCCTAGCCAGTCAACCAGACCATGGCACTAAGTGCCTCATCCAGGCTTTGCTTCAACAACTCCAGGGACGGCGACTCCACCACCTCCCTGGGCAGCCCATTCCAATGCCAATCATTCTCTCTGCCAACAACTTCCTCCTAACATCCAGCCTAGACCTGCCCTGACACAACCTGAGACTGTGTCCCCTTGTTCTGTTGCTGCTTGCCTGGCAGAAGAGACCAACTCCACCTGGCTACAGCCTCCCTTCAGGTAGTTGTAGACAGCAATGAGGTCTGCCCTGAGCCTCCTCTTCTGCAGGCTGCACACCCCCAGCTCCCTCAGCCTCTTTTCACAGGTCTGTGCTCCAGGCCCCTCACCAGCACCAGAAGAATATTTTTTCCCCCCAAGTTTTCTACGGTAAAAGTTTCCCCCCAAGTTTTCTACGGCTACAAGAAGAAGCTGCAGAAAAAGATGGGTCCCTAAAGGTGAGGAAAATTTTAACTTTGCATATTACCTTCCTGCAATAGAAAAATTTACAAGGCAGTTTAAAAGTTGGCTCAGAGCTGTCAGGTGCTAAATAGTTCAATTGTAATTACTCTTGACTGTAGTCACTGAGTGCTCCCATAAGAGATCTGAAAACTTAGAATAGCTCAGGAATCATCATAAACACCCTTAGAATAATGACTATGGCATAGAGCAGGGCAAGATTCAAAACAAAAAGAGGCTCTACTATTATTATGCAATTTCCCTCACTCTTACAACCTGCTAAAACACCTGGAAATACTTCACACCTCACCCCAGGCCTTTTGAAGTGATCAAATTCTGGGATAGATTCCCTAGTTCCTACCTGAGGGACTTTAGTGCCTGTAAGGAGTCAATGTAATCTACCTCCTTCTCCCCCCTCCCTCTCTCCCCACCTTTGCCTGGGAGGTAACAGAGCAGAGGTAGAGAGTTTTAGTGGAGATGGATGATGAGTTACTACTCTATTGCAGGGATATCAAATGGCACCAAAAGAGACAGGAGGAAAACAAAAGGAAAAGACCTGCCTGAATCCACACAAGTACCTGTGCCAAGCTCCCATGTGAAATTGAAACTGGAAGAGAGAAAATTCAGCCCCCACCTCAGAACAGGCAACTTTACAAACTATAGAACCTCCTCTGAGCCTCCCAAATCCCAGCAGCACCCACTTCTGCCATGCAGCAAGAACTACTCAGAATGGTGTAGGGCCCCAGTGAGACCTCATCTTGAGTACTGCCTTCAGTTTTGGGCTCCCCGGTTTCAGAGGGACAGGGATCTGCTGGAGAGTCCAGCAGAGGCTATGAGGATGCTTAGGGGACTGGAGCACTGCCTAATGAAGAGAGGCTGAGGGACCTGGGGCTGCTTAGTCTGGAGAAGAGAAGACTGAGAGGGGATTGAATCAATGTTTATAAATATCTTAGGGCTGGGGGGCAGGGGCAGGGGGACAGGCTCTGCTCACTGCTCCCTGCACCAGGACAAGGAGCAGTGGCTAGAAGCTGCAACACAGGAGGTTCCACCTCTCTGGGAATGCAATGTAATAGCAAGCAGTGTATAAGCATTTGACCTTCATTCCCACAGCTTCAGGATGCCTCTCCCAGGGAAGGAAAGAGAGTGGGACATCTGGCTAAGGGGGAGACCAAGGCCTGATGTATGTAAAAGCCTGGGCTGTACTCACTTAGATTATGCTAACAGAAAGAGAGGCAGAGGCAGCGATAAATGTCTCCAGTGGGGTTCACATTGAATGGTGTGGGGTTCACATTGGTGTGGAGTCTGTGTTGTCCTGCTGGCACACCTCAACACAACACCTTAGACCCTTCTTTACTGTAAGGGTCCTACAGCCCTTGTACAGGCTACCCAGAGAGGTTGTGGAGTCTCTTCCTCTGGAGCCTTTCAAGTCCTGTCTGGATGTATTCCTGTGTGACCTGAGCTAGATTGTATGGTCCTGCTCTGGCAGGGGGCTTGGACTCGATGATCTCTGTAGGTCCCTTCCAACCCCTGACATCCTCTGAGCCTGTGCTCTATCCATCTATATGTATGATTCTGCTCCAGCTATTAGGGTGCCTCATAGGGAAAACAAGAGGAAAGCTTTTGTTACCCTCCAGAGACACTCACCAACGTTCTGCTGCGTGACTGAATGAGCCCAGCCATTAAAGCCAAACATCTCATTGGCCAGACTGATTACCTTGTGCCCCTCGATGTAGCAGACCTGGAAAGAAGAGCAGGTATCCATAACTAGCATATGGACATACACACATGAGTGCACACAGCTATGCCTCCTGGCATCACACCCATCAGCTCACTTTGGAAACTCAGCTGAGGGCAAGGCTCAGATATTAGCACTGAAAGGAGAATGGTGCAGCTTCAGGTTCATCCTCTTGCAGCAGCTGTGAGGGGGAGTTCAGATGACCCTCTAGGTAGGACATAACCCACAGCTGGTGAGCACTAAAGGCAAAATGCAGCCAGTGCCTCATAGATGTTCCTTCTCTGGAAAAGGCTCCAAGGAGACCTTTTTGTGGCCTTCTGGTATCTGAAGTGTGCTACAAGAAACCTGGGGAGGGAGCTTTTAGGATGTCAGGTAGTGATAGGACTGGGGGGAATGGAGCAAAAGTAGAAGTGGGGAGATTCAGATTGCGTGTTAGGAAGAAGTTGTTCACCATGAGGGTGGTGAGAGCCTGGAATAGGTTGCTCAAGGAGGTGGTGGAAGCCTCAGCTCTGGATGTTTTTAAGGCCAGACTGGATGTGGTTCCGAGCAACCTGACCTAGTGTGAGGTGTCCCTGTCCATGGCAGGGGTGTGGGAACTGGATGACCTTTGAGGTCCCTTCAAACCCTGACAGTTCTGTGATTCTGTACTCCACTTTGTGGAAAGAATAAGATAGAACAGTTCAGTGTCCCACTGGCAGATCCATGCCTTGCTAAAGGGTGCAGTACTGCCAAGCTGTCTGCCTTTTGCAGTGGAAAAGCCAGAATTTATGCTTGCAGATTTGCTTTTGTGTTTGCATATTATACTACCAGTGGGAAACAAACTTATTATTATTTTCACTTGATTTATCCTAGTTTTCCTGAGGAAAAAAAACCCAAAGCTGCAACATCTGTGCATGCCTGTTCCTACCTTTTGTCCTCCTCCAGCTTGTCGGCTGCTGATGTACTCTGGACCCAGTCTCTGTCGAAGAGCATGCTGGATGGCCTGATACTCACTTGCTGTGTATTGATACTTGACAAGGAAAAGATAAGATAAATCTTCTCATCCTCCTTATCTTAGCTCCCCTTTTTCTTCTGCTGTCCCTTCTTTATCCCAGTTTTCCATGTGCAGCCCCTCCAAAAGGTGTGTGATCCAGCTCAATAGCCAAACCTCTCTTAAGTTGTGTTTGGCTCTATGTAAACTTAGACATATCTCTCTGACTGACACTGGAATGTAGGTCTGTTACTTAAGGGCACAAGCAAGTCTCTTTCAACCTGGTTGATTCACAGGATATTAGGAATTGGAAGGAACTCAAGGAGATCATCGAGTCCAAGCCCCCTGCCAGACCAGAACCATATAATCTAGCAGAGATCACAGAGGAACACATCCAGACAGGCCTTGAAAGTCTCCAGAGAAGGAGACTCCACAATCTCTCTGGGGAGCCTGTGCCAGTACTCTGCAACCCTTACAGTGAAAAAGATGCCCCTTTTCTTGAGCTGGAACCTCTCCTGTGCAGCGGCTTCCTGCCATTGCTCCTTGTCCTATCCCAGGGAGCAGTGAGCAGAGCCTGTGCCCCCCAATCCTGACCCCCAGCCCTCGGATATTTAGAAACATTTATTCAATCTCCTCTCAGTCTTCTCTTCTCCAGACTAAGCAGCCCCAGGTCCCTCATCAGGCAGTGCTCCAGTCCCCGAAGCATCCTTGTAGCCTCTGCTGGACCCTCTCCAGCAGATCCCTGTCTCTCTTAAACTGCAGAGCCCAAAACTGAACACAGTGTTCAAGATGAGGTCTCACCAGGGCAGAGTAGAGGTGGAGAACCTCCCTTGATCTGCTGGCCACACTCTTCCTAATACACCCCAGGATCCCATTGGCCTTCTTGGCCACAAGGGCACATTGCTGTCCCATGCTATCCACCAGCACTCCCAGGTCCCTCTCCACAGGGCTGCTCCCCAGCAGATCACTTCCCAACCTTTACTGGTGCAGTTTATTATTCCTCCCCAGGTGCAGGACTCTGCACTTGTCCTTTTTGAACCTAATTTGGTTCCTCTGTCTGCAGCTCTCAGTCTGTCCAGGTCTCCCTAGATTCTATGATTCTAAGCTAAAAAGGAGACTGCCTCTGCCTGTGCCATAACCAGGAACTAGGTTGAAATGTCTGTCATGAAGAGAATAACTACACCAGCAAGGAGTCTTTTCAGCCCAGACACTGTTTCCTTTCTTCCTTTTTTTTTTTAATAGCAGAAAATTGTTGACTTCTCTGAACCAGTACAGAGCCTGTGTGCAAGCCTGATCCAGGCCATCTGGGAATCAGAATAAAATGAGCCTCATTTTTAAGGGAAAAAAAATAGAAACCTTCTGTGGAGAATTCAAAGCAACTTCTTGTAACTTCTGGCATGTTGAGGCTATCAGGGGAAAAATCCTATGTACCTAACTGAAAGAGTTGGGGCTGTTCAGTCTGCAGAAGAGGAGGCTCCCAGGTGGCCTTCTTCTGGCCTTCCAGGATCTGAAGGGAGCCTACAAGAAAGCTGGAGAGGGACTTTTTAGGCTCTCAGGGAGTGACAGGACTGGGGGGAATGGAGCAAAGCTGCAGGTGGGTAGGTTCAGACTGGCTGTAAGGAGGAAGTTGTTCAGCATGGAGTGGTGAGAGCCTGGAATGGGTTGCCCAGGGAGGTGGTTGAGGGCCTGTCCCTGGAGGTGCTTAAGGCCAGGCTGGATGAGGCTGTGGGCAGCCTGCTCTAGGGTAGGGTGTCCCTGCCCATGGCAGAGGGGTTGGAATTGGCTGATCCTTGTGGTCCCTTCCAACCCTGCCTGATTCTATGATTCTAACTGGGATAATGGATAGGCCTCCAACCTTGCTGTATCCAACTCTAAGATTTCCAGAAGCACAAAACTTCCATTTCCCTCTCAGGCAAAAGGAGCTGACCTGTCCAAAGCAAGCAACTGAATTGCTAGCACTGGAACTGCTGCTGCTGCTGTGGCTCTTGCTGTCCTCTTCTTGACCTTCAGGCATCACTAAGGATGAGAAAATGTAAACATTGAAGAGAAGAGCACTAAGAGTCTGTATGAAGAGATGCCAAAAAGCTGTGGAAGTCCACTGCCCAGTGAGTGTAACAAGCTTCTGTAGCAGATGTGCTGGATGTTACAGTGATGTTATACTTCTCACTCTATGGAACTGCTGAGACCCCCCAGTTGCATATTTGCTTTCTGAGGTTGTTTCAGAACAGCAAAACCTTTTTCTTGTTGAATACATTATGCTATGTATGCAGAAATGGCTACTTCCATCCTAGGAGCAGAGGCACTGTTCAAGCCTGCCATCCATAAAAGCAGTAAGGGTGAGCCCAAACTGTGTTATATAACAACAGTGAAACTATGATTTAAAGAACAAATCATTCTTTATGCTACTAAAAAAAATGATTCAGCAGCATCAGAGCAGAGACAAGGACAAAAAATGAATGTTTGGAGTAGTTGTTGCAAATAATACACTGGTACCAAATGATTTTTGACAGTTATGTTTTTTCTTTTAGGTAGATATGAATGCATTGCACCGTTCTAGGCAAGGAGAACCAAAACAATGACCTTTGAGACTGTTCAGCCCTTCCTAAATCCCTTTCAGTAATTCACATTATTATTCAATTAGGTTGGAAGGGATCCAAAGAGACAGTCCAAGCCCCCTGCCAGAGCAGGACCATACAATCTAGCTCAGGGCACACAGGAACACATCCAGACAGGCCTTGAAAGGCTCCAGAGAAGGAAACTCCACAACCTCTCTGGGGAGCCTGTGCCAGTGCTCTGGGACCCTTACAGTAAAGAAGTTCCCCCTTGTGTTGAGCTGGAACCTCCTGTGCTGCAGCTTCCATCCACTGCTCTTTGTCTGTCCTATCCCAGGGAGCAGTGAGCAGAGCCTATCATAGAATTAACCAGGTTGGAAGAGACCTCCAAGCTCATTCAGTCCAACCTAGCACCCAGCCCTGGCCAATCAACCAGACCATGGCACTAAGTGCTTCAGCCAGGCTTTGCTTGAACACCTCCAGGGATGGTGACTCCACCACCTCCCTGGGCAGCCCATTCCAATGCCAATCACTCTGTGAAGAAATTCCTCCTGACATCCAGCCTATACAGCAAAACTTGAGACTGCCCCCTCCTTCCTGACCCCCAGCCCTCAGATATTTATAAGCATTGATTAAATCCCCCCTCAGTCTTCTCCAGACTAAACAGCCCCACGTCCCTCAGCCTCTCCTCATCAGGCAGTGCTCCAATCCCCTAAGCATCCTTGTGGCCCTCTGTTGGATTCTCCAGCAGATCCTTGTTCCTCTTAAACTTATCTCTTACACTTTTAGAAAGAGTAGAGAGAACTTTCTAAAATGTGAGCTGCCTGTACCTGACTTGTCAGTCTTTATTCTTCCCTCTTCTGTCGTGATGGTAGCAGATAACCTATGCAGAGCTGAAAACCAGGCAGAACCTGCAGGACTCAACATGAGCCAGCAGTGTGCACTTGCAGCCCAGAAAGCCAACCAGAGCCTGTGCTGCGGCAGAAGTGTGGCCAGCAGGGTCAGGGAGGTGATTCTCCCCCTTGGCTCCACTCTGCTGAGACTTCACCTGGAGTACTGCATCCAGTTCTGGAACCCCTATTACAAGAGGGATGTGGAGATGCTGGAGCATGTCCAGAGGAGGGCCACTGGGCTGATCAGAGGGCTGGAGCAGCTCTGCTATGAGGACAGACTGAAAGAGTTGGGGCTGTGCAGGCTGCAGAAGAGGAGGCTCCAAGGTGGCCTTCTTGTGGCCTTTCAGTATCTGAAGGGGGTCTACAAAAAAGCTGGGGAAGGACTTTTCAGGGTATCAGGGAATGAGAGGACTGGGGGGAATGGAGCAAAGCTGGAGATGGGTAGGTTCAGCCTGGGTGTGAGGAGGAAGTTGTTCAGCATAAGAGTGGTGAGAGCCTGCAATGGGTTGCCCAGGCAGGTGGTTGAGGCCCCATCCCTGGAGGTGTTCAAGGCCAGGCTGGATGAGGCTGTGGGCAGCCTGCTCTAGGGTAGGGTGTCCCTGGCCATGGCAGAGGGGTTGGAATTGGCTGATCCTTGTGGTCCCTTCCAACCCTGCCTGATTCTCTGATTCTGTGACTCGGAAGGAGCTGTCATTCAGTAGATGGCAGCATTCAACAGCCACCCAGTACTGCACCACTGCACCATCCCGCTGCTGAGAAGTGGTCTCGCTGAGAGCTGATGCAAGAAGCATGCAAATAAGCTGAGCAGCACTTCTACATCAGCCCACAGAGACAATCTCGTATTGTGCTTGCACAAAGGCTGACTACAACCAGCTAAGGCCTTCGTGTGCAGGGCAGCACCAATCAGGCACATAGAAGGCAGCCTGAGATATCAGAACAGGGTGAGCAAGCTTGAAATCCTCAGCAGGTAGCATTATTCAGTGGTCAGACAGAGCTTGCCTGGGTTTTGGCTAGTAGGGTTTTCTGCTGTACTCCTTTTCAAACAAGTTGTTTTTCCAGTCTCAAAAGAGGGAAGCCAAATTTTCCAGAGAAGTTGGCAAAGCACTTTCAGAAAGAGGACAGTAGTTGGTCCCTTGGCAACCACAGCCACTGGCAGTTCTGCCAGGTGGAGCTAAAGTTGGGTTGGCTGCAATTCTTCATCTTTTGTCTGGAAGTTGTTCTTTGTATAGGTCAATCAAAAGTTAGCTGCAACTTGAGGTAAATACATTTTCATAGAATCAAGCAGGTTGGAAGAGAGCTCCAACCTCATCCAGTCCAACCTAGCACCCAGCCCTGGCCAATCAACCAGACCATGGCACTAAGTGCCTCATCCAGGCTTTGCTTCAACACCTCCAGGGATGGTGACTCCACCACCTCCCTGGGCAGCCCCAGCTGCCTCAGCCTCTCCTCACAGGGCTGTGCTCCAGGCCCCTCACCAGCTTTGTCGCCCTCTTCTGGACACCTTCCAGTACTTTAACCTCTCTCTTGAATTGAGGAGCCCAAAACTGGACACAGCACTCAAGGTGTGGCCTGACCAGTGCTGAGTACAGGGGCAGAATAACCTCCCTTGTCCTGCTGGCCACACTGCTCCTGATCCAGCCCAGGACGCCATTGGCTGTCCTGCCCACCTGGGCACACTGCTGGGTCAAATTCAGCTACTCTCTACCAGCACCCCCAGGTCACTCTCTGCCTGGCTGCTCCCAACTACTCTGTCCCCAAGCTGTAGTGCTGCTTGTGGTTGTTGAGCCCTGCACTTGGCCTTGTTAAATCTCATTTTGGGGATGGAAGAGAAACTAGGATGACCTGGAGAAACACTCGTGACTTAAGCAGGCTGTTTCCCCCATTAAGCCAAGAGTTCATTGCATTGTGAGGGAGACAATCAGAAAAGAAAAACAGTAGGCATGATGAGTGGAGCAGGAATTACTCTGAACAGTTGTTTTTTTTCCCTACTCAAAACATCCTAAGTCAGATCTTAATCATTATGAAGTTGCTGGGAATAAACCAATGCACAGAACATGTGCAGTTGCTTACATAGCCCTCTTACTAGTTTGCCATAAGGCTTCATTCAAAGTAGAGGGGTGGCATTTTGAACCACAGAATAGCAGCAACCATCCTGTTGGATGAGATTTCCAAGCTTATCCAGGCAAACCCTTGACCCAGCACTGCAGGGTCAGCACTAAGCCACGTCCTTAAGCACCAGCTCCACATGCTGTTTGAACATCTCAAGATTTGGGGACTCCAGCACTGCCCTGGGCAGACCATTCCAAGGGCTGAGAACCCTCTCTGGGAAGAACTATTTCCTAGCATCCAGCCTGAACCTGCCCTGCTACAGCTTGGAACCATTTCCTCTGCTCCTGTCCCTTGCCACCAAGCAGCAGAGGCTGCCCCCTCCTCACTCCAACCTCCCTTCAGGGAGCTGTAGAGAGCAATGAGCTCTGTCCTCAGCCTCCTTTTCTCCAGCCTGCACGCCCCCAGCTCCCTCAGCTCCTCCTCATAGCCCAGGTGCTCTAGGCCCTTCTCCAGCCTGCTTGCCCTTCTCTGGACATGCTCCAGCCCCTCAATGTCCTTCCTGGAGTGAGGGACCCAGAACTGAACACAACATTCGAGGTGTGGCCTCCCCAGTGCTGAGCACAGGGGGATGATCCCCTCCTGTCCCTGTTGGCCACAGTGTTTCTGCTCCCAGCCAGGATCCCTTTGGTTTTCTTGGCCACCTGGGTACTGCTGGCTCATATTTAACCAACTGTCAACCAGAACCCCCAGGTCCCTCTCTGAGTCACAGCTTTCCAACCACACAAGGACAAGTGCAGAATCCTGCACCTGGGGAGAAATAATAAACTGCACCAGTACAGGCTGGGAGGTGACTGCTGGAGAGCAGCCCTGTGGGGAGGGACCTGGGAGTGCTGGGGGATAGCATGGGACAGCAATGTGCCCTTGTGGCCAAGAAGGCCAATGGGATCCTGGGGTGTATTATGAAGAGTGTGTCCAGCAGATCAAGGGAGGTTCTCCTCCACCTCTACTCTGCCCTGGTGAGACCTCATCCAGTTGAAGAGGGACAGGATCTGCTGGAGAAGGGCCAGCAGAGGCTATGAGGATGCTTAGGGGACTGGAGTACTGTCTAAGGAGGAGAGGCTAAGGGACCTGGGGCTGCTTAGTCTGGAGAAGAGAAGACTGAGAGGGGATTTAATACATGTTTATAAATATCTTAGTGCTGGGGGTCAGGATGAGGGGACAGGCTCTGCTCACTGCTCCCTGGGATAGGACAAGGAGCAATGGGTGTAAGCTGCAGCACAGGAGGTTCCACCTCAACACAAGGGGGAACCTCTTTACTGTAAGGGTCCCAGAGCACTGGCACAGACTCCCCAGAGAGGCTGTGGAGACTCCTTTTCTGGAGCTTTTCAAGGCCTATCTGGATGTGTTCCTCTGTGACCTGAGCTAGATTGTGTGGTCCTGCTCTGGCAAGGGGCTTGGACTCGATCTCTCTGGGTCCCTTCCAACCCCTGACATCCTCTGATTCCCCAAATCTGTAGCTTACTATGGGACTGGTGTGACACAGGTGGAACTGGTATGAAGACTTCTTTTTAATATGGTGTGCACCACTATCAGTCTAAACTCCCTTTAGAATTACACCTTTAAGGAGGCTCTGAATAAGATACAGAAATTTACTCTGAATGAGAAGTACAAAATTTGGCTGAAAACATCTTCCCATTGAAGTTGTGGATGTGTCCTCCCTGGAGGCATTTAAAGCCAGGCTGGATGAGGCCTTGAGCAACCTGCTGTAGTGGGGGGTGTCCCTGCCTCTGGCAGGGGGTTGGAGCTGGATGATCCTTGAGGTCCCTTCCAACCTAAACCATTCTATGATTCTATGATTCTATCATATGGCTTTAATCCAGCAGCTTTGACACTGCTAGAGCCAGCAGCAGCCACATACTTCTGTGCAAGAAACAACATAAAACCATGTCACTGGTTCTGTATTTAAATGATGTATTGCTCTATAGATTGTGTGGGGGAGACTGATGATGCCAGTTTACTTTCAGGTTTCTTTCCAACTGCTGATGCACAGCACAGCAAAGCTCTGTATCTCCAAGCGATTGTCACAGCATTTCAAAGTGACAGAACCTCAGCTTCAAAATGATTTGGAAGGCAGAAAAGTTAATTCTGCAAATGGAGTTATAAATTTACTAGAGCCAGGAGCTAGGGTAGACAAGATGCTGCCATTCTTCAGCACAACGCTGTCTCCTCACCTCTGCCCCTCCCACCTCTCTTTAATGGCTTAACTTGCATCAAACATTAATAGTGAGGGAGATAATAAGCTCCTGTGATGGTTTTGGTGTTCCCCACCCCTCCACACTTTGGAAATCGTCCAGACTAGACTCAGCCAGCTCTGGAAATTTGAATCAAGCTGATATTTACAGCTTAGCAGAATATACAAGCAGATAGTTACAGTATATTTTGCTAGTTTGAAGCTAGCTAGAATGTTTTGGTGAGAAGGACTAGATCATAGGCTGTGAAATGAAAACAATGGTGATGTCTACTTTGCTCATAGTCTTGCTGAGATGTGTAAAAAAGGAAAGGAAAACACAGATAAAGTCACTTTGCTCTCGGCACTTTGCCTGCTGGGGAGCTCTGGGCTGCTGGCTAACCTGCATCTTACTCTCTAACCTCACCCTCCACTTTCTTTGGCTGATTCACCTTGATTCTTAAACCCCCTGGCCGAACCTCCACTCTTCCTTGGGACTGAGGTAAGGTTGAGAGGGGTAGGGGGAAGGTGAGGGGGTCATTGAGAGCCCCTCCTGGGGACTCAGGTTCCTGGGAGGGCTGTTGTGTTTCTGTATTACCTTTTACCTTGTCTATTTCTGTCTATAACTGTATATACTGTAAATATCTGCTTGTATATTGTGCCAGCTGTAAATATAAACTTCATTCATATTTCCAGAGCCAGCTGAGTCTAGTCTGGGTGACTTCTAAAGTGTGGGGGGGCAGGGAACACCCAAACACCACACATATATATATATATGCAGCAATATATAGGGTAAAAGGTAATACAGAAACACAACAGTCCTCACAGAAACTTGAGTCCCCAGGAGGGGCTCCCAACCACCCTTCCACCTTCTCCCACCACTCTCAACCTTACCCCAGTCCCAAGGGAGAATGGAGGTTCGGCCAGAGGGTTAGGAAGCAAAGTGGATTAATCAGAGAGGCTAGAGAGAGAAAAAAATGCAGCTCTGAGCTCCCCAGCAGAAGTGCCTTATCTAGGTTTGGATTGTTGTTCTTATACATCTCAGCAAGCCTATGAGTGAAGTAGACATCACCCTGTTTCTCTTTCATAGCCTGTGATCTAATCCTTCTCACCAAAACAATCTAGCTAGCTTCAAACTAGCACAGCTACTGACTAAAGAGCCTCAAACACCTTTCAGGGTCAGGTTAGTGCTAGGAGATGGGTGACTCATAAAGCAAAGTTAAAACCCCTTCTCTTTTCATACCTTGTTGGAAGACTAAAAGCTAATGTGGAAATGTAATTGTTCAGTATCAGGGCTGGTGAAAGTAGTTTATCATCAGCTATAAAATCTAGCATCCATTGTCACTTTTGCCTTACAAAGGGTCCACAAAGTGAGAAATGCATCAAAAGCACCTTAGGAAACAGCTAATTCCAACCAATTCTACATCCCTCTGTTTTCTAAGGAGGGAAATCTTTGCACATCATTTCTTTGCATTAATCTATAACTCCGTACAGGAAATGTTATGTGGAAAGATTAAATGGTATTTTTTGTCACAAATAAGCTTCAAATGTTACCAAAAAAAGAGTAACATGAAAAAAAGAATCCCTGAAACAAGAAAGCTAGTTTCAGTAAGAAGTGCTCTGTTTTTTATCACACCAAGGGGTAGAACTGAAGGAAACAACTTCCAAGTGTGAAATGTTAACAAACCCAGAAAGCAAAGGATCCACTTTTGAGCAACTGCTCTCACATCTATCAAGATGGAGTAAAATAAAAGAGCTTGTCCTGGAGAGCAGACCTGACAGAAATATTACTCAAATAGCATAAATTATTTATGTGGGTACTTCTTTCTAAAAGCCTGTCAGCTTGATTTATGGTCACATCATTTATGCACAAGCCACTTTAGTCATCACAAGGAAAAGAGAGGAGGCTTTTTTAACCCAAGAGGAATGGCTTGGGACTTGGAAGAGAAAAGCAGCTCCTCCAGTTGCAACTGTAGAAAGCCTGTAATGTTGCCAAATCCAATTACAAGACAAGACATTAATCCATGCTGGAACATGAAGCATCTGAAGACTGTAAGAGCTGTGGGAGATCTGTCAAACTACAGATCATAAACCCCATGGCGATTACAGGCTCTGATGACGCTTCTGGCAGCAAGACCCTATTAAGCTGACACGTTAATTAAGCTACCACCAAAAATCTAAGAGGCATTGAGACCACCCTCAGCAAGTTTGCTGATGACACCAAGCTGTGTGGTGCAGCAGACAGGGTGGAGGGACGGGATACCATCCAGAGGGACCTGGACAGGCTGGAGAGGTGGGCACAAGCCAACCTCACAAGGTTCAACAAGACCAAGGGCAAGGTCCTGCAGCTGGGTCGAGGCAATCCCAAACACAAATCCAGGCTAGGCAGTGACTGGCTGGAGAGCAGCCCTGAGGAGAGGGACTTGGGGGTCCTCGTGGATGAGAAGTTCAATATGAGCCAGCAGTGTGCACTTGCAGCCCAGAAAGCCAAACAGAGCCTGGGCTGCAGCAGGAGAAGTGTGGCCAGCAGGGCCAGGGAGGTGAATCTCCCCCTCTGCTCTGCTCTGCTCTGCTCTGCTCTGCTGAGACCCCACCTGGAGTACTGCGGCCAGTTCTGGAGCCCCCATTACAAGAGGATGTGGAGATGCTGGAGACTGTCCAGAGAAGGGCCATTGGGATGCTTAGAGGGCTGCAGCAGCTCTGCTCCAAGGACAGACTGAAAGAGTTGGGGCTGTGCAGTCTGGAGAAGAGGAGGCTCCAAGGTGGCCTTCTTGTGGCCTTCCAGGATCTGAAGGGGGACTACAAAATAGCTGGGGAGGGACTTTTTAGGCTGTCAGGGAGTGACAGGACTGGGGGGAATGGAGCAAAGCTGGAGGTGGGGAGAGTCAGACTGGGTGTGAGGAGGAAGTTGTTGAGCATGAGAGTGGTGAGAGGCTGGACTGGGTTGCCCAGGGAGGTGGTTGAGGCCCCATCCCTGGAGGTGTTTAAGGCCAGGCTGGATGAGGCTGTGGGCAGCCTGCTCTAGGGTAGGGTGTCCCTGGCCATGGCAGGGGGGTTGGAACTGGCTGATCCTTGTGGTCCCTTCTAACCCTGAGTGATTCTAAAGCTCCTGAGATCTTTGTTTTCCTGTTTCACTCCAGGTTGACACTGTTTATTTTCAAATAGAAACCAATTCACGTTTCAAATTGACCACACTTCAGGCAGGGGCAAACCTGTATCAATTTTCATCCTGTTTTCTTAGGCAGGAATAGAAAGTATCATTTTTTTTAATTTTTTTTTTTTTATTACAGGATGTCAGGGGTTGGAAGGGATGCAAAGAGCATCCTGAAGGGTGATTGTAGCCAGGTGGGGGTTGGTCTCTTCTCCCAGGCAAACAGCAACAGGACAAGGGGACACAGCCTCAAGTTGTGCCGAGGGAAGTATAGGCTGGATGTTAGGAGGAAGTTCTTCACAGAGAGAGTGATTGGCACTGGAATGGGCTGCCCAGGGAGGTGGTGGAGTCACCATCCCTGGGGGTGTTCAGGAAAAGCCTGGATGAGGCACTTAGTGCCATGGTCTGGTTGACTGGATAGGGCTGGGTGCTAGGTTGGACTGGCTGAGCTTGGAGGTCTCTTCCAACCTGATTGATTCTATTCTATTCAAAGAGATCATCAAGTCCAACACCCCTGCCAGAGCAGGGCCATCCGATCTAGCTCAGGACACTTGAGGCTCGACAGAAGCACTTGCATATTGTAGCCTGCCCTTACCTGTGCTGCATATTAGTTTTCAGAAATGGCATTAAAATGGATTCTGCAGCTGAAAAGGACATTCAGGTTCCTGGAAACTCAGCGTACATCAGCTACCACAATTGTGAGAGATCTAAATTAGTGTGTTTATTGCAAAAAGAGGTTATTTAAAATGATAATTCACATGCCAACAGCTGTGGCATTCCTTCTGTGGTCTTACCTATCTATCCAGTTTACTGTAACCTCTCACTTCAGTGTCCCTGTGCTAGTTTGAACCTAACCAGAATGTTTTGGTGAGCAGAAAACTAGATCACAGACTGTGAAAGGAAAACAATGGTGATGTCTACTTCCCTCATAGGCTCGCTGAGATGTATAAGAATAAAAAGCAAAACACAACCACTTCTGCTGCTGGCGAGCTCTGAGCTGCATCTCTTTCCTAACCACACTCTCTGTTTCCTTGGCTAATCCACTTTGCTTCCTAACCCCCCTGGCCAAGCCTCCATTCTTCCTTGGGACTGGGGTAAGGTTGAGAGGGGTACGGGGAAGGTGAAGGGGTGGTTGAGAGCCCCTCCTGGGGACTCAGGTTTCTGGGAGGGGAGTTTTGTGTCTGCATTACCTTTTACCTTGTCTATTTCTGTCTATAACTGCATCTACTGTAAATATCTGCTTGTACATTGTGCTAAGCTGTATATACAAGCTTCATTCAAATTTCCAGAGCTGGCTGAGTCTAGTCTGGGTGCTTTCTAAAGTGTGGCGGGCAGGGAACACCCAAACCATCACAGTCCCCTTGGTAAAGGGTTAAAAAACTCTGTGTTGTTTTTCGGCTGCTTAACAGCGCGAAATCACAAAAATAAAACCCCACCGACAGATTCCTGAGCAAGCCACTATATGCCTGGATGAAGGCAGACCCAAAACAGAGTGGAAATCTTCTAAGGGAGAAGCGTTTATCAGAGAAACCGAAGTTTGCCGAAGGTATCTGTGCCTCGGTAACAGCAGGGCTTCGGCACAGCCTGTGCAGGAATGCCGCAGGCTAAGACAGAGGTTTTTTACCCGAGGAGAGCCGCGCTTTCTCCCGCTGCCCCAACCACTAGGTGCTCATTGGGACGGAGCTCCAAATGCCGACTGGGCGCAGCTCCGTGGCCTGGGGATCTAGAGCCTCACTGCCGGGAGATGTGTCGGCAGGCGGCCGGGGGATGCGGAGAGGCGGGCAGTGGCCACGGTCCAGCGCGACTAGATCCACCCCGGGAGGCGCTGTCCCCCGGCCAGCGTCGCCAACGGGCACCGCAGAGGCAGCACTCGCCCCCTCGTGCGCCCTTCGCCCACCGGGTGGGCCCGCGGCAGAGGCTGGCTCTGCTGCCGGCTGCCGCCCCACAGCCGCCAGGGCTGGGCAGGGGAGCGTTCCTCGCCCAGCCTGCCTTGCGGCGGTGGGCCGCGGGGCATAATACCTGGGCCGAAGGGGCCGCCGCCGCCGCCGTCCTCCAGCGCCAGTTCGCAGCTCCCGCCCGGTGAGGAGGAGAAAAGGGGGTGGGGCAGGCGGGACAGCCGCTACGGCACGGGAGAGGAGTCAAACCTCCTCCGGTAGCGAGCGGCGGTGACGCAGCACGGGGTCTGCCGACGTCCCCGCCCACTCCCGCAGAGCTCCCCCCCTCAGGGGGCGGGAGAGGGAAGCCCGGCTCGGGAGCGCGCGCCGCGGGCCTCGGGGGGCGGGGCCGCGAGGCGTCCGCCTCGGCGGCGGTGGCAGAGGCGGGGCCTGTGTGTCTCGCGCCGGGGGCGCGGGAGGGAGCAGTGGAGCTCGCGCGCGAGAGGCTGAGGGCGGCGGAGGGGGAGCGGCGGGCGCCGAGCCGACCGGACCGCGCCGGGGAGCCGCCGCCGCCCGCTCCCGCTGTCGTGCACCCCGTCTTGGTGAGCTGACAGGCAGGTGAGGGGCCTCACTCCGCGCGGGGGGTCGGGGGAGGGGAAGGGGAAGGGGGGGGTTACGCTTCTTATCGTCCGCTGGAGGGAGCCAGGAGCGGGGCGGGGCCTGCGGGAGCCGGTAGCTGCGGGCAGTCGCCGGGCTGGGCAGGGTCTGCGGCGGCGGGGCAGGGGGCGGCCGAGCCTGTTGCCGGGGAGCTGCCGCTCAGGTGGGTTCGGGTCCGGCGGCGGCACCCCCGAGGGTTGCTGTGGCCTGTCGGCCGGGCGGAGAGAGGGGGCGCCGGGGCGCGGCCAAGGGGGGTGCGGGGCCTCGCCCCTGCCGGGCCCCGCGCACGCTGTCACCGCCCGGGGGCTGGGTGGCGAGAGCCCGGGCCCCGCTGCCCCCGGCCGGTCGGCCCGCGGGGACCACAGTGGGGACGGCCACATCACCCTGCGCGCCGCCTCGCCGGCGGCAGGCTAGCGGCCCCGCGTCTTGCCGGGCATTGCTCATGGTGGTGGTGCGCCGGGGCGGGCTGTGGCGCGCCGGGTGGGGTTGGTTTTCGCCTTGTACAGTAGGGCTTTCATGCTCTTCCCATTCGCGTTCCGTATTGTGTTTTCCCGTCTCTACTTATTTAGTCTGCCCTTGGGAAGCGGACGCTTTTGTTGTCTTGTCACATCGTCTGAGGTAATGGTGACCGGTGTCTTTCCACCTAGACCTTGCGGTGCCGCTGGATTGGTAGTAGTTTTTGCCCTGCGAACGCCGAGCGGTCGCGTTTCATTTATTTTATTGCATCTACTACAAAGTCGGAGTCAGCTGACACAATGCTTTGTTTCTGGATCTGCTGCCATCCTGAAGCATGTGTCAGGAATTGCCGTCTTGCCACATCTGTCTGGCTTGCAGCATGAGCTCTAAATCTTCAGTCATGAGCTGTAGTATTTATTTTATATGAAATGTTGCATGTGTGCTGGAAGTTCACCTTATGGTTTGTGCTGACCCGGTGTGAAATGATTTAATGTGAAATCCCAGTGGAATTTGGGAGGCGTTGGGAGATACGAAGAGAAGATAAAGAGAAACACCTGGGCGGGGAGGCGGTGCAGAAGCCAAGAGAATGAAAGCAAGTGGATAGAAACAGAATTGGTCTGGAGAACAAAGTATGTTTAAGACTTTAAGCATTTTTGGGGTAAGTTGATGTATGCAGGGTGGTTGTAGCTGGATAACATGTTAACCTTAGATCCAACAGGTTGTAACCGAAAAAAAAGAGTTGTCCGGTTTGGCTGTGGAGCTGTGATCCTTTAAAGGTCAACTCAGCTAGGATGTCTATGGCAGTAACCTTAGTAACCTCCACCAGCTGCCTTCCCTTCTCCCAAACCTTACCGCGGCTGCAGGTGGCCGCAGCCTGTGTTTTGTGTTGAAAACTGTAGCTGCTGAGGTGTGTGCCTCAATTCAGGGTCGCTTACAGCCTGTGTTTTGTGTTGAAAACTGTAGCTGCTGAGGTGTGTGCCTCAATTCGGGGTCGCTTACAGCCTGTGTTTTGTGTTGAAAACTGTAGCAGCTCAGGTGTGTGCCTCAATTCAGGGTCGCTTACAGCCTGTGTTTTGTGTTGAAAACTGTAGCTGCTCAGGTGTGTGCCTCAATTCAGGGTCGCTTACAGCCTGTGTTTTGTGTTGAAAACTGTAGCTGCTCAGGTGTGTGCCTCAATTCAGGGTCGCTTACAGCCTGTGTTTTGTGTTGAAAACTGTAGCAGCTCAGGTGTGTGCCTCAATTCGGGGTCGCTTACAAGTCAGCACCCTTACAGCTGTGTCAAATAAGAATTAAAGAGGGAAAAAAATCACTACCCTGTCCATGCTGGTATGAATAGAGTTGGCAGTGCTATAATTATTTCTTTTCAATAGTGAAGAATTTGGAATAAACCACTAGTTATTAAATCATAGAATGCTTTAGGTTGGAAGGGAGCTCAAAGATCATCCAGTTCCAACCTCCCACCATAGGGACGCCTCCTACTTGAAGTGAGGGAGTTGTACTGCATGTAGTTCAGTTGTAGAATCATAGATTCAGAACTCTATCACAGAACAGCAGTTCCCTGAATAGTCAACAGTGTGACTTTACTGTATCACCCAGAAATTTGGAACTGTTGGAATCTACCAAGCTGCAGGAAGGGCTGCAGCTAGAAAAAGTGTGGAATCTTCTGGGTAAAACCTGAGTTTGTCACAGTGTTTGCTCTAACTTGAATCCTCTCCATGTTTTCTGGGAAACCAATTTAGCTATAATCAAATCACTGTAAGGGTGTTGGGAGATTCTCTTCAGTCTGGGTTTCTCTTACCTGGGCTATATTAAAGCATTGTGTTTTCATAAGTCTTAGCATTGGTTTCTTTGATCCTGTCAGAAGCTTTTATGAGATTCTGTTCACATAACTTTATGTCTCTAACATCTGGCAAATGGTCTGAGTGGCAAAAAAAGCAGGTTTGGTATTTACATGCCCTGTACCTTCTTACTGAATTGCAAATCTTGGTTGTGAAAGAATTGTTTTCATTTTTTGGCTGAATCTGCCACTTTCTCAGTTCCTGGTAGCAGTTATCTGCTCTATGAATAGAACTATTTCACTACAGTATTGTAAGCAGCATGCTAGTTCCTTGCTATTATCCCTTCTTTTGAGAAGCAGGATACTTTCCCATTGTTGCCCTCCTTCCTTCACCCTTTGCTATTTTCAAGCCTATCCCCCTCCCCAAAGCTTCTTTTGTGTGAGAAGTTTGTTACAACACTTAACCTGGCTAAGCCACTTGCTAGTTGTAGCACATGCAGAAGGTCTGGCTTGTTTTATATAAATACAGTATGCTCAGAAATGTACGTGTGGATGATCAGGCTGACTGCTGGAACTATGAAACAGTGATAGTAACACACGTTCTGGAACCTTTCTGGCTACCCTGCTCTAAGAACACTCTGCACCGTGAGGTTT
Source organism: Tricholaema leucomelas (assembly GCA_013400475.1). Classification (NCBI taxonomy): domain Eukaryota; kingdom Metazoa; phylum Chordata; class Aves; order Piciformes; family Lybiidae; genus Tricholaema lacrymosa; species Tricholaema leucomelas. The sequence goes on from WAAF01013533.1 coordinate 321,101, forward strand.
CTATCAGTTAGTGCCTGTTTAAGCCAAGAGTTAACTCTGTGGCATACAGTGGGCTGCCCCATGGCAGTGGTAGAGCATGAGATCCTAGTAAATCCAATGCTGATTTAGGAGAAGCTATGTTTTCTAGTGTGTGGGTCGTGTGGATATCATTAACATTGCTTTGTTGTCAGGGTGAGGCAACGATGGGAATTCTGTAGATGGAGCATGCTTTGCTTTGCACAGTAATGCTACTTGAGGTGACTTTAGCTGTCTACACAGACACCCCAGGGCTTCTAGCTCCTTTTGGGCTTTTGAAATCTCCTTATCACTTTGAATACCTGCTCCAGTGGGAGGTGTCCTGCCTATGGCGGGGGGGTTGGAGCTGGATGACCCTTGAGGTCCCTTCCAACCTAAACCATTCTATGATTCTATGAATATTGTGTTTCCACTATTGGGAAGTTGGTTTGTTGTTGCATGCACTCTAAGGGGAAGAGAGAAACAATGTGTGCAGACCCATGGTATTCACTGACTGTATACTCTAAAAATCAGGGTATTAACTTTTAAGCCATACAATGACAGCAAATTAATGCCCACAGATTTTCAGACTCCTAGGTAATTAGAAGAGTGAGAGTGATTTTAATCAGTGCATCACCTAGGAAGTTTGAGTGAGAGTGATTTTAATCAGTGCATCACCTAGGAAGTTTGAGTGAGAGTGATTTTAATCAGTGTATCACCTAGGAAGTTTATGTCCTGGTTTGTATTCCTGTTGCTTTTGGTTTTGTTTTTTTTTGAGGAGAAAGACACATGATAATTTTTGCTGTATATCTCCTGTCTGCTTTAAAGTTAAAGACTTATAGGCAGCTGCCATTCATTGTCTAGAGCAGTTCCTGATGCACCTTCCTAGCCTTCTGACACATCTTTGTTAAGAACGTGGGACAGGGTGGGTCCGTGTGGGTCACTGAGTCCAGTCTGTGGTAAACCCAGCCAAGAAACGATAGTGGTCCACAAGGTGTCTGCACCTTGTGTCTTCAGTACTTCCAGTGAAGCACTTAAAGCTGTCTGAGAGAATAAACACTGGATTAGTGTTCAACACTTCTGCTACACCTGGGAAGCCTGTGTGATGTTCAGACTGTTAAGATTTGTGTGCCTCTGACTCTGAAGAAATTTCTATAGGTGCACAGCAACGTGGCAAAGGGAAAGAATTTGCTCACAACCCCAAATTTAGTCACCAGGTTAACTCTTGGTGCACTGTGAGCAGAACCATTTTAGTCTGACAAGGGAGAAGAGGGAAGACTTTTAGAAATACAGGAATCCTGACAACACCTCATGTTCTGACTGGAGTTGTGGCTGACCTCTAGAGCTTTAGGAAAAATACTCTTACAGGCAAGTGGTGTATCACAAAGGGTATATAAGTAAACAAGGACCTAGCTGAAATGCATGCATCTTTATAGTAGTAGTGAGCTCATGGCATTTATGGTCTTGTTTTTTTGGAAAAGGTGATCTAAGGCATAAAAATGCTTTTGCAAAGAAGTTACTATAGAGTAGAGCATGTTCTGGCATCTTAGTCATGTCTTCCTTGTGGACTAAGTAGATCTCAGGAAAGGAAATCTGTGCTCATGAGAGACAAATTAGCTAGGAAGCTGATTAATATTTCTGGCTCTTGTTTAGAACCTCAC